>OV725077.1:113950285-114550285 GCA_928085145.1 Nezara viridula
AAAAAATCTCATTTTCTTATACGTTAAAATAAATAAATCATACAAATAATCCCAATAAAGAAATTAAAATTATTATATTATTGAAGAAAGTTATATGATAAATTTGTATAAATAATAAAAAAAATATATTGCTGGAATACAATTGGTGAAATCTTTCCATTGCATACCATTAATATATATATATATATATATATATATATATATATATATAGGATAGATTTGTCATGTTTAATTTATTTTTCATCAAACCTATCCAATCACACCTATTTGAAATCATATTCTTTGATTTTTCAGTAGAGTGTTATATGACAATATCCTTAATTAACTTGTTGCGTTAGAGCACCTAATACTAGATTTGCCAATTTACAAAATTTGATAGCTTTCCCGTTTATCGTCATAATAAACAGTTCTGGTTTAATTTTACTTCTGAAACTGGCCCCATCCGAATACCAGTTATCATGAATAACGCGAACCATTGACCAAGAAACTTACCGCTAGTAAATTGAAATTAAATTTTAAAATATTTACATTTAAGGATGAACAAACTTATAAACGTTTTTATTAATCTTAGGGAATATTTCAAAATTATCAATTTTACAATTCCAGAAACTAAGGTGTGTGCTTCAGGCCTAGAATAGAAGTGCAAATATCAACAAGGTGAGATTAATAATATGAAATATAAATTATAAATAATTATAAAGAGAACGAAATGCTCTTGATGCTGAGCATTTTCCTAGCTTGCAGTATGCAGGTCCGATTTTTAGTTTCTGAGATATTTCCACTTCTTTAATAAGGCTCGTTATAATTTTGTTTTCAATAATATTTTATTCCTTTCCACTTCTCCAACACGGCGTCGCGTTAAGATAAAATTTTGAATAATGGCTCATTACACAGAGGATGAAATTATGAACATTTCCCTCACTAATAATATGCAGGTTCGATTTTTAGATTTCGATATATTTTAATCCATACGGAAAAACACTTCAATTAGTCGACTTTAGCCGATTTTACCCGAGCTTTACACATCTTGCGGCCCAATCTAATTCGCTATCCACAAATAAAAAGTACAAAACGCGTCTAAAGAACGTTTCACTTTAAAAACATAGATCGTTTCTATTGTAGTCCTTTAATTAAAATATCAGAAAAAAATCTGATATTTGTTTAAAAAAGAATATTAGTTTGATTTTTTTTTAAAGATTACAATTACGATAGTGTAATAGAGCTGATAAAGTTAGTGTATTTTTTTTTTTTCAGAATGCAAAATGATTATTTTGGATTACTGGAATTAACCTAAGCATAACAGAAATAAATATAGTGTTTATGATAAATTATTAAAATATTAATTTAAATTTTTTTTATATATTTAAGTCAATTTAAATTACAACAAAACAATTCTTTAATTTGGGTATAGGAGTGGGCGGAATGGATTCGTATTACCTAATCCTTTTCCCTATTGTTTTAAATGTTTTAGGGGTTCATTGAACTGAAAGGAATTAAAAATAAAATAAAATAATGTAAACTTGTTTGAATTGGTAATCTGTTTCTTTATTTTCAAAACCTTTTAGTTATTTTTTATTTCAAGTCAAGTGGTTAAGAAATGTTACTTTTGTTTATGATACACTTTATAACGTTTCCACTACCAATAAACCGGTATTAAACAATCAAAAAGTTATATATATATATATATATATATATATATATATATATATATATATATTATATATATATATATATATAAATATTCATAAATATTCGTATTTACCATCCTAGATACTATATTTCCATCCTAAAACATCAAAAATGTGTTTTACCATTACATATTCTAATAAATTCTGTTTAATAGCTGATTTTAAGCAGATCACATTTTTCCTGAATTAAAAAAAAAAAAAATAAAACGGTTATCGATACTAAAAACACATTCCGATATTAAAAATAATAATCGTTACAGCTGTTTTACATATTGCATTTATTAAATCATATTATTTCCTAATTCAGATGCAACCTAGGCCGCTGTAGTGTTTGTGAACTCTCAAAATTCCTAAGTAAAGAGCCTACAAATATTTATAGGCACTAAATGTATGTCATAGATATTATACAGTAAAAACTACAAGATAATCATAAGAAAGTATATATGGAGAAAAATATGTTAATTGACAATATATGTTTGTTCTAACACTAAACAAATAACACTTAAGCTGTTGAGACCTTGTTAAATTAAAATACTAATTGAATTAAAAGTTTTATGTTGTCAAAAAATAAAAATCCTTTACTTATAACAATTAGTCCAGAGATTCGGACTGCTTTAAAATAACTGTAAATATTTTTTGCTCTTATATCTTCTTTTCAATATATTTCCAATGTCCAATTTATTTTATTATTTATATTATTATTTATTACGATATTTACAACTGTATACAAAAAAATATATATCTAGTAAATTCGTACATTGGATATACTGACATAAAACACATGTTGAGAAACTACCCACAGGTAGCACTCTAATAATATGTCTGTATTAGAAGATCACGGTGCCATCTTCATTTCAGACGCCTATGAGAGTTATCAGGAATTGAATAGGAAGCAAGGTTAGAAACAAGAGGGATGGCTATGAAGTTTATTATGGAAGGATAGATATCTGGATTGGGCCAAATCTGAAGCATAAGAAACGTTAAGGTCATTGTGGATGATTTTATTTGTAAGGAGCATTGAAAATTTTACAAAGGATTTTGAATTGTAAGGATTGGATACGAGAGGAATTCGATGGTTCAGTGGAGCCCCATAGCAACTCCATAAGTCCAAATAGGTCTTATTAAAGTCATGTATATTTGTCTTTTGTAATTCATTGGAAGGTTAGAGAGTTTGTCTAGTAAGTGTTGAAGTAGTCGGAAACATCCAGCGGTTTCTTGTCGTTTCAGTCTGGTATGAGGATTTCAAGTCAGACGTTTGTCCAGGTGTAGTCCTAGTTAACGGATTTGTTCAACAGGAATAAGCGAGGTATTATTAAAGGATGCTGAAAGATAGGAAGTCATTGGTTTAAGGGTAAAGTTAATTTGATGCGATTTATTGAAATTTATTTTAATTCTCCAGTTTTGACACCATTCTTCAAGGTTTGTGATGAGTGATTGAAGAGTTTGGGATGCAATCGATAGATCGTTATTAATTGATATGATACATGTGTCATGGGCATACGAGGTGATGACAGTGTTGGGAAGTCAACTGTATAGACTGCGTAAAGGATAGGACCTAGGATACTATCTTGAGGAACGCCAGCAGACTGGGAAAAGAGGGATGAATAGGCATTATTGTGATTGGCTTTGAAGTATTAATCTGTAAGATAGGAACGGATAATGAGGAAATATGTAGGAATTTAATGGTAGGAATTTTCGGTGCTAAACTCTATCAAACGCCTGTTCAACGTCGAGAAAAACTGCCGTACCGTACATTCCGCTCTCCAATGCAGAGGATACTATATCTACCACACGATGACATGGCTGTATAGTGGAATGAGAAGAACGGAATCCCAATCGGCGATCTTTTTTATTTTTATTTTATAAGTAATCAATAAACATTAATAACTCTATTTATTTAATTTCACAGATCTAGAATAAAATTTCATATAAATTAACGAACATCTACATCAATTAGCTTGGTAGTATGATTTTTTACTCAATAGCTTAAGAGCAGACATTACTTGCATAATTATACTGTTCCATGGAATGGTGTTATTGATTTCTGGTATTTTTTTTTTTTTGTTCCAAAAATTATCCGGGAATCTCATACAATTTGATATTTGACCAATTAAGGATGGGTAGAATAGTTTGAATGTCAAATGAAGAATTTTAACTGATTTATGATCTATTACCTTAAGATTTATTTATTTATTTTATCCTGATTTCCTTCATTTTACAAAATGTTTATTTAGTTATAACAAGATATGTTTTTTTGTTTTGTTATTTTAATTAACCGTTTAAAATTGTCATAGTAATCACAAATCATAAGAAACATGTCACCAAATTTTATAAGGTATAATTCATAATCCAATATTAATTAAAGTGTGTTAAAAATGAAAATGAAATAGAAAAGTTATAAAATTTGGGTTCAGTACAAAATTGAAACCTTAATCTTCCGACAAAAGAGTAGCTTAATTTAAATGAAGCATTTTTAATTGGAATTGACATTTAATTAATGAACCCGATCCTCTTGGTAAAGGCAATGGGGCAGACGTCTCATATTCAGAGGTCTTGAAACTCATCGCATTGAATCGTGTCAATTAAACTAATTTCAATTATACGCTTTCTGGTTAAATTTAAATTAAAGCTACAGAAGTAAAATTAAATATTGATTATATGCCTATGGTTATTTATTATCATTATAAGGCTGAGTCGTAATGTCCGTTAGTTAAAATGATAGATTATCTCCTTGAAGACGGGTTATGTATAAAGCAATATCTAAAACTTCAAAACAAATACTCGGAGAGTATTTGTATATATATATATATATATATATATATATATATATATATATATATATATATATATATATATATATATATTAGTATTTTAAAATAAAGTTTTTTAAAATTCATGGAAATTTTCTACATCCATGTGCTATGGCCAGAATTCACAAACAATGTAATGTTTCCATTCTAAAATCTTTTAGCTGTTTACAAAAGAATCGTAAACATTAAAATCTGGAAGTAAATTGATTCTTGACGTGCCTGCAATGGTGGAGAGGAGACAGAAAAATAGTTGGATTGTATATCTTTTGTGAAGTAAGATGATTGAATTAGGGCTTGGATGGATACATGCGAAAATATTTTTCTCGCACTTTACGTTAACTCAAGAATATTTAATAAAATATTTAGTGAAAAATACAATAAATATGAGGAATGAAGTGAATAATAATTTATAAATTTAGCCATGCTTCAAAATTTTTTTTTTAATTGAAATAACTTCTTTTTTTAACATTACGGATTGGTTAGAATGATAAATTTGCAAATTCTAATATTAACAAATATATCAACGAACTGCCATTATCTTCTCTCTATCTCTCTCTCTCTCTCTCTCTCTCTCTCTCTCTCTCTCTCTTTCTCTCTCTATCATTTTTTTTGAAGTGATAACATTTATTGTATTTAGTTTAGTAGATAAACGATTTTTTTTCGTAGTCTATTGTTTATTTTTCTGAAGTCTTGATATTCTTATTTTTCTGCATATTTGCAATTCAAGGAGAAGGAGCTCGCTTTTTTTTTTTTTTTTTTTTTTTTTTTTTTTTTTTTTTTTTTTTTTTTGTCTTGAACTTACGAACTGAAATTTAAGTTAAAATTTGATTCTCAAACATTTTGCAAGGGTTTACGATACCTAGAAGGTTTTTAGTTTGCTTAGTAAAGAGTTAGTTTCGTATCTTACTGATTCCTAAAAGTTTACATGTGATTCTGAACTTCAGGTATTTACAATTCCACGCGGAGTTTTGACGCTTAATCTATTGACGTCGTAGTTACTTTAATTACTTTTCATGATATTATATTTTAAAACTATCGTAACTGTTTCATTTCATGTTTGATTGGTGGCATTTCTGTCGATTTGTCAATCATTGAAAACAATGGTGAGCCATAGCATATGAATATAACGTATAATAGATTTGCAGACTAAAATCTTTAGACGCGTAGAAGGATGTGTTGACTAAAAGATTATTTTACTTTTTATATCAACCAACATCCAAGATAATTGAATTAAGCGAGACGAAGTGGTGCTTCTTTTTTCTTCGTGCCTGGCTGGCGTCATGAATGAAAGAATTTACATTTTAGAACATTTGCTGATTTCTAATAGTTAGTTAATAGGTGCAAAATAATGTTGTTGTTTTTTTACTTCGCTAAAGCACCGCGACCCTTAATGGATCTAATGTGCGCTAAAATAATGTTTAAAGCTAACAATTTATTATTTTTGTATTGCTGAAGGGAGTAGGTAACAACAGCACGGGGCAGCCGTTCTGCAAGCATTACACTCTTTACTGCTTTGCGGGATTGCCTGTTTGCACTTTACAGGCTAATATAGTCTTGAAATAAGCGATTACTTTTTATGAACTAATTTGGGCTCGATAATAAAAGGAACCATCATAATTTTACTTAGAAGGCCCCTAAAATTTTTGTGAGCCTTTAAGTTGTAGCACATAATAGCGGAGTAATAGTATCTATTTAAAAAAAATAATAACATTCGTCTTAAATTATTTGTACTTCTGAATTAATCACAGCTGTTGGTTAACAAGAAACAATAAGATGATGTTAGTTGATATACATGGTTAGTAAGGCTGTAGCGAGGTCAATAAACATCAACATCTACTCCTAATTTGTTCGTTAAAAATAATCCTCAAGAAACCTCATAGTGTTTTTGTAGCATTCAAGTTTTTCTTTATAATCTTCCATCATCGGTATTGAGATAATGTGATGGAATTACGAAATAAAATTCTTTTAATTTCTATATCACCACAATTAAACCACTAACCTTCAGTTCACATTACTCACTACGTTGTTTTTCTTTATTTATTTTATTTTATTTGTTTGTACTTTTACTTGAAGAAATATTATATGAGCAGTACAAAAAATGTATATAAATGTTTAAACATCGAATCACATTTAAGATTCTCACTAGAGTCTAGCAAGAAAAAAAAAATCAGGGGCCAGACTGTGAACTATCTACCTTGGCAAAATAAATGATCTTCCAAACAGCTCCGCAACTCTGAGAGTGACCTAAGCAGGCGGTTCTGTGCCCTTAACAAAACACCAATATCCTGAAGAAAGGTTTTCAGTCAAAACTTCTATAGTTCAGTCAATGAAAGCTCGTAAAGGGTGTGTAGAAGGAAATGGCGGGGACACAATTTTTGACTTTGGGATATTTTTTAGACTAGTATGGTGGCACACATACTAAAAGTCCCCATTCCTATGTGCTAGATCTATATAAGTGCTAGGGATAGAAGCGCAAAGATCACTTTTTTAGTGGGTTTTTGCTTATATCTGGTAGAATATCCATAACATCGACAAAAACGTTCTACTCAAAATTGCTGATGAAATTTACAATATGATTCATTATATACCTTTTTTCTCTAACTCACCTAGTTTCCGAGATATCGGTCCTCAACTATGGCTAATTCTGAAAAAAAAAATTGCCCCATGTTTATTGCTGTTTTTCGGACTTTCGCTTATAACAGGAAAACAATCCACCGCAATGACAATGGCAATATATACAAAATTAAAGCAGGTAAAATTTTCAATATGATTGAAACTACATCTTTTTCGCTATCCCTCTTAGTTTCCGAGATATCCGTCCTCAACTATCGCAAATGTATTTTTTACCTCATATTGTTTAGTGTATTT
The DNA here is from genome assembly GCA_928085145.1 of Nezara viridula. NCBI lineage: Eukaryota > Metazoa > Arthropoda > Insecta > Hemiptera > Pentatomidae > Nezara > Nezara viridula. The sequence goes on from OV725077.1 coordinate 113,957,652, forward strand.
GACTACCTAGCTCTTGACTGCTTCGTTCTACGATTAATTCATTTTGAAGAAAGTTTTTAATAATTAAATTGTCTTCAAGAATATATATTATTTTATGAGTTTATCTTCAACGGTTCAAAAGTTAAATCAATTATAACTATAAATGACAATTCCGAGAATCTACAGAAAAAAATAATTTTTATAATATTAGTTATTATATTGCTCCAACTCTATATAAATTTGAATGTCTGACCTAATCTAAACATATAAATACATACAACAACGTATATTATAATTTTTTTTTCTGCGAATTCTCGAAATCGTCATGTAAAGTTATAATTGGTCTAACTTTTCAACCTTTGATGATAACCTAGTAAAATAATAGATATTCTTAGGGAAATATTGGCAAAAAAATTAATTGATTTTTGTTTAAAGTTATATAAATAAATGCTCTATTGATAGTTTTAAATTGTTAATAGCGATAATATTGTAAATTCTAGTCTGAAGATGGGATATAAAAGTGGATCCCGAAACGTCATGATGTAATTGATTGGAATGATTGTAGGAGAATAAATACTGTAACAAATATTCTTACTTATGTACCTCGAAAATAAGTATCCCCCTTAGGATTGATGAAGAAATTAATTATTAACAACTTTCTTCTTCATGACCTAATCTTTGAACGAAGCAATCAAGAGTTAGCTAGTCAAATGCAGTAAAAAACATAAGGTAATGTTTTTAAAGTTATTTTATTAGGAAAAATGTACATTATCTATCACATTGCGAATTTTATCAGCTTTTTTTTTACAGAAGTTCACTCTTGATGCGGTGGACAGTTTTCCAGTTATAAGTGAAAACAGTAATAAACATGAGGCAATTTTTTTTTCTTCAAAATTATCCATAGTTGAGGACGGATATCTCGAAAACTAAGCGAGGTAGCGATAAAAAGTATATATTCAACCACACATTGTGTATCACATCGTAACTTTTATAACCTTTAATTTTGTATAGAACATTCTTGTCGATGCGCTGGATATTCTTCCATATATAAGGGAAAACCCGAAAAACGTGACCGTATAGGCGCTCCTCCCCATCTCATCTGGCTCACCACCTAGGAGTGGGGACTTTTAGTATATTTACCTCCATAATAGTTGAAACAATACCCCAAAGTCAAAAATTGTGTCTCCGCTTTTTTCTTTTGTAATTATTCATTTACTTGATTATTAGACCAGTGACCAATGATCCACGATATGTTAGCTACATTATACATATCTTCACATAACTATCACTAACCGAGTGATTTATTGGTTACTAAAAATGCATTATGAAAACAGACCTTTTGTGAGATATGAATAGGTTCTTAATTCTAAATTATTAGTCTTATTGGATTTCATTGTTTAAGTATAAGAGGAAAATAAATACAATGTTAAAAAAAAAAAAAAATTATACAACAGACCTCGTTCTTTTTAATGAAAAAAATAAAGCTTTACTGCAAGGATACAATTAGCAGACAATATAGAGTGTGGACCCAGACGATTGTTTTATGCCTATCTTTTTATATACAAACAAGTATACAAAAACTTGCCATGTAAGAAATATTTTAAAAATATAATGCCAGTATTTTAACTATTACATATTTTTCACATATAGTCGAATCTACTATTTAGCTTGACATACTAATAATGTTGTCTGCTGCTTTCTCACGTGTTCTTTAGTTAGAATGATTTTTGTCTTGAAGTTGGCACCGCCAAGACCGTTGCTATTTTTAATGTCATTGTATTTTTTACTGTTCTAAAATATCTTCTTGCTAAATTTATTCCGTCGTGGGGAATCAGGTCGTAACTTACGGTCTAATAGTGTCACTAAAGGTGTTTATTTGTAAAAAAAAAAATAAAAACTTACGGAAAGTACGGATCTGTTAATGATAAAATGTTATATATCCTTTATTTATATAAAGAAATTTTATTTCAAATTAAATAGCATCCTTACTGATTCAGCTAAGATCTTCCTCCGTGAGTACATAATATGAATAATTTTTCTATCAAAAGTGATAGTATGTTTTTACATATTGATATTGTTTAAAGAAAAGTTAGTGTTGACTGTTGAGCTTATATTTGTTGGAAACTGCAATATATATAAAGATCTTATAATGATGAAAATTAAGTGTTGGATCTCAAGGTAATTTATAAGATTCGTTAAATAATTAATTTATAAATAAAAGCAATATTAATTTCTATTAATGGAACAAGTATTGAACTAATCAAAGAGTTGCCTAAAAGAAAAGCTTCTGGACATAATGATTAACGCTGAAGTGTTCCAGCAAATGCCGAAGAAAGCTCCAGTGTTTCTGACAGCTGTTTGTAATGCAATATTGAGTATAACTATATTACCTCTACAATGGGAATATTCACATATAACAATGACCCACAACTCTAACAAGGACAAATACTCAACTTCATGATACTGACCAATCAGCTTCCTTCCTATCTTTTCCAATATTTCCAAAGCTTACTGTAAAAAAGGCTTATTGATGTACTAATCCTTATTTGGAGAATCCCAGTTTTTCTTGAAAATATTCAAATTCCAATAAAAGGCACCGTTTACTATCGTGGTTTAACATTTGATCGAAATATGACATGGGCCTACGTGTCACGAAAAAAAAAAAGAAAACTCTAAATCAAAGACAAAGAATTCTAAAACTTAGACAGAAATTGAATCCATGCAATTATTTACCAAAACCAATTTGGAATTACGCACCACATATATTTGGAACAGCTAAAAACTCACTTAAAGAAACTTATAATCTTTTAAGCAAAAACATTCAAAACAATTAAAAAATGACTGTGGTACGGTAATAATACAACCATGGACACTGATCTTCCTTCACACGTCTAAATTTAACGAACACATACAAACCCATTACAAACGGTTCTTAAAAGGTTAAAGAGGAGCTGGATGAGGCTCCACTGGGTACTGCTCCGCCATTATAAATTATAATTGACATCTAATTCACCGTTTGTCATTCAAATTAAAGCAGGCGTGATTAAAAAAAAATACAAGTTAAAAAATTCTATTAATTAATATTTAATAATAAGTACATTATTATTATATCTGTAATTAGATAATTATAAATAACTTTAATTTAGATGAATGCTTTACTTAAGAATAGTGATTGATACATCCACGAAATAAAGAAACCTTTAAGTATCTGTTTTTTTTTTACACTAACAATAAATGTTTACATCATTACTACAAACATTCAGCAATATTTACATTTTTTTAAAAGCATATTTCGACAGTTAGAAAGTCATTACTTTAGAATTAGTTAAATGTTAAAATTAAAATTATATAACGCTAAGAGAAATTATAGAAATTTATTTTTCATTTAGTCAAAAACCGGTTACTTAAGTTATTACTTAAGGTATTCTCAATATTTATAAGAAGTTTTTGTATATGTAATCGTTTTGTCCCTTCTAAAGAATGTATATCCTTATGTATAAGTTTATTATTAATAAACAAAAAGTTCACTCAATATTTATTCTTTAGAGTCGACATGTGGTAAAAAAGGGCCACTAGCGACTAAGGGGATGAATATCAAACAGTTTTTGACATATCTAAGAGCTTGAGTAAACAAAATAAAAAAGAACGTTTCCATGAAAGGGGAAAGTATTTGCTTTGCTGTCAGTAAATCGGAACAAACACGCTCAAAAGCTCAGAAATTCGTGTTTGGAATATGGTATTTGGAAATGTGTAAACAATAAACTTTTCTATTTAAAAAAATACAATATGTCAATACTTATTAAAGAATAAAGCAAGTGAGTTATTTTAGAAGTTGAACTTCGAATTAAATGTTAAATAACCAAGCATGGCAACAATAGATCTATAATAAGACCGGAGACAGTCGTATTTATTGTAGCTCCTCACGTTGCATAACTAAATCTAATTGAAAATGAAATTTATCTTGTTATGTAACAAGTAATCAACCTACACAATAGTATCAAGGGCCCAAAATAAATCAAATGAAAGCTCAGTTCCTTAGAATTTGAACCATAAATACATTTTTTTTTACATCAGTTACAGAATATTATAAATGTATCCAACAATGTAACCATGAAGTGACTTTTTGTTTCTTTACCTCATAGCAGAGAAATTATAGAAAAAAAAATGGTAGGAAACAGAAATTATAAGTACAGCATTTTTGTTCTCTACTTCTCAAAGATATTTTACTGTAAGCATGAAAAATTTAAAATTGGTTTAGATAAAGAAAAAAAAAACAAAGATAAAATAAAATAGTAAAGTACTTAAAAAAAAAATGAATGAGCCTTTATTTAAAAGATTTATGTCACCTCCATTCAGAAAAATGAGAACAACCTACGGAAAAAAAAACAACAGAAAATTGAGTCGTGGAAAAAAAATATAATTTCTCATAAATCTAAAACACAAATTATGCACTATGAGGTTATTAAATTCTTCATAGAACGGAAAAAATAAATCATTGAAATTAAAATGTAATAAACAACTATGCAACCTACTGAACTTCTTACACTTGTAATTATGTCAGGCATTGGGAAGGACAGTACTCAGTAGCAAATAATAAGTTAAATTAAAGTTATACCTACAACAACTGAATTATTTTGTTAATAAATTTTAATTTGGGTATCCTCCAAAAAAAAAAAAAAAAAAAAAAAAAAAATCAACCGATTGATTAATCATAAATGTAAATCGAGAAAGAGGAAGAAAAATTTCCACTTTTTTCCAACTCACTTTATAATATTTTCTTTTTTTTTTAACAAAAACTTTTCTTTCACCTGTAAGAAGTACGTTTTTATCTCTACCATCAACTACCTTCCTGTAATCTACTAGAAGACCTCTTATACCAACCTTCTTCCAAGCGACCATCCCCCGAACTATAGCCATCCATCGCCTGTTCATCTTCTTAGACCCATCTGTTCGCTGCGCCATCTATATCCTTCCAGTTCACCCGTTGATGGATATCTTCGTCATCTTCTCCCTTGGGCGACTCTATCAGCCTATACCCTTCCCTGAAGTGTATACACTCAATCCCTACAAATCGCTTCCTTCGTCCTCGAACGTCTTCCTATTTTCCTGAATCGCTAGCGAATTTTTCGTTAGCTTACCAGAATGTTGTTCGTACGGAAAAGGCCTTTGTTTATAAAAAAAAATTAACATATTTTTTCCTATGTATTATGTATATGTACTTATTAACTCTAGCATTTCTTCAACTCTAGTTTTAGATAAAATTCATTACTATAACTAACAAATTTGTTGTATTTCAATTAATCGTTTGTTCCGAAAAAAAGAAAGAAAAAAATCCGCTTATGAACAAATGAATGAATAGCCGGATTAGCTATGAAATATTTAAGCACTTGGTGAATATTGCACAATTACTATACAAGGCAATGGGCACCTAAATAAATGGTCTTCGTTATCCCTACTAAATTATATCTACTTTTTTTTTGTCTTCAATTCTTCATCCGCACCTGTCATGGTAGTGACAATTAGTAGATTAATCTACTTATATTACAAAAATGAAACATTTTCTATTACCAATTATTGATAGAAAAATATTATCCTTAATCTAATTATACCTATATATAGCATTTCCAAGTCCATTTCATCCTTTTCTAAATCAAATTAAACATTTTCCATTTCAAATTGAACCTTTTCCAAGTCAAATTCAACCTTTTCCATTTCAAATTCGAAATGAATTTTTGTAAATTTTAGATTTTTTTCGAAATTAAGGCCACTTACTATATTAGCGAAGGCATGGATTTTGAAAAATACTAAAATAATTATGATAACGCATATCCATTTATTTTTACTTTTTACATTTTTTCATATAATAATTCTATGTCATATTCAATTTTTTCAACCGTTTCCACTAAGATTTTTTTTTCTAAATAAGGGCCATTTAAGGATGTTCGATATAATGGTGTATTTATGTTTCCGGAGCCGTAGATTTTCAAAATTACCTTCATTCTAAGATTACGCTACTGCGTTTCTACTTATTTAATTTTTTCGGATGCATTCGATATAAGGGTGTATTTTTATGTTTCCGGAGCCGTTGATTTTGAAAATGACTTCCATTTTAAGATTATGCTACTGCGTTTCGATTTTTATTTGTTATAGCTATTTCAAATATTAAAACCTTGGATGGCATTATTGTATATATTCTTGGGTTATGATCGGGCAAATGACCCTTCAACCCTATTAATAAATTCCATCATTCAATTCAGCCTATGTAGTGTTGCCCAAATGCGAGACTGAGACGAGTCTTGGTCTTGCAAACTCAGTCTTGGTCTAGGTTGTGGTCTTGCGCAAGAGTCTTGTAGCTACCTATTAGTTTATTTTCGAGAAATATTACTATAATTTTATGTATAGAAGAAACGTAACTAAGTCTGAATGAAAAATTAGAAGTGTTAAATGCAAAAATCAGTTATACTATTTCTTTACATATAGTAACAAAAATTGTCAGGTATTAGTTTAGTAGCTATTTTGCCTCAATTTGTATTAAAAAAATCGATTTATTTTTACCAGTCTTGGCCTTGGTCTTGCAAAGTGCAATATTAAGCTTATGCATTAAATTAAAACAAAAACAGAATTTATTCAATGGTTATTATTTTTCAATCTACACTTTTTCATATAAAAAATTCTAAATTTGTGCATTTTAGTAGCTCAAAAGATCATATTTAGAAGCTATGTTAAATTCTATTTTAAACTATGCAAACTACTCCTCGCTAATTTTATGATTTTTACCTTCTGAAGGTAATCTGTGCCATTGGAAGAAAGTAATTTTAATTTTTTCGATACAATATTCTTATATTTATTAGTCGTACATACCTTAGTGAGATTCGATATTAGTAAAGTTGTATACTTCTTTAAATAAGAACATATGAGCCACTGAATGGAAGATTATCGATGAAAGAACACATTGGGATATTAACGTAAAATTTGTTCAATCATTAATCCAAAGGTCTACCAAGTGTCACCAAATCCATAATTATTTTTCGAATCTTGTAATACTGTTTTTGGACTATTGAACAATGAGTATTCAATGGAGAACAATTGTAAGGATGACTTTTGTCCGCCTAAATCAGCCATTTTGCCCAGTGTGCGCCGTATCGTGAACACATAGGGTTGTGAATGTATCAGAAAGTGCCTGAGAAGTGTAATACCTTAAATTTCTTAAGACAAAATTCTTGTCACATATCGTACCCTCATCTGTCTTATATATATATATATATATATTATTAAAATTACAGATTATTTTAATTATTACCAAAGGTTTTATTTTATATATTTCATCATTTTTAGTTTCTTGAATATTCTTGGATTTTCGGACAAATTCTAGACGTATTTTGATCTTATAGAAATCGATGTAGAAGGATAATCGTACAAGTTATCTTCGGCTATATTAAAGCCAAGTAATATTAAATGGTTGTCTCTGATGATGAACTAAATTTGTGTTAACTTATTTTAAGGTCAGATAAGTTATTTTATATATTGCCTTCTGGTTTATTTCATATATGCATGTAAATATTCTATTTATAATTATAAATTAAAGGATAATTTGCTTTTTATTTTTATTTTGTTGTATAACTATATTTTTCTTTCTCTAATAAATAACGTATGGCACAGAATTAGATCAACTTTCATTGCTAATCACAGTTAGTGCATCCTTACACTGTTGAGCGGTTGATAGTGCTATATCAATAACAGAATTGTTATGATACTTTGTTGAGTCAAATTAATCATTGAATAATGATTTAAAATTTTAATAAATGGATTTACAGATTGCCTTTTCATTTTGATACTTTTGTAACCCTTTCATAGTCGATTGACAATAATGAAAAAAATCAATTTCAACATTGTAAACTATTTCTAATGTTCTTTTTGGTGATGTAAAACAGTAAAATTACCTTAAAATATTTTGTATAATATTATAAAGGCCGGATTAGAAGTTCGCTTTGTGCTATACATTGTAGTTATGTAGTTTGGTTTTGAACCAGTTAAAGACATCACCACAGACTTTGCAGAAACTTTTACACAGTTAGCTTTTTGGAACAAAGTCAGTATACTAGTTGACATATTCCGTTAGTTGTGGCAGGAAAGTATCCTTACTTTCCAACTTCACTTTAAGTGTGGTTGTGCTCAGAGTTTGTTATTCCCTTTAAAAAAATAAATACAGAATAAAATTTCCATTAATTCAAGCAAATATATGGCGTGTCCTGTCAATAATGGGTAATATTTAAAAAACGTTATATTAAAACACCAGAGCAACAAAATAAGTTACAGAAGTAATGTACAGAGATGGTCTGTCCATTATAAAATTTAAAACTTGATCATGGGTCCAACATGACATTAGTGCTACAACAAGAATATAAAGAATCATTAGAGAACTCAACCAAGTAGATATATTTTGTTTTGAAAATTTCAATTTTTTGGATTAGTTTGGTATTAATAATACCCGGGGTTCGGACCCCGGTTTGTCAAGTTTTTAACATCCGTCCAATGCTTCATGAATGGCTTTATCTTATCCTATCCTGCAAATTTTTGTTTAAGAATATTTTCTGAAATGAAGAGTTTTCTTAATAAATTAATTAATTTAACGAAGTACTAAAAGCTCATAAATACACATTTATTTTCCATTTGGAGGATAATTTGATCACATCGAAAAAAAACAACAGAAAAAGGTGACTTACAAAAATAATAGAACGTCCAGGCTATATAATCTCGTTATTTTAACAAGTAGGGGATGGAGATCTGGTCAAATGGTTCAATATTTTTGTTGGCCACCTGTTTTTGTAGATTTTTTGATTTAATTATTTTACAATTGATGTGGGAAGCAAATGGGTCTTTATAAGTTTTTAGTACCTAATTAAATCTTTGCGATATCCAGATTGCAAACTACCAGGTTCTGAAAATTTTCGTGATTACTGAAAATTGAAGGTTACGATGAAATGAAGTTATTCATAAAGTTTTAGACGGATGGTAATAATTTGATGAAAATGGGTCTATACCGCGGAATATAAATTTAAGAACAACTATTACTTATTATTATTATTTTTTTTTTCCTGTGCCATAGCCATTGGTCATTCGAACATCCAACATCTTGCTGCCCAATATATTATTGTGGTTGTTACCTATTAAGCTCGTATTTTTTGTAGGTCTTATCTTTATTTTGCCAAAATTTTAGATTTCCTTATGACACTTGGTTTATATTGCTCTTGAATGAACTCCATTTAATTAAGTGTAGAAGAATTAAGGAGATATGCTCGGTTACTGGCCAGAGACCTAATACCAACTTAATTCCCCTAAAGTGCCTTCCACTGCGGCCTTTGACGGCTGACACCTCTCGCTTCATTTCCGCTTTAGTACTCCCCTCACCGCCTTTAATCCCTTTTCCGCCTCAGGACTTATTTCCTATCCTGAAATCGGTCCACAAAGCTTTTACGAGAGCATAAACCTTCCCGAACCACAGCACTCATTTTATGAGGTTTGGGATTAGGTACAGCTTGATACATCACGTCTTGTTTGTCGACTGGAATATAATGGTGTGTAAACAGTTTTATAGGAATGAACGCGGTGGATAAGGAGGGAGGGTTAGTGACACGTTGCAGGTCAAGATATAACTGAATAGCGTCTTGTATAATATTTAAACGATTCGATATAGGTTATAATATAATGCACCTATGAAGGATTCGTTTGGAGGTTATTGTGATAGTGATTGGTGATAACGTATTGGTTCTCCAAAGTATTGTGTTTAGACTTGTGACTGGTGTATATATACTTATTTTGTTATTGTTCGTGTTCTAGTGTTTTCCAATTTACTGTTCATTATGTTTTCTTGTTCTTTTTTTTGAGTTTTCTTTTGTAAATAAGTTTTTAGTTTTAAGTAAGGTTAAGTGGAACTACGAGTTCGTAATCTTCTCGTAGTTGAAGACTTTCTGGACTTTAATCGTTCCTACGAGAGCTAAAACTTATAACAGAGAACTTGTATACAAGTTTCATTGGACATAAATAGAAAGGTAACTTTCATTTAATAAACGTAGTTAGTTAACCTCTAAACTGTAGTGTACTATAAACTGAAATCATTTGTAGTGTTTACTAGTTTCTTACAGTATGGTTGACCCAATTGTTATTGATATGGAAGAGGAGAGTTCCCAAAAGGTTTCCAAGCGAAATGCCAAACGGGCAAGAAAGGGTTCTCTTGATTTGGAGGCAAACTCGGAGGAGGCTGCAGCTAAAAGTTTACTACAATCGGCCTTACAAATCCAGGAGAATCTTAGGGTTTATGTTCAACGGGCAGATAATGGGTTGAATATCAAGGTACAAAATTATATAAATAGAAAAATTCTAACCTTGATAGATATAATTGAAACCCTAGACGACAAAAGTAAAAAGGCACACACAAATGAAGACGTTTCTGAGCTCATCCAAAAAGCGGTTCATGAGTCACTTAAGACTCCTAGTATTCATGAGATGATTGCTCGACTTGTAATAGAAAAAACGGTGCCCAAAATTATTGAGGGACTAACGGCAGCTCGAGTGGAACCACAACCACAAATCTTAGCCAAAGCCGGTCACTCAAGTGAAGCGCAAGCAGATATCAGAGAAGCAAGCCCGGCTGGACCCTCAGCGGCTACTGAACCCTACAAAGTCGTAGTCAGTAAAAGAAGCCGCAGGAGGACCAAAGCAGCTAACAAGGCAGCTAGTAATTTAAATAACCTGATTGAGCCGACCAGTCATGTCTCTCCTGAAGATTCAGCCCAATTACAAAGTAAGCCACGGACAATGGCAGATATTGTAAAATCTCTGCCATTGAAGCCGGCAGAGATATCTAACTCTAAACCCACCTACGTCACAATTAGTGGGCCCGGTAAAAGTCCCGTGGAAATCATCAGTGGGCTGCCATCTCCTACTGAAATAGGAGTTAATGCCTCCATAGTACGTGCTACTAAGGGAGGCTCGGTCTTAGTTCGGATGGAAGATAGCTCCCAAGCGGCGAAAGTTATTGGGTGGCAGGGTCTACGAGAAGTAGGACTAGAGGCCAAGCTTGCACTTAAGAAACGACCTAGGCTTGAAATTAAAGGTGTGCCCAATTCGTGGACTGCGGAGGCATTAATTACGCTTTTACGGGCAAAGCTAATTGATAAATCGATCCCAGCTTCGCTCGTGAACGATGGACTTCGGCCTGTTTTCTCATCTACAGCAAGGAATGGAATAACTAAAAACTGGGTGCTGGAAGTGCACCCAACCCTACGATTCCATCTATTAGACATGGCAAGCTTGAATGGAGGATGGTGGTCAATGACCTTTGAAGATAACCTCGACGCCCCCCGTTGTACCAAGTGTCAGGACTACGGGCACTCTAAGGCCACATGTCCAACAGATGCACTGGTCTGCATCTGGTGTGCAGGTACTGGTCATTTTCTCAAGGAGTGCCCCAAAAAACTAGCTCAGGCAGGGCCGACATGCATCAACTGTGTGAGGGCAAAGGCCCATCCGAGACACACTAAGCATAAGGCGGGCAGTCGTGATTGTCCTGTGCATTTAAATTGGTCACAAAAAATGGCGATGAGGACTTCTTATGAATAAGATCTCCATCCTTCAGCTCAATATGGGCCGCCGGCGTCTAGTTGCGGAAGAGCTACGCTCCCTCTCACAAAGCTACGACATCATGGCAGTCCAGGAACCGAGTTGCTGGGGAAACAAGGTCACGGGGTTTGGTCTCACATCGAGGGTTATAGCCTTGAGCAGTGGAGAGAGGAGGCCCAGGGCTGCTATTGTGGTTAACAACCCCAACCTCGATGTGATGGATCTGAGGCAGTTTACCATGGCGGATTGTGTTGCTTGTCATATCAGATGGAACCATGTTGCCTTTACGCTGGTCTCATCATATTTACCGGACGGGGGCGATATTGACGAAGACATATCCGCCATGGAGATGATCACGGCTTGCACCAGGAACGTGATCATATGCTCAGATACCAACTCCTGGAACACGGTCTGGGGATCTAATCGAACTAATAGAAGGGGCGCTAAGCTCGGTGAATTTATTGCCCGAAACCATCTAGTGGTTATGAACGATCCCTCTGCTACCCCGACGTTCTCTAGCGCTAGGGGGCAGAGCTGGATTGATGTTACCTTGGTATCACCGGTGCTGGCAAACCGCATTATCGATTGGGTCCTCCGATCTGAAACGAGTTCCGACCACCAAGCGATAGCCTTTAGGCTGACGGAAAATACAGAAGTTTCCCTCGGAATAGAAAAAGGTTACCTTACTCGAAAAGGAAATTGGAGTGCCTTCCGGTCATTGCTGGAGGGAAAACTGGTCGACGAAGACTGGGATGAGGCGGAAACGGAGCAAACAGATGATCTGGATTACCGAGTATCCAGGATCACTGATGTCATCCGCGATACCGCTGAAGAATCCCTTCAGCACCGGAAGGCGAGAGCTCGACCTGTCCCATGGTGGACGCCTGCCTTAACCACTATGAAGAGAGAACTCTACAAGGCACGGCGTTCATACCAGAAGTGTACTTGCGAAGAGAGGCGCATTACACTTCGTGATGAGTACAAGTCTAAAGCCAGGGCATACCGAAACGAGGTGCGGTTAAGAAAGCGGAAGTCTTGGGACGAATTCATTGTTCAAGAGTCATCTAAGAATCCCTGGGGTGTACCTTACAGAGTGGCCCTTGGTAAGTTTGCTCCACAGCAAGTGATTGCAGCTTTGAGGCGCGGATGTTCCCAGGCAACCACTCTGGAAGAGACTGCAAAGATGTTCCTAGCTGAGACCTACCCCAGAGATGATTCGTCCCAGGATAATGAAGAGGAAATATTTATAAGACGCACTACGGTATGCCCACCTGGTACGGACTTGTGCCCACCGTGGGACATATGGGATCTACGTGCTGCTGTGGATAGGCAAAAGACTGGACGTGCACCTGGGTTAGACTCCATTGACGCAGCAATCCTCAGGAACAGTATCCCCTATATTGAACAGAGACTGTTGACATTATTCAATGATTGTCTAGACAGGGGATACTTTCCTAAGAGTTGGAAAATTGCTGATGTTAGACTCCTCTACAAGGGAGGAGGCAAGGACAAGCAATTAGCCAAATCTTATAGGCCTATATGCCTCCTCCCTATCATGAGTAAATTATTGGAGACCCTGTTGATGATGAGTCTACGACCAGTCTTCTCTAGGGCTAGCCATCCACGGCAGTACGGATCCACTAAAGGCAGGGGAACCGCAGATGCCCTGCTGAGAGTGCGCCGTGACGTTGAAGAGAAGGCGGAGAAGTATGTCATGCTTATCCTGTTCGACATATCTTCCGCCTTTGATAGCGTCTGGTGGCCGAGCGTACTCCAGCAGTTGCAGAAGTATGAGGCTCCCAGCAACTTATATGATCTTTTAAGGAGCTACCTCCAGGACCGAACATTGAAGATAAAAGGTAGCTTCTTTGAAGTACAAGAGTCGATGGAAAGAGGTTGTCCGCAGGGCTCGGTTCTTGGACCAGCCCTGTGGAAATTAGTCTTCGATGAGTTGCTGGGGGTACTAGAACAGGAGCGGTTCCCCGCCACGGCCTATGTTGATGATCTGGCCGTTGTAGTGGCCTCAAACAGCAGAGCCAGGTTAAAAGAAGAAGCTGAACGATGTGCCAACCTCGTAGGAGGATGGTGTGAGAGAAAAAAGATGAAGATGGCGGCTGCTAAGACCCAGTCCATTCTTTTAAGAGGTAAGACTGACAGGGCCCACCCTATTACTCTCAGAATAGAAGGAGAAAGGATACGTCCAAGTGAGGCTGTTACATACCTTGGCATAAGAATTGGGAGAAATTTCAACGTTACGCCTCACTTGGACTACATGAAAAGTAGGGTGGCCCTGGCTCTCAATGGACTTAGTCGCATCGGGGGCGCCTTTTGGGGTCTCAGGTACCCAGCCACGTTGACTATTTATAAAGGAGTTATTCTGGGCATTCTGAGATATGCGTCCCCTGCGTGGAGTCATCATCTCTCGCACCAACAGAAGAAAAGGTTGGCAACAATCCAGCGGATGGCTCTGCTGCGGGTCACTAGAGCGTACCGTTCAGTGTCTCATGAGGCGGTACAAGTCTTAGCCGGAACTACTCCTATTGATCTTCTCCTACGAGAAGAATACTTCCGGCATAAGATGAAGAGAGAAGGCCTGGTGGATCTACCGGCGAATCTTCGTGTGAGGATCAGTGAAGACCCTAATGGATGGAAGAGGATTCTTCGGGAGAACACATTAAAGGAATGGAACCAGCGGTGGGTGACGACGCCAAAAGGGGCTACGCTAAGAAAATACTTCCCCACTGTTGGTTCAAGAATGGAACAGACATGGGTTCTCCCGGACTACTGGGTCTCACAGTTCCTCACAGGGCATGGGGGTTTCCGAGCAAAGCTCGTTGAATATGGCAAGAACATCGATCCCCTATGCCCAAGTTGCAGAGTGCCGGAGACCGCCGAGCATATCATCCTAGTCTGTACCGCCTTTGAGGCACTGAGGGCTAAGTTGTTGAGGGAGACGGGGCTCTACGCTCTGACGGAGAGCGATCTCCCTCAACTTATGACAAAGGAAAAATACCCGTATTACAAGGCATTCGTATACGGGTGGAAGGAACTGGTTGGGTCAAACCACTTTTCATTGGGAAGAAGAATTGAACATGTATACGGAAGACCGCCAGAGAGGGTGGAACAGGATGCTGGATAAAAAGAAAAAAAAGAGCAGGCTGTGTGCACAGCTGTAAAAAATGTAATTGGTCTGAATGCAGCAGTGAATTGTAACGCATGCGTTGCTACTCACTACTGCATAACACCCGTATTGCCTTATCGGCAGGGTAGGGTGTAAATAAAATAAAATAAAATAATGCACCTATGAAAAGGAACTTGCATTACTTTTCAATATTTAGATCTTTTGAATTTAATAAATAAATGTGCTAGGAAATGTACTAGGCAAGGAAAGTATTGCAATCTGGTCAAATTTCCGATATGCGATATGCAGAGCCCGCTGAGTCCGAAAAACACATTTTTAGCCATTGGTCTGTCTGTCAGTTCCAAGATTTTCTCGGGAACTACTGAACCGATTTGGTTGCTTCTTTTTAATTTTTTAGGTTTTTGAATACTGATGCCTGTGAAACAAATTGGATGATCCATGCGCATTAGCTGCTGCGCAATAAATGAAAAACATATTTTTCTATAGAATATAGTGCAAAAACGGCTATTATAACTATTTTTATGAAACTTTTATAATGTGCTAATAATTGTCCTTTCAATTTTTGAATTTGAACTTAATTCCCGAGAAAATACAGGAAAAAAGTTATAAAGAAAAGAAACATGTTTTGGGGGATTAACTCGCTAAGTATATATATATATATATATATATATATATATATATATATATATATATATATATATATATATATATATATATATATATATATATATATATATATATATTCTATGTTAAAATTTATAATAAAACTTTTGAAAGGTAATTAAATTACCAACAAAAATCATCGGAAACAAACCAGTATTAGCGATGACACAGCATATTCTATTTTCTATTTTAATTAAATAGATTAAGTAAATTGCTCTTACTTCCATACAAATATGTATTCACTTCTATTTTGTGGATTATATCTAACCTTGGACATCAGCAGGATTTCAACAAATTCCCGAAACCACTATTTTATTAAAAAAGGTATAAAACGATAAATATATAATTTGCTAATACATACAATTAGGAACTTGAGAAATAATTAGGTACCACCTATAGAAGGGAAATACCGTACTTTTATCCTCATTGTTAACTTCATTTAAACATCATTTATTTTACAATCTCCTCAGCAATCGATCTTCTGAATAAATGTAAAAATAACATACTTTTTCTTGAGATGTGAGCCTCATTTTGCTGTTATCTTACACATACCTACATATAATCTATTGTATATTTGTGAACACGTTCATATATTTTTATCTATAATTCAAACGCTAACCAGTACCATTCTATCATTTTAATTTCAAGGCTCGTTGACCATGACGTTTAATTAATTTTTGTTCATTTTATTTTGTCTGACAAATGCCACCAAATTGTTCATTATAATTATTCTTGGGAGACTGAATGTCCCAGAATAAAATATAGTTTTTTTTTGTTTCTTTCAAATAAAACCGCAAAAAATCATGCTGAAATAAAATTGAAGTGAAAAAAAAAAAGAAAGAAACGTAAGTAATGTTGAGATTGAACCTTTTGATAAATAAAAAAAGGTTCATATTTAACGGTCCGTTTCAGAAGTGTGGTGCACTGGGAGTACAGTCTATGTCCATAAGAGGGTGGCATCAAACACGATACCGTCAAAGCGGTCCTCGATTCTAATTTATTAATATGAATTCATAAAAGCTAAAATAATACATTCAAACTGAATAATTTTATTCAAAGACGACAAGATGGGAAATTATTTTGCAAGTTTTGAAGCTGAAAAACTATGCCAAGCTATATTTTACCACGTACCCGTACTGTGGAGCTACTGACGTACTGTGGAGCTAGGTGGTGACAAGCCTTGTATCTATTCTCGTGACGTTGCCCCGTCCCCACAACTATACACTTATTATCTTTGCAAATATGCACCACCAAATTTCGGAGATTTTTGCGTTTTTATTTTAATATCCGAAGCTTTGTGGACGGATAAATATTAAAACTATATAAAAGTATCCAATCTGTTAACAATCCTTTTCTTATCTGATGTTCCGCAAACTCGTAAAATATATACATTAGGTATTGCATAGCTCTCACCACTAACTGATGATTTCAGCAATCAACTTACATTTCCCTTGGTTTTTGAATGGCCCGATTGGAAAATGTTTCTTAGTAATGTATAACCATTTTCTAAAGAAGCTTAATAGGCTTCTGTCATTCAAAGTCTCTTCTATTCTTGTTTTTTTTTTTTTTTGTTTCTGAATTGTTTTTTCTGAATGATTCTTCCTATCCTATTCCAAATCTAATTATGCCAAATCATAATTCAATGTAGTCTCATATGGAAGATAAGTAAGAGAAAATTTCGTTGTATATATTCAAACACTCAACGGGCAATGTGTTTCATGATTTATTTTTTATACCTTCATTTAAAGTATAGCCTATTTGGTTTAATAATTTGTGTATATATTTACATATATACATATGTCCTTATTCATATGTAAATATTAATATCAGTAAATTATGTTTAGTTAATTAATAAACATTGTGTTTACATTTAATCTTCATTGAAACAAAAGAAGCTGTACGTAAATTTATTTTGTTTGAAAAAAAAAAGAATAGGAAGGAAGAAAGAAAGGAAGTCCTCTTGTACAATTATGAATTCTAATGACCGTGGATTAACTCCTGAAATATGGGTGAAATTAGGGGAGTTGAAAATGCACATTTTCCTTTATTCATAAAACTTCATTGTTATCAAAGATATAAGAGCGGTTCTTAACTTTATTTATGACTTCCTTTATGGCCTTCTCTTTCCATCATCAATTTACAAATCCCGCAAGCAGTTTAATGATTAATAATTTTAATCTGTTTCAACTGGGAACTACTCGGGGTACGTGAAAGTTTGACGAGGTATTGGGAATGATAAAGGAGAATTTTCAAGGAGTGCTTAATGAATATCCACAAATATAATGCTGAATTTATGCAATAAATAATTTTTATTGTGAATATATTGTTTTCGATGTAATTAACAAAGTATTTTTGAACCATTAAACAAATGTCAAACACATAACCAAAATTTACTTGATTGTGTATTACGGAAGTATACCGTTTTAATAGTTTATTTTAAAATTGTGTTTTCATCAACTTAATTTATTACTGTTCTGAATTTCATTTAATGGTTTAAATGATTAATTTAAAATGATTTAACCCTATTACTTTACCATAACTGGTAACACCCTAAAAGTAACCAGTTACTTAGCCCGTAACTAGTTTTTACTCTAAGCCTTCCCCAGAGTCCAGGTACAGGCCAGTCCTTATCTACCTGCTCCACCCCCTTGACGCTGTTTTTGATGTCAGAAGTCGATTTCATTCAACTTGTCATAATAATTATAAAAGCTTATTTGCTATGTTCAATACGTACCAATATATTTATATATAATAAATATAATAATAGATTGAAATTAGTGAAGAGATTGATTTGAGTGAAAATAAATAAAACACATTCACTCCAATGTACAACATTTATAATCACCTATGGGGCTCTGAGTATATATATATATATATATAAGAAACTAAATACATAATACGTACATACATACATAATACATACATACATACATAATACATAATACATACATAATACCTGATTCAATGAATTTAATCTCTGACTGTGAATTCAGATAGACTGTTTGAGAATTTATATGGCCATGAAATATTCTAACATTGGTAAATTTATTGTTGGGAATAACACTTATCTATTGTATATGAAGTGGTGTGGTTGGTAGATTTCATCGCTGCATCTGCTGATCCGAGATCTCCGTTAAGCCAGTCCAAAACTTCTCCAAGACGGCCATCTGTCATGGTCTATGTAGGGCCAAGGCTTCAGTCCCCAAGCCGGAAGAAAACATAAGAGACCTATCCTCAAGGCCGGGTACCAACATAAGACCCTCTTTCTTGCTTCTCGGTAGATTTTATACAAATATTCAGGGCGGGGCAAGGATGGTTTTCATTGGTTCTTAACTTCACCTTATTACTTCACCATAACTGGTAACACCCTAAAAGTAACCAGTTACTTAGCCCGTTACTAGTTTTTACTCTAAGCCTTCCCCAGGGTCCAGGTACAGGTCAGTCCTTATCTATCTGCTCCACCCCCTTGACGCTGTTTTTGATGTCAGAACTCGATTTCATTCAACTTGTCATAATAATTATAAAAGCTTATTTGCTATGTTCAATACGTACCAATATATTTATATATAATAAATATAATAATAGATTGAAATTAGTGAAGAGATTGATTTGAGTGAAAATAAATAAAACACATTCACTCCAATGTACAACATTTATAATCACCTATGGGGCTCTGAGTATATATATATATATATATATATATATATATATATATATATATATATATATATATACCTTACATTCTTTCATTAGATGCTAACACCGCTTTTATCAACTTTATACTCTCCAGATTTTCATCTACTTTTTAAAATAAAAAATATGTTTGTTTTTTTTAAGAGTTTTTAAGCCTTCTTTTATTACCCCTATTAGTATAGCTTCTAAGTCAGATTGACACCACCGGCTTGTATTTCACCTTAACTAGGAAATGATCTCTACTGCATTTTTCTCCTTTTTACAACTTCAATATAGTTCTGACTTCTATTTCCCATCATTATGTTTCAATATGGTTCCTCGTCTTTTCATCAGGTGAAACACAAATCTTCTTTCATGCTCTCTCAAGTATACTTTCAAAATTTTCAAGCTTTTACTGGTTGTAAATTTACCTATCCATTCTAATTTTACTTTCACATACATTGTAATATATAATAAGAGAAAGAGTTACAATCGTGAAAATTTTTATTTGTGTAGAGGCTATATTCGCCAAACTACCGTTCTAGATTGTGCTCTTTCTTAATCTTGCATTTGAAATATCCTAACACTATTTCAATATTATACTCGTACTTAGGAATAAAGTATTGGTCTTCCTGTTGGGAGAACACTTCCACCAACACTCACACGATATTCAAGACTCAGTATACTATAGAAACCCCTTACTTACAGATAAAGGTTATTATTAATACTCACTAAAGTCTCCCCAGAAGGGAAACAAGTCAGCTCTATTGATGCAGTCCCTGGTTCGGTTCGGGCTGATTAACAACTCTTCTTGAACACACTATATTACGAAACAGGCACTACCTTCCCTCTAAATATTTTGTGGATGAGGCCAGCCACGCCTGGTACCTGTTAGAGGAATTTAAATTTAAAGTAGTGTTAGAGGAATTTCTGTATTGTCAAGAAAAACAGGAGGCCATGTTTGTCGTCATGGTCATATACATATACAATATATTATTAAGGAGCCAGTGTTCAATTGTGTGGTACTACAAAACAAAAATACAATATAGGATTATAGGATGAGGTAGTATATAAATAAATTGACCAATTCATATAGTTTTTCTCTTAGTGTTCCAGTAATGCATTATATCCTTCTCTATAATTAATATGCCGATGAATGTAATGTGCCGGCCTGTAATTGATGGGTTGTTCAATGTTATTTGCCGTTCTATAATTAATTTGTCGTTGAATGTAATGTCCAAAGGCCGAGCCTGTGGTCAGGTACCTTTGGTGAGTCAGTGCGTCAATAATATCTAGTATTGTATACTACTAATTTTTTTGTACATTAATTATATTTTCTTATGTATATTAATTTTTCAAATACTTTGCGGGTTATAAAACAGAGAATAATTGGTCTGGAAAATTTTTTTTTATGATTTTTACTCATGTTCGATCATCATCGATTCATCTCCTGCTAAATATAATGATTTATAACTATATAATATATAATGAATATATATAATTATAATTATTCATATTTTTTCCCTCTCTATACTTCTAAGTTAGTTCTACAATGTATGGTCTCTTATTTCTATATAAACATTATATAAAGAACGGAGATGGGCCAGGTTTTATTAAAAGCTAACGTTTCGACCCTACTTTGCAGGTCTTCTTCAGGGCTAGAACGGACAAGATACAAAAAGATAGAGAATTGTGGAAGTTACATAATATTATGACAAAAAATTATAAACAATGTGAATAAGCTTTTTAAAATTATAAACAGTAAGTGCATTAAAATATAAACAGAGTAAGCTAAGTAACAAGATTCTAAACTGAAGTAAATAGATGGTAACAATTGCTGTAGTGTAATATATAATATATAATGTGTAATATATAATGATCTGTGAATATACTTCTACAGATCTACTGAGAGATTGAAAGAAAAGGAAAAATGATATAATATAAAATAATAAACAAAAAGGAATGTGGAGAAAGCAAAAAAAAAAAAAATAAGTAAATAAAATTAGAAGAATAAAAATAGAGACTTACAGGTTTGTTTAGCAAGGAGTTTCACTTAGAACTGGAAAATCAGGGTAAGGACAGGTGTTGTGGAATTTGTTGACTTGTTTATGTAATGAGAAAAACCTAGAAAATTACAGTATTTAAAATTTGAAGATATGGATGGATACAAGGGAAAAATAATATATCTATGATATTTTTTTTAAAATTTATTCATGATATTCACAACTGTAATAATAAATAAAATACATTAAGTAAATTTGATAACAGAAAATAATAACATGAAATCACTTGTTGAGAAACTACCCACTGGTAGCATTCTAAAAAAAAAATGTATTTACAATAAGAGATCTCGAGACCATCTTCTTTTTACACGCCTCGGAGGGTTATCAGGAACAGAAGAGGAAGCAAGGTTAGGGACGAGAGGATTCGGATGGTTCTGAAGTTTATTATGGAAGGATTGGTATCTGAATCGGGCCACATCGGAAACATAAGGAACATTAAGATCATTATGGATTATTTTATTGGTGACAAAGTTAGGAACATTGAGGATTTTCCGAAGGATTTTGGATTGTAAGGATTGGATACGAGAGGAATTCGATGACTTAGTGGAGCCCCAAAGCTCAACTTCGTAAGTCCAAATAGGTCTTATTGTAGTCATGTATATAAGTCTTTTGTAATTAACAGGAAGCTTAGAGCGTTTGTTTAGTAAGTGTTGGAGTAGTCGGAAACGTCGAGCGGTTTCTTGTCGTTTCAGTCTGGTATGAGGATTCCAAATTAGACGTTTGTCCAAGTGAAGTACAAGGTATCGGATTTGTTCAACAGGGATAAGTGGGGTATTATAAAAAGATACTGTGGGACATGAGGTCATAGGTTTACGTCGTAGGGTAAAGGGGATTTGATGGGATTTGTTAGAATTTATTTTAATTCTCCAGTTTTGACTCCATTCTTCAAGGCTTGTGATGTGTGATTGAAGACTTTGGGATGCAATGGTTGGCTCATTATTAACAGATAGGAAACATGTATCATCGGCATACGTGGTAATAACAGTGTTAGGATGGGTTGGGATGTCAGCTGTATAAACTGTGTAAAGGATAGGACCAAGGATACTACCTTGAGGAACACCAGCAGACTGGGAAATGAGGGATGAATAAGCATTATTGTGATTGACTTTGGAGTATCCATCAGTTAGATAGGAACGGATAATGAGGAAGTATGTAGGATGTAGGAATTTACGGAGTTTGTAAAGTAGTCCCGGGTGCCAGACTCGATCAAAAGCCATGAAATATTAAATTATAAATATATACATATATATTTAAAATAGAATTAAGGTATTATAGATAAGAGTACAATGTGAATAAAAACGAAAATTGAAAAGCAAAATATCAATATAGAAATAAGAGACCATACATTGTAGAACTAACTTAGAAGTATAGAGAGGGAAAAAATATGAATAATTATAATTATATATATTCATTATATATTATATAGTTATAAATCATTATATTTAGCAGGAGATGAATCGATGATGATCGACCATGAGTAAAAATCTTAAAACATATTTTCTGAACTTAAACCATTTAATGACTTCATTCATTATCCTCCGTTCTGTAACACGCAAAGTATTTGAAAAATAGTTATACATAAGAAAATATAATTAATGTACAAATAAATTAGTAATATACAATACTAGATATTATTGACGCACTGACTCACCAAAGGTACCTGACCACAGCCATCGGCTATCGGACTTAACATTCAACGACAAATTAATTATAGAACGGCAAATAACATTGAACAACCCATCAATTACAGGCCGGCACATTACATTTATCGGCATATTAATTACAGTGAAGGACATACTGCAATACTGGAACACTAAGGGAAAAACTATACGAATTGGTCAATTTATTTATATACTACCTCATCCTATAATCTTTTATATTGTATTTTTTTTTGTAGTACCACACGATTGAACACTGGCTCCTTAATAATATATTGTATATGTATATGACCATGACGACAAACATGGCCTCCTGTTTTTCTTGACAATACAGAAATTCCTCTAACACTACTTCCCAAATACCCTGAAATGCATGAATAACATGCATCATATGTACCAAATCATCCAGGGTTGCACAGCATTTTAAGTCTTTTGTAGTGGTATTGGAAGAACGATACATTTTGTCTAGTCTTCTGGCCATATAGGTGTAAAAATAAACGAAATGTTGATAGAGCAGCAAAAGAAGCTCCTACCATTCCAGATCCTGTTAAAGATTTCTTGCCAACATTTGAACTTCTATGAGAAATCATGGATAAAAATTCTAGAAATCATAGGAAGAAATTCTAAGAGAAATTTTATTCAAAAAATGGCAAAGATTGTGGGATAACAGCGTATCTAGAAAAGTAAAGACCATAAAGGAAGAAATGGAACTACGGGTCATCTACGAACGCAGCAGTCGTAGATAAGTTCTCACGTGACTGAGGATCGGACATACCAGATTGGCAAACCACCTCATAATAAAAGATTTTATCTCCTGGGATCTAAAATGTGGCCAGATATTGACTATAGAACTTGTTAGATATATTACAGATATTGATTACATAATATGTTACATGCCCATTTTACATCCTTATGAAATATTTATTTTACAACACTTAGAATACTCCAGAATATATCAGGATCATTGGAAAATCAGAAAGAAAACCTTACTAAAGTTATCAAGTTGCTACACATAGAAAGTGTCATAAAATGTATTTTTTTTTTATTTATTTATTTAGACATATAATATTCTGTCACAGTTTTATAAGTTTATAAGTAATGATCCTTTGCCGATATTTTACTTTTTAAAATGTAGTTTCTTTTCTAAAATTTATATATGTTTTTTTTTTTTTTTAAATACGACCTAAATAATTTAAAAGTAGTATTATTTAGTTGAACGGACGCTGATGACCTGGATGTTTTGCGACCAAACATGAAAAGAACCAACTAACCAACACATTCCACTGATAGATGTCATACCTTATCTAGGTCTGACATTTGATCAAGCACATATCACAAAAAAAAAAAACTCTTAATAAAATACTAAGACTTCAACATTCATTTATCTGTAAACCTACCATAAATAAAACTTAAACAGAAATTGAAAATATACACTTTCTGAAACCTATTATATAATCAGAGACATATCACACATGTATGGAATTCGACAATTTAAACTGTGATAAACTGCTTTTACGTATTACCTTTCCAAAAACGTTTATATTAAAGTTATCTAGATATCCACTGCTAAAACCCAAATCAAGTATTTACATATACACAAATACATAAAAAGTGGCCTCATTAGGGCAATTGGATTAATGTGATAGATTGACTAAGCAGTGACAAATTAAAGATGAGGCTGTTGAGAGCGGAGAGGGCAGCCGTGTAGAATTGGGACTTGCCTAAGGCCAACCGCCACAGATTCGACATTTGGCATTAAGCTTTAACGCCCTCACAACCATTTACGACCACTGTTTACCCGCCCCACCTCATGGTTCCGCTTATTTTTAGGGCTCTTTCCTCTTAGTTTCCTTTTTACTGCGTTTCCTCACAGATTGATTCAGATTGAGGAACTTAAAAAAAAACAAGAGTTGTTTTCGCTATGAAGTAGTATACAGGGCGTTCCCTAAGAAAAGAAAAATTTGTATAGGGGTGATACTTCAAGAGCAGACTTCAAGAGCTACAAAAAAATTTATATGAACAATTGACCATTTTTCAGCATAAAAGTAGGAAATACAAGTTTTGTGTTTTTATAAGTGAGTCGTATTTTTTGTCGAATCAACAGCATTAACTAAAGAAATATTTAAGTTAAGTAATTAATAACTGCTTGATTAAAGAATATATAAAATTTTCTTTGAATGAAAATATAGTTTAATACTGTTAAAACCATTTATAGAGAACTTATGAGTGGTTAAAATTCTCTTCGACTAAAAGTTTGACAGGGCTCGGAAATATCTTCAGTCCGTCCAATCTTGGCAGGAGTTCCTCAAGGGTCAATACTAGCCCCTCTACTTTACGTTATATACAATTAAAATATACCTATTGAAGATGAGATCTTGACAGCTACATATGCAGACGATACAATTCTCACAAAACATCAAGACTCTACACTGGCAGCACTAACTCTATAACATCACTTACTTAAACTAAAAGATTGGTTCACACTATGGAACATTCTACTTAATCATGCCAAATCCAAACATACAACATTTAATCTTCGAAAAAACACCTGCCCTCCAGTTTATATTGACAACAATCAAATTCCTCAAACTTACACGGTACTTTACCTTAGACTAACCTTCGACAGCAGGATGACATGGGCCCCACATGTAAAAATGAAACGTATGACACTTAACAATCGACTCAAACTACTTTACTCTCTTTTTGTCAAATCTTCAAAACTAAAACTAAAACAGAAACTGAATATATATACTTACTTAAACCCATATGGACGTACTCATCACAAATATACGGTATCGCTAAAAAGACCCACCTACAAAAACTTCAAACCTTCCAATCAAAATTATTGCGACTCATAACAAAAGCACCTTGGTACGTGACTAACAAAACTCTACATACTGACCTCCATCTTCCAACAGTTGACCAACATATAACGACCCTTTATCAACGATTTTACACAAATTTAAACGGACATAATAACAGACTAATAAGAGACATGGCCGCAGCTGACATTCCTCAGAACATAAGGAGGAGACTAAAAGACGTTGGATGAGACATATCCTTCCTTAAACAACCTAAGTAATTGGAACAAGTTAGGGAAGAGGTACTGCTGAGTAATTTCCTTCCTCCCTGAATCGCCAACAGATTTGCTGATTTTCAACAATAAGTTGACAAGCGCAAATACATTTTTATATACAAAAACACAAATAAAAAAAAACTAAGCTATGTTCTGTTTTAAGAAAAATCATAAATTTTCGCGACCTTTTTTATCATCAACTACCTGTACTACAGATACCCCACTTTTAAATAAACTTCTTCATTTAAAAAGCTATAAGTCCGTATTAATCAATTTGAGATTTATTAGGAAAACATTTGAGATTTAGCTTAAACTGTGTAAAAAATTATGATTTTATTTTATTCTATCAAGTAAAAGTATGTCTGCAGCAAAAATTAATACACTTAATTTTTACAAAGTTTTTATTTATTTTTTTCAATGATCTCAGATTTATTATAATAAACAAAATTGCCTAAACACCCATTTTATTAATGTGAAAAATAATTATTTTCAAATATTTTTCGGATGAATTGGTTATAAACTGTGTTTTTCACAGAGATCTGTATCATAGGAATTGATGTGTATTAATAAATGACAAAATAAAACGTTCTAGTCCTAATATCAACATTTTCATTAAAATAATTGAAGAAATCAGCAGGTTTTTTTTTTAAATTACATTTTAGGAATAGAAACTTTAATTTATCTAAAATCGGAAAAAACCATGATTATTAAAACAGAACTTAGCTTAGTTCAACCGCTTAAAAGTTCTCTATAAATGGTTTTTACAAATACAAACCGTATTTTCATTTAAAGTAAATTTTTATATAGTTTTTAATGAAGCAATTATCAATTACTTAAGTTAAATATTTCTTTAGTTATTGCTTTAAATTCAACAAAAAACAGAAATCAGTTAAAAAAACATAAAACTTGGATTCCCAACTTTTCTGCTGAAAATTGGCCTATTGTTTATATAAACTTTTTTTAAGTTCCTGAGGGCTCTTATCACTCCTATAATAATTTTCCTCTACTTATGGGTACCGTGTATTTATTCCTGGATATTAAATAATTTCATTCTAAGCTCTAGGACTGAGGGGCTGTAATGCTCTAAATATTAACAGACAGAGCGGAGGTGCATTATCTTGGCTCGCTCAGACCTAATTCACACATGTGGTTCGGTAGAAGGGCCTTATTCACGCCGAAGCTTTTAAAAAGTACCCTAAATCGCCTTCTAACGTACCCTAAACGTACTTCTAAATCGCCTGAAATTTATATTCTTTCCTAGCTTGATCTACCAGCTTCTTATTTCTTTCAAAACATTATCAAGAATTTTCGAATGCTTTCCTCACTGCAGCACTCAAATCAAAGTCACGTTTCAATTCAGAAACGGGTGTTATTCAATTCAACTATATCGGATGTTATTCTGCATAACAGATAAGCCGGCAAGAATTTAGTCGTTCCGTGAGATGTATGTATTCCTTGATACAAGACTCCATGACACTTTATCATCAACTGTCTCATTTATTTGGCAACGTATTCTGTTCACCAAAGTTTGATTTAAACGTTCATTTAATCCATTAGATTGTGAGTTTTATACCGCTGTATAGAACAGATCAATTCTCTTTTTGTCTAGATATATTTTGAACTTGTATTAAACGCACCGTATTGATCTACGAGCAACATTTTGATGTTGTTTCCTCCTTACAACAGGTTGATCAGTTTGATAAAATCAGTAGGCCTAGGCTATTAGAAGTTCGGATTCAAGAACTCTGGGCTTTAAAGCGGTTTAATATTATAAAATTAAACAAATAAAGCGGAACAATTTTTATTAATCAAAATTCGCTCCATTACTCTTTCGCACATTCCCTTTCTTCCACGTGTTGGTAACTTTTCCATTTCCTTTGGATATAATGTTGAGCTGTTACTAAATATTATAAATAATCCTTTTTCTAACAAACTTTAATCAATAAAACATTGCACAGATGTTTAAAAAAATGGTAATTAGGAGCTAAAAGATGTGGAGGGTAAGACCGTCGAGTATTGTGTTTTATTCGAGAAAGAAGTGCACCGCAAATTTTATAAGGAAACATTTTTTTAGACAGTTATTTAATGCAAGGTGCAAAAAACTTTCAAGCTGTTTAACTATCTAATTGCGTCGATGTGGCCAGCGATTGCCGATTTTCTAACTAAGGTTTCCTCTCCAAGTTATCGAACAGTTGTTCTTGGATTTTTTCAACCAGAACTCTCATTTATTATAGTCGAACTCTTCATAATTTATCGACACCGATTCATCGTAGTTGTACACAAAGATCTTTTAAAAATGTTGGAAATAAATGAAAAAAATTATAATAATAATTATGGCTAAATTAAAGAAAAAGTTGAGGTCTCAAAAATTTACTTTTCTGATACACGCTCAATTTATATACAGAATTTCAACTTTATAACTTGATTTGGATGGTTTAGAAGGTTGAGAAACAATATCTTGGATGTGCCGAAATTTTAACCGATTTTACTCACGCCTCAAAGGTATTGTTATTTCTTGAAAATAACCTTTTACTACTAAAATACAACTTCTTTAATACGAATGGAGCCGCTGGAAGTACTCTGAAGTATTTGAAACCTTCAAAATACTTTTGAGGATTCAGAATGCACCCTATCTCCATCGATGACCTTTGATATAAATAAGGTTTTAAAAAAGTACATTTATATACTATGGGTATTCAAGTTTAGACATTTAACTTAAAGAATAGAACTTTACATATAGAATTTAAAAATAATACCAACGGACTATTGATATAAATGGCATTTATTAACTATTTCAGTGGCTGACGCATTTTTTCTTAATCTATTATGATTGCAAACTATTAAATTATTTATTTTGACTTAAAGATATCTCGACTATAGTTCCAAATGTACAATAACAGATGTTGGGAACAGCAGAAGATTGTAGTGAGATTAGGTAATGTAGTTTAGAGGAATGAACAGTCACGCTCAATGCAATATCAACTGTAATAAACAAATAAACAGGACACTTGGTATTGAGCCAAGGAAGTGTTTAATCCGCTTTCTTATTTTTAAGCTCTAAAAAAATTATATTAACCCATGTTGCATAGACATTTAAGCAAGCACGAAACGTGTTAGTTACAAAGTACAAATACATATTAAACAAAAAAAGGCAGCATTTTCCTAAAATAATATTATACCAATCCTATAAGTCTAAATAATCATTAATCATGAGTGAAATCGTGTTTATTATTATTTATAAATTGTCTTTTTTTATTATTTATTTATTATTTCTGTGTGTTAAATAACGAAGATTGTATTTGTCGGCATACAAAATACTGATTACATACAATTTCTAATGAAGAGAAGTTGAAATTGATATGTAGAAATTTCTCCGAGTATCAAAACGCAAGAGCTATTGTATAAACGTTATGTAAAGTTGCATCATTAGGAACTCCGAATCTACTTGATTCCGATGCATATATTTAAACCATATGATGGATTTAATCTAGGAGGATGTCTTGCGTGATTGGCATGTATAAATAATTCCTGCTAAATATGTATCAACTTTGTATTAATGGAATTTCAAAATTTGACATCTATATGACATTGTCCTCTCTCCATTATCCGATGTCACAAACTCGATTAAGCACCCACATTTGTCTGCGACAATCAAAGGATTACAGAATTAGGGAATCGATTTTACATTATTTCACTTTGTGATTAGTCCAAAATACTCAAAGGGCGGAAACATTATAAATTTAAATCAACATTGGAGTCGCTTCAGTGAACAAATGTATAATTTAGAAAGAAAGAAAAAAAAAGGTTTAGTACAATTTTGATAATATTGAATTAATGATTTTCTTTTTATACGAATAGAAATATAATGTAATGCTCTCAGTTTTTATCTTATTCTTTATCAATCAATAGATTATTTAATTTTTTTTTTAAATGACATATCTGAGAAGTAAGCAACAAAGACCATCCTTTGGTTTATAATTCAATTAACAACAGAAATGATCTTGATTTTCGATTCTTTTTCGGCAGAAACTAAACCATTATCGTTCTTAACATCCGGAAAGAAAATAAATCTCAGGTACCAGAAGAGAGGAGCGGGGGGATGTGTGAATTGAACTTCTACATAAAAGAGTTGCTCAGTAATAAGTTTATTACCTTAAGTATAATCTAATTATTATCTATACGGTTAATTTTACATTCTGTCTTGTTTTTATCAAATATGTGCGAAATATTGGCGTGGCTGGCCTCATCGGCAAAATATTTAGAGGGAATGTAGAAAGTGCCTGTTTCATAATATAGTGTGTTTAAGAAGAGTTGTTAATCAGCCCGAACCAATAGTCAGGGACTGCATCAATAGAGCTGACTTGTTTCCCTTCTGGGGAGGCTTGAGTGAGTATTAATAATAACCTTTATCTGTAAGTAAGGGGTTTCTGTAGTATACTGAGTCTTGAATATCGTGTGAGTGTTGGTGGAGGTGTTCTCCCAACAGGAAGACCAGTACTTTATTCCTAAGAACGAGTATAATATTGAAATAGTGTTAGGATATTTCAAATTCAAGATTAAGAAAGAGTACAATCTAGAACGATAGTTTGGAGAATATAGCCTTTACACACATAAAAATTTTCACGATTGTAACTCTTTCTCTTATTATATATTACAATGTATGTGAAAGTAAAAATTAGAATGGATAGGTAAATTTACAACCAGTAAAAACTTGAAAATTTTGAAAGTATACTTGAGAGAGCATGAAAGAAGATTTGTGTTTCATCTGATGAAAGGACGAGGAACCATATTGAAACATAATGATGGGAAATAGAAGTCAGAACTATATTGAAGATGTAAAAAGGAGAAAAATGCAGTAGAGATCATTCCCTAGTTAAGGTGAAATATAAGCGGGTGGTGTCAATCTGACTTAGAAGCTATACTAATAGG
Organism: Nezara viridula; assembly: GCA_928085145.1. Classification (NCBI taxonomy): domain Eukaryota; kingdom Metazoa; phylum Arthropoda; class Insecta; order Hemiptera; family Pentatomidae; genus Nezara; species Nezara viridula. The sequence continues at coordinate 113,988,453 of OV725077.1, forward strand.
GGTACTAAAAAGGCTTAACCAAGAAGGCTTAAAAACTCTTAAAAAAAACATATTTTTTATTTTAAAAAGTGGATGAAAATCTGGAGAGTATAAAGTTGATAAAAGCGGTGTTAGCATCTAATGAAAGAATGTAAGGTATATATATATATATATACTCAGAGCCCCATAGGTGATTATAAATGTTGTACATTGGAGTGAATGTGTTTTATTTATTTTCACTCAAATCAATCTCTTCACTAATTTCAATCTATTATTATATTTATTATATATAAATATATTGGTACGTATTGAACATAGCAAATAAGCTTTTATAATTATTATGACAAGTTGAATGAAACCGACTTCTGACATCAAAAACAGCGTCAAGGAGGTGGAGCAGGTAGATAAGGACCGACCTGTACCTGGAACCTGGGGAAGGCTTAGAGTAAAAACAAGTAATTGGCTAAGTAACTGGTTCCTTTTAGGGTGTTACCAGTTATTGTGAAGTAATAGGGTGAAGTTAAGAACCAATGAAACCATCCTTGCCCACCCTGAATATTTGTATAAAATCTCCGAGAAGAAGAAATTTTTGAGTTAGATAGGTCTTATGTGGTTCGGCCTTGAGGATGGTCTTATGTTTTCTTCGGCTTGGGGACTGAAGCCTTGGCCCTACATAGACCATGACAGATGGCCGTCTTGGAGAAGTTTTGGACTGGCTTGACGAGATCTCGGATCAGCAGATGCAGCGATGAAATCTATCAACCACACCACTTCATATACAATAGATAAGTGTTATTCCCAACAATAAATTTACCAACGTCAGAATATTTCATGGCAATATAAATTCTCAAACAGTCCATCTGAATTCACAGTCAGAGATTAAATTCATTGAATCAGGTATTTAGTTTCTTGTAAATATAATTTGTATATATACTTTATTAAACATAGAAATAAATTAAAGTTTTTTAGTAAAAGTTATTTTAATTCTGCCACCTATTTATATCATGATGATCACAGGTAATGTTGGTAATTTGAAAGCATGATAAACACAAACCAGCCTTTGAGAAAATAAATCCAATTCAATTAATTATGGACCAAATATATTATAGATCCAAATTTATTTTACTAATTTTTATTATTAATTTTTATTAAATATTTCTGGATAATTATCATCAATAATTATCCAGTGGTATCCCGTATAAAATTAAACACCCCAAAAAGTAGTATTTTTTATCACATCCCTCGTGGGGATTGGTGTGAATGAGTTTTATTTTTTTTTCAATCAAATCAATCTATTCACTAATTCCAATCTATTATTCTATTTATTATATATTATAAAATCGGACGATTCGGACCAAAGATGCGGTTTTCCGATATTTGTTTTTTATATGTTCTACTACCAAGGTTTTATCCACTGTTTAGGTTTTTTACTTTAGATTACTTTAGATTAGGTAAATTACTTTAGATGTATAATTATTTGGAAATAATAAACCATTGTGAAATAATTTCCAGTGTTTTTTTTTTTTACATTTTCCAAACTAAACAATTCCTCTGTACATAAAAACTTTTAAATTTTTTCTTTATTATATCCGATACTTATTTAAGCTCCTTAATGTTGTGACTTTAACCCCAAACCTTTAATTCCCATTTTTCTTATATTTCTCGTTTCTTATATTCTAAAATGCTGTATTTTTCCACAATTTTTCAACTATATTTATTTAATCATCTCTCGTTTAAACGAAATCTTATATTTCTTTCTTTATCATCTTTTTTTCTTGGTCGATTTCACGTTACAATTTTTAAACAGTAATATATCAGTTCACGTGTAATATGGTTTGCATTTTTATTGAATCAACCCTCCCGATGACCAGATTTCAATTGATAAAATTGCAAAAAGTATTTAGTATGACAAGGTGCTAAATGAATTCTGTTTCAGATATAATCTGTAAAAAAAACAGCGGATTTATATGAATTCTGAATTTAATGAAATTAATGAATTCCAAGTTGCATAACTTGCAAAAAGCATTTGCACTGATAGTAGGAACCATGCAATTCCAAAGGGATTTTATATTCCTTTTCTCTACTTTACTAGAATTCCAGAAACAACAGAAGTTGTTTTGCTTTCAATAATAAATAAATCGATTCTATTATAAGGATAGTTTTGATAAACCATGTCACCTGCCTTCCAGCCATAGTATCATAAAAAATATATAAATGCTTTCTTGAATGAAGGTCATAAACGGAGAGCTTTACGGCGTTATTATAGCTGCTTGAGCCTTTAGCTCTTACCGTTTGGACCTAGTCCAAGAGCGACATAAATCTAAGGTTCTCGAGGTGGATGGAGGAGTAGAAGAATAGTAGGGGACAACAGGCTCCTTCGACAGAATAAAAGTTTCTGACCCTTCAATAGGTGAGCTACGGTGTTGGCGATGCACCGATTTTATTGATCTATTGCATAATGCTGTTATGTAAATCCATTGAGATAATCTTTAACGATAAAAAGGAATGTGAAATCTTTATTTGTGTTTACTGAGCGGTATTTGCACTAGACGAAACGTTACTAATCTTATAAGTTGCATCGGTTGTTTTTTTGTTGCATTATTTTAGTTCAAGCACTTACGGCAAATGTTATTACGACTGTTTACTAAAATATAATTTATAGCCTGCTTTGGTTGGGAGTTTGTGGAATGTATTTAAAAAAAAAAAAAAAAAAAAATCAGAAATGAGCAACAACGATTGATTTCTGTAATAAGCGGTTATTATAAAACTTAATTCAACATTAAAAAAATCTGGTAAATTACATAAAATAATGTAATGAGGTTAAAAATATATTACAATATAAACACCTTCTCCCCCCACACACACACATGTATGTATGATTGTAAGGAATGACATTGATGTTATAATTTTATTAACTTATTCGTTTTTCTGGATTATAAAAGTTATATATTAATTATTGCAAGTAATGTCATAAATATTATTTTAAATAAACATTTCATAAAAGACTAACATGAAACCAACATACTAGACTTATATAAATCTCTTAAATAGAAAATCTCAACTTTCTGTTGACAATAGACTGCTAATCTACAAAACAATCCTAAAACCTACTGGACCTATGGACTAGAACTGTGGAGATAGGAAAACTTTCTAACATCAAATACGGTCAATCCTTCCAGTATAAAGTTCTTCAAACAATAGCCGATGATCTCTTCTATGTGACTAATAAAACCCTGCATAATGAACTTAAGATTATATTTATTCTTGATCTAATCCCAGATAAATTTTCCAAATTTTACGAGAACTTCACTCATCATCTAGATCCTGTAGCACAATCCCGATCTATTCACAGCTATTTCACCAATCCTCCTCTGGGGTTAAAGAAGCAGTGGCTCCGCAAGTTTTTGTAAATATGTACGTATCGGACTTTAAATCCAAATTTGAAAAGAATGGGTCCAGTAGTTTCGGAGAAACTGCACAGACGGAAAAAAAATGCTAATTCGATCTTCGAATTCCACTTATCTTGGAATTAATATATGAATTGAAATTAGTTTTCCACGTAATTGAAATTAAATGTAAAACCCCAAATTTTGAGAAGGGGTTAAGTTTTTGAATATTTTGGTCAATTACAATGGTTCATTATTGAAAATAATAAATCAAAAATTTTTTTTAATAAATAAGAAATATGTTTTATTTTCTATTGAAACCCTTACATAAGAGAGAAAAAAGATTTCTGGTGAAGTTATTACTCAGTAAAAAAGTAATATAATGTTCTAAAATGAAGCTAAAATTTTATGAAGGTTTAATATAAGAGAGAAAGGAACTTTATTAAAGCTCCTTAATATATCATGAGTAAAGTACTAAATAAAGCGTCAAGTTAATTACACGATAAACCACTTACCCGGACGTGAATAAACCCACAGTTTTAGCTAAACCCATTAGAGTGAGATTACAATGAACTAGCATCAATAGAGCGTAGATTAGCCGACACTATGGCCCCCTTCGGGAGGCTAAGACACATGGGCCCAATTAGTTTCTCCAACACCTTACCGCTATAGCAGCTAATACGGTCCATTATATCTAAGGCTATAGCAGGGTCATCGCTCCGCTAATATTGTTCTTAGCCTAAAAGGGAGTCAACCGTCGGGTAATCGATGAACAAGTAGTTCAAAAGCTATTAGATCGATGAATCGCCTACACATTAGCTTTTACACTAACAAGGGGAGGCCATAGTCAGTGAGTCCCCGATTTCCACCATTTTTTTCTTATTGATACTACATCGAAAAACATAGGTTACATATCCTGAATTTCAATCCAATGGGCCCTAGGAATCTAGAAAAAAAATGTATATAATTTTAAATACGGCTTGGTCGGATGAGAAGTAATTCTGATTTCCAACGGTTGCACTAAATCCTGAAAAGTTATTAATACATTCGAATGAGGAAAAATCCTCTACGAAAATTAAAAATTAAACTTGGCAATTTTTATTTCAATAACAATTTGTATTTAAGAGTTTCAAAGTACTCAGAAAACGAATATAACTTGCCTTTTCATGACAAAGAATTAATTGGTTTATTTTACTGGAAGCTCCTTTTTATTTTTGTAATTTACGATACATTATAACTTATTTAATACAATAGTCATTTTTTTTTTTTTTGTTTATTCTGCACAATAACAAAAAAAAAATCGATTGATGTACTTACTTATTTCCGTGACTCAACATCACTTGAAGGTCTTGGCATCCACAACACCCTAATCTTATTTATTTTTTTGCGAAATATATTGAATGTCAGACAATGTTTTTTTGTTTTAATCCCTATCTGAAAAGTTAATGGTCTCTTCCTGAAGGTCGATAAACCTCTTCCCTGATTTGTTTCAATTGATTGAAGTAACAACTCTTAGATTTTTTAAGGAAGGAGATCTCTCATCCAATGCCTTTTGAGTCTGCTCATAGTTATTTAGTCCTAAACTTAAAATAACAAAGCACAAGTAAATATATTAATTACTTTCATATCTCTATAATATATCAATTTCTGATTTCCAATGGATATCGAGAAACGGTGAATGACAAGATAGAGAAGATATGGGAATATATTCCTAATGTGAATACACGAATAATTTGTGTACGCTATCCCAGATAGCGGAAAGAACGGTAGTTATTACTATTAATTCTAGCATACGGTGAGAGGGGCTTATTTTAGAGTTACAGCCAAACGTATTCAAACCAGATAGGGAAAGTCAAGATTTGTTTCGTGTGTTCGACGACACGAAATAAATTTTAATCCCTCCAAGCAAGATTCGAACCGAATTTGCTAGACTTGAGATTATGCTTGATACGTTCTTTTTCAAAATTATGCTTTGAAACGTTCGGCCATTATGACTTCCCTTGAGCAGCTTGTCTCTCAGTTCCTCACATGCGCTACAGCTGAAGAACGGAAGACAATCATTCTCGCTATGTTCCTGAAACTCAACAAAGAAGCATCATCATCATTCATGAGCAATGATTCATGATCCACTATCATGAGCGAATATCGATTAACCGTCGTTGCTGAGTTTCTAAGGGAGATTTTTTATATTCCAGAAACTTTAGAGAATTTTATTTAGAAGGAAAACTTCTGTAGAGAATGACGAACTGCACTCAAAACTGGTTCTGTACTTCCGTTCCACATAAAGTCTTCAATGTTGTATTCTTAATTATAGTAAATTATTCGTGAAAGTATTGAGTTTTTTAAGTGAAAACTTCTTTAGGCGTGGTTTACCATTTTGGTGGATAGTTAATGAGAATAAGACTTAACGCTCAGATATGTAACGCTCATTCGGTTAAAATCGGCTCGAGTCGACTAATTGAAGTGTTTTTGTATTTATATTTAAATATCTCTGAATCGGACCAGAATACTCTACAAGAGAAATTTTCAGCATTTCATCTTCTTTGTAATGAGCTTTTATTCAAAATTATATTTTAATGCGACGCTGTGTTAGAGAGGAAAGAAGGAAAAAAGATGGTGACGAAAACCAAATGATAATTTGTTCAGTTGAACAAGTGGCGAAGAAAATTTGCAGCATTTCTTTTTTTGTAATGCACTATAAATCATAATAGTATTTTGGCGTGACACCGAGTTATGGAGTCGGAGAAGAAAAAAGGTAACGACAAAAAATACCCATATAATAATGACTGTTTTGAATACTTGCACTAAAATATCTCAACATTTAATACCATGGAGATTTCAGAAACTAATTTGTGGAAGTCAATGTAAATAATGTTTTAAATTAGTAATTGCACTCGTTAGAGTTTCGACAAATTGGTGATCCCCAATAAAGAAGTTATATTTTAAAAATGACATAGTTTTTGTTAAGTATTTAGCAAATAGATTTCAATCAGATGTACTCATCTCATATTTTAGATATAGATCGTTTATCTTCATCATCATTCATGTCAGTTTTTAGAGTATGATACAAATGACGATCAGTCAGAGCAATGCTTACTAGAGTGATTTATAAACAATTAAAGTGGATATATTGTAAATGTTATTACTTTGTGAATATATAACAAAAAAAATTATATTTCATATTCTTAAGCTGATTTCCTACTTCTATAAGGCGGTCTAAAGCACGCACCGAATTTTTTTTTTCATCCATTCTTTTTTGATGTGTTCTGGATGAATGACAAGAGATTTTAAAGTACATAAAAGTCGATCGGGAAAAATCAGAGAGAAAAAAATTATGATTTCTCCGGGCTTAGAAGAACGAAAGTAAGTGAAGAAAAAATATAAACTGTTACGTAAATATCAACATATACAACATTAAACTGTAGATCGTTTATTATTTATCTGGTCTTGATGAAATCAGCTTAGCAAAGCTAGAAGGTTGTGGATTATCGGGGTTTCGGTTTGCTGGGATAGAATAATTTCTACATTTCCAACGGCTTATGGTTTCTGAAGAAACTTATTGTGAAAAATAGTTATTATTATTATTAGCGTGGCTCTACAATCCGGTGTCGAATCCTGACCTCCTCCAGCAGCTTCTCTCCTCCTCCAATTGTCTCGGTCTCCTGCCGCCGCCATCCAATTCCGATGCTCCAACATATTTGTTGCATCAGCAGCAACACCACCACAGCCCATTGCAGCTTTGGTCTTCCTCTTCTCCTGGTATCATGGAGTGGCTCCATCAGTAGTTGTCTTGGTGGATTCTAACGTCCCATCCTAACGACATGTCCTGCCCATCTTAGTTTTGCAATTTCCATCACTCGAACTATATCAGACTCCTTAAACATGATGTACAGCACCTGGTTTTTCCTCCTTTTCCAATCTCCTCCGATGAGAACACCACCATATATGCGTCTAACGATTCTTCTTTCAAAGACTAGGAGTTCCTGTTCACAAGTCTGGGAGGTAGTCCAAGTCTCACATCCATGCAACAAGACTGGACGCACTATACTCTTATACAGACAAAGCATATATTTTCTGGAAAGAGGTCTACTCTGGAACTGCCTTGCCATAGAAAAATAGCAACGATTTGCTGCTATGATCCTACGCCGAATCTCTCTCCGAATATTTGTTTTTTCAGCATTGACTTCCAAGTCTTCTAGCAGGATCCCTAGCAGGACAGAGCAAAGAAAGCGTCGGATATAGCCTGGAAGGAACTTCATATGATATTTATATCATCCGCGTACGCAAGGAGCTGTACAGATATAGTAACGATGTTGCCATTGATCTGTATCCCAGCATATCTAACAGCTTTCTCGAGTGCGAGATCAAAGAAAAGGCTGGCTAAGTCATCTCTGGCGTAATCCCTTTATTGAGGGGTGAAAAATAATATGCAATGAAAACGTAGTACATCTTCGCAGCTATAGATTTTTAATTCTCAAAAATATACTACTTCATCTAATAAGGGTATTCAACAAACTACCACTAGAACCTAGAGGATCGCTTGCTGGGATTTATTCAAATACATCCCTTATCTTAACTTATAATAGACATCTGTCTGTGAGACGGAGATCTGAGAAGCTTGATGGAAGACGGTAGACTTAAAGCTCTAACTGCTCTACAACTTCAATTAGCTCAGCTGAATACCTTATTCTAGTATAGAGATTAATCACTAACTTAGAATAGTTAGGAATGTTAATTGTTTCTGATACCTCTGACGAGCTAGGTCCTTGTGAATAATTTCGCTTTAAATTTAATAGACAATTAAATTATTCGCACAAATCTGTGCAAACAATATTAAATTTTATCTAAATAAGAAATATATGATACGTAAAAATATTGCACACCTAAAAAACGAAGCCTTACGGCACTGAAATAACCTATTTATAATGGATATATTCCATGGTTGTTAAAACAATTTTCCCGCTAAAATCGACTTACCGGAATTGAAATTTTATGTCATTGATTTTACTCATCTTTCTTCTAAAACTACTTCAACGGTTTTGACTGAGCTCGTTATATCGATGTAAAATTAAAGATTCTTTGAATTCAGTTAAGTTTAGAGAAATCGTTCAACAGGATTTAATTGCCGAATTTTCAAATATTTCTCAGCAGTATCTTAACTTTTGATAATAAGAAATTATTAAAGGTTTCACTTCGTCAATAGTAATGCAAAAAGGATAAATATGAATTATGAATGAATTTGATTAATAAATAAATTGGAAAATAGAAAAAATATTTCGGCAATGAGTTGTAATAAAAACGTATAATGTATCGTTGGAATGCTAAAGACTTTAAAAAAATAATAATAATTAAGCTTAAATAAGCTAGAAGGTATATGATAGAGACGAGTGACTAATGATTAATATTTTTTTAATTTTATATTATTTAAGGGAAACAAGATGTTTTTATGAAAACTAAATTAAATTTCCGTATAAACTGAATTGATATTTCAAACTGGACAAACTTCAACATGAAAGAAACTAAACTAAATTTTACTAACAATTTTCCTAACATAACATAACTTTACTCTGAGTAATATTATTATTAATATTACTGGTCTATTACATATAATTATTAAATTTCTTTGTTGTATTAAAACGTGTATTAAATTAAGGTAACGAAATATTAAGAAGATATAAAATTCAAACATTTAAAAAACTGCGAAATGAAAGGTATATTTATCAATTATTTGTTTTTACTTATGTGGTCATTACTTCCACTGCAATTTCAGATACCATTCACTTCCTGAATTATTTCATAAATAATAGCGATTGAGCCGATGTAACTACCTCGGAGTACAATACCCTGAAGATGACGTCCAAGCCTTAGCCGAAATATAAAGAGTGATGAAGCACCTCATGCCCCAGACCGTTTAGTGTTCTGCTCCAATTGGTTAATACTCTGACCTAGGAAGCTTGACCACGGAGAAGAGGCTGAGTAGTACCCCTTATATCTTATGCCGTGCCTTATGTTCAGGGTACGGCTATAATAATCGTAGTTGGATCCCATCCAACCCTCCCGTTCTGTGTTGTGCGTTAGTTGATGATCGTAGGGGATGGGGTGTTTCTGGAGCATGAAATAGCTGAAGCTGAAGAAAGGACATTTGGGACTGGATCATATACTTTAACGTCCAAATCTGTTCTTTCTTTATGAATGCATTAAAAAATATACTATATATATATATATATATATATATATATATATATATATATATGCTATACTAAGAAAATGCTCACAAACTAATACTCAATAGTTTCAAACATCAGTGAAATCTTTAATTGGACATCGATCGTAATTCGATCGACAATGTTACAGTTTTTTGTGCTGTATATATGTAAAGAAAAACAATTGTGTTTAGTTCAATATGTAATTTTTTTTTAATTAAATAAATATTTGGAGAAATCGAACTCCACACCATATAGAATAGAATAGGAAATTGAACTTTATTCTGGGACTAAGTCTCCTTAGAATAACAATGACGAATTAATACAAAAGAAAATACAAATCTGGCCAAAAACTAACTTACACAATTTCTAACATTATTTAAAAAATAGTATATAACCACTAAAAAATAAACAAAAAAAAAAAAAAAATGAATGAACATAAAATCTTCTCAAAATTGCTTATTATAGTGATGAAAAAACAAAAAGAAATTTCATATTTATATATACATAACTACACAATTTATAAACAATAGGCTGACCAATAAAAAAATAACTTACTACAAAATGTAATAATATCTACAGTGATTTATATTTTATATATATATATATATATATATATATATATATATATATATATATATATATATACATAGATGAATATATATATATATACATACTCACATGTACATACTCATATTGATTCAGAGAGAGACAAAAAGTATAGACTGGATAAATAAAAATAAATAAATAAAACAATAATATAAAAGATAACAAAAGTAATAACATTGGTTTAGATGATAGATATAAAAAGTTGGCTAAATTAATAAAATAGCTGATAAGATGATATGTTAAACATAAACATAAGATGATATGTTAATAATTAAACAAAAAATCTTCTCAAGCCTCATTATAGTTGAAATAGAAAAATAGAGAACAATAAGATAAAAATATAATACGTCATATAAAGATATATACCCAAAAAGAAAAGCACGACCTGATGTAAAGAGAAAAACAAATAAATAGTATAAATAATAGTCAAACTAAGTGACAAAGATCATTGATGTTTTATGTTAAACTTAAACACTAGGCACTAATTTACTTCTTCTTAATTTACTTCTCACAAATTCAATTCATAAAATGAAATTTATGGTTGCGAATCGTCTGTTTGGAATGTAAGGAGATATTAGAAAAGGATGTATTTGAAAGTTGACAGGGAAGAGGCATGACGAATGCTATGTGGCAAGGAATTCCAGAAGGCAACACATACCTATAAAAATGGAAAACCAATTTCATATTGTATTGTTTTAAACTTTAATAAACGAATAAATAAATAATCAGTTTACACAAATTGAAAATTTGACCCTAATTTAATACTATCCTTACCTAGTAGCTGCAGGAAAGTTAAAACATAACTACGAAGTTCATACATTTCATTTGAATTCAATTATCTTCCAAATGACTATAAGATTCATAATTGATTATAAAATACATAATTTTTGAATAGTATGTAAAGATAAATTTCTATTGTTTATGTGATTCTGCAGAAACCCTTTGGCGTTCTCTATCACACAACTTATTCAAAACATTAACAAAAATATAAAATTTCTCTGGATCCCAAGCCATATAGGTATAACGGGAAATGAACTTGCAGATATTGTAGAAAAGAACTAACCATCTTATTATCATTTGCTGAAATTAACACAGTGCTGAACAACTATCATAAAGCAGTACGCAGCCTTTGTAAAGAAGCTTAGCGTTACAATTGGACCTAGGTTCCAAGTACCAATAAAATGAAGTTCTTCTATGATGACACTAGTCCACTTCCACAGATTATAGGAAAGATCAGGGAGCAAGCTATTTATTAATTGTAACACGCCTCAGAACACACGAGGATCACTCATGATCACCTCCACGATCGGAATTCGCCATTAAGATGTCGCAGCTGTAGCAAACCTTTAACAACTCAACATATTCTGGTACATTTTTCGAGCTTGGGGCAAGCAAAAACATCACATTGCCTACGAGGATATTGACAAGCCCTACAATCAGAAAACTTGTTCGAATTTCTTAAATAACACGATATCACTGACCTAATCTATACCAACGAGTACATATATATTTAAACAAAACAATTCTTATATACACACCTTTCATGCACATCACAACTAAGCTATGCATTTGTAACAAAGTATAACCTATATCTTAACAACAAAATCTTTTACAGACATTTTTTTTATTGAATATGTAATTAAAATGAAAATGAAGCTGAAAAAGGTGCCTCTAACCAATGTAGTTAGTTATAAATGGACCCCAAATACTACTAAATAAATAAAATAATTAATACTATATATTAACAAATACTAAATATACAAATACATTATAAATTTTGACTCAACACAATCAATATTGGTAAAATATTATCTATATTAAAGAAACATCTGGCACCAACGAATCGATGCTTACAACAGGAAGCAGACTTGTTTTTATTTCATTATTTGTCTTTGGCATTGCTCAGTTTGTTTGTGGTAGATGTTTTGATTGGTATTTCAAAGAGGTTTTGTCGATAATGATAGTATCATCCAGTACAGTACTATCCGGATTATTTGCATTACAAACAATGTCGTCGGTATGTGTATTTTGCAACCTGAAGGTAGGTGTTTATCAATTATCTTGGTAACGACAGACCGTTTAAATAATAATTCGTGTATATTTTTTTTACATATTATTTTACTCCTAAGTCTCTTACCTATTCCATAGAAATTAAGATAAGAGAATTATTGCTTAGTAATATTGCGTTATGAACACGATATTCTAAGAATGATATTTGTTCCCACAAAAAAATATTTTTGTATCTAATACAAAAATAAAATATAATTTAATTTTAAATCACTGATAATAAATTTAATGTGTTATAAAGGGGGAGTGCGATACAGATTGTGTTGCTTTATTTTTCGATGTAAAAGAATTATTTATTTGTTTACAAATTGAAATTGTTTGTTAGAAGTGTTGTTGGCGGTAAGGAAAGAGGTCATAGACTAGGGTCACTCCCTCTGCTAGCAAATAAGATCCCTCATACCCCAAGCTATCTCATGACCTCAACAATGACTTTTCTTTATTGATTTTTTTTTCCATTGCAGCAAAGGTAGGGAAGTTTTGTATTCAAGAGAAAAATGGAAACAAAATTCGAACAATGTTCACTTTAACATTTTGGACATCGACACATTTGAACTTATCTTGAAATCTAAATTTTACAAAATAAACTATATTGTTATTGTGATTCATTCACCTATAGGTCAGAATAAATAAATCAAAATTAGTCTTTACAAACAAATTTATTTATTTATTGAAAACTTCGTCCAGCTCTTCAGGAATCTAAAATATTACAACAGACAGGAACGAAATTTTCCTCGAAACATTCAATACATTTGCAATCAAAGACGAAGTTTATTCTGTTGTTGTTCAATTTATTCTGTCCAACAGGCAAATGTATCACAAAAAAAAAAACGGTCAAACATAATGAAAAATATATTAATATTAGTAGTTCGCATCAAAATCTGGAGAATTCATCACACAATTTTCAAATGCTTCCTGCTTTGAATAAATATTAATGTATGTAGAAATAGAACTAGTGATTGTTTGAGTCTATTAACCATTATAGGAGTAAAACTATTAAATGTTTTTCCATACGTAAACACCGCAAGATTATTTCAGTAGCATGTGTCATCACGTCATCTCTCACAAAAGTACAATAAAATATTTTTTTAATAATTGCATTGTTGCTATTCAGTGTCTCGTATATTTCTGGTTTGTCAATCATGAAATAAATTCTAAAAACTCCAATTTTTTTTATTTGGAAATTTCATCCAGTTTTCATTAAATGAGATATATAAATTTATAAATCATTAATCGTTTGTTTTTCGTCACCCTCCATTACTTTCTACGACTTAGAAGTTTGGTCGAAAATCCTCAAATTTCCAAGGACGTATTAACCATATACAGTTTTATTTCCGAAAATTTGTTTTTAGGATGGAAAACAATTGTTATTTCTTTTATTGATTTTAATAAACACATTTTTATTTGGGAGTTTTTGGCGAGTTAAGTAGGAAGAAATCAAGCTTTAGAAATAACTGTTCGATGATAAGGCTTGATGGTTTTCGTTAATAAGGAACTATAAGGTAGGTTGGAGGTGCATTTTAAACAAATTGATAAATCTCAGAGAAGATGGGGAGTACCCTGATGTAGAATTTCGAGAGAAGGAGAATGACCATGAAGTGAACCCACCAGATTCGGAAGAGGTTAGCCTGATTATAAATGAATATAAGAATCACAAAGTCTCAGGTTCAGATGGCATACCGGCGGAATTCCTGAAGAATGGTGAGTCAACTCTGGCTGATGAGTAGACTCATTTAATCGTTAAAATTTGGCAGGCCAAAAAAACAAAAACAAATAACAAATGCCGTATTTCTGAATGGAATCCGTTATCATAATCTTATTTAAGAAAAAATGGGTCCCCATAGATTGCAACAACTACCGAGAAATCAGCCTTCTGAATACTCTACAAAGTTTTTTTCTGTTATTGTATATAACCGAATAGTGGAGTTTCTAGAACCTAGGTTGGGTAATTACCAGTTAGGTTCAGAAGGAAGAGGTCAACCACCGACCAGAGATTTTCTCCTTAAGACAAATAATATAAAAGGAATTCAATAAGACCATATGAATCCTTTTCGTCGATTTTAAAGCTGCGTATGGTTCCATCTTCAGAAAGAAGCATCCAAGAAGTTAATCCGGGAGTTGGGCCAACCTTTTTCAACGAAGTCAGGAGTTAGACAGGGTGCTCCACTTTCGCCACTGCTATTTAATATTGTCCTGCAAGGTATAATGAAAAAATCCAAGCTTATTCAGTCAGGTACAATCTTTAATAAAATGGTTGGTTATGCTAATGTAGCTCTTGTTGGGTTGTCTCTCAAGGCTGTAAAGAAGTTCTGTGAAGGCTAGAAAGTAAAACAGAAGCAGTGGGACTATCTATAAATAAAGAGAAATCGAAAATGATGGTGCTTAGGAAGAAAACACCTATGAACCCGCCAAAGCATTATGTAGTGGGAAAGCATACGTTCTAGTGCGTGTCCAGTTTTAAGTAGTGTTGCCCAAAATTAGTTTTGGAATTGCACTTTGCAAGACGAAGAGCATGACCGCCTAACTGTTGCAACACCAAGACCAAGACTAAAAAAAACAATTTTAAAAAACGAAACAAATAAGGCAAAATAATTAGTAATACTTGACAATTTTAGTTACTATATGTAAAGAATTGGTTTAACAAATATAATTTTGAATTTACTCTCGTGATTTTGCATTTGGTCTTAGTTAGATTTTTCCTTTCTATAAAAATACAGTAAGAGGTATATAATATATATCTAATAGAAAACTGTAAGACTGTTGCGAGACTCTTTTACAAGACCAAGACTCATCTTGGTCTCGCATATGAGCAACACTTGTTTTATATATCTTGGATCCATGGTAAATGGTCGGATGGAGGAAAAGTCGAAATCGGATTATGGGGCTAACAAAGCATATTTTGCCCTAACACATTTCCTTTGTAGGAGATTGATTGTGAAAGCTAGACCTTACGCAAGATTTTGGGTAAAAAGATGCCCAATGGCAGTTGCAGACGCCTTTTGAGCCTATAAATAAATAATATTTTTTATAACTGAAAAAATAATCAGCATTTATTATCTGTTAGACTATTTCAATAACGATATTACATCAAAGAACATTTAATTGTACATTGATATAACATGTTTGGTAAAAATCGTTATAGCCGACTTAGAGAAAATGTGATAATTCATTTATAAAGTTGTCTATCCAGTAATTAAAATTTAATGAAATAGATAATGTAACATCCAAGGTATATACCTATCTTAAATGCGTAATAAAAAAGATACCATTTTGCAAGACTTAGTTATTTGAACCCAGCGGAACCCAAACAGCGTATTTCCGTTGAAAATTTGGATACCGAATTTTCACGATCTCAACACTTTCTCTTACCACATATTTTATTCGTAGATAAAAGTAATGAAAAAGTTACTTAAGAATGTAAATAAAAATATAATAACCATTTTGAAAAAAAAATGCTAATAAAAGCATCTCAAACTTTCACTAAAACCTTATCCATCATCCAAATCCTCTAGCTCAATTCCTATCCAGCTCCCTTCATCCCTACAATCCTCCACGAAGGTTAAAACGGCAGTGGCCCAGAGATCTCTTGTAAATATGCTTCTGGAGTCCTGGCAATGGCCAGCTTCTCCACTTCTGTTCCGAGCGTCTGTGGCTCTAGTGCCCTCTTTCAGTCTCCATTGGCTTCTAATACTAGTGATGCGGCTGGAAAAGTGGCACTGGGATCTCCTGGAGTCTTGCTTTGCCTTCCACATGTGGGGGAAAAAGCCTGGCTCGGTGATTCCTGGGTGAATGTATATATTGTATATAGGTATGATTGTGTTTATAAGTTTCTATTTTATGTTATTGTTTACTTTTTTTTCTTTTATTTACTTTCTTCATCAGTATTATTTATTTACTTTTTATATTTATATTTATTTCTCTATTATTTGTATATATTGTTTGAATGAGAACTCTTAGCCCTTATACTTATAGATTGTATTATTATTCAATAAATAGATAAAAAATAAAAAAAAATAAAAGCAAGTTGAAAAACTTAACAATAATTGACTACTTTGTGTATAATTTAATCCCTCAATAATAAAATAAAAAAATCCAAAAATAATAATAGTAACACAGAATCTATAGAATATTAAATATTACTAATAAACATCATCTAATAAATATATATGAAGATATTCTACACACAAGGAACTGAAATATCTAAATTCATTGTAGCTACTAAAAGTAAAACGGAAATGGTTGAAACAGAAAGGTTTACGCTGGGGATGGGAAGAATTACTTATGCATTAGAAAGGGCTTCAGCTTGTATGGGGTTGTTATAGATTGGAAAAGGGTTGCATTTGATACTTCCGAAGAGACTGGAGAAAATACTTTCCAGGAACCGTATGATCTCGACTTAGATGTTATGGTATTGTTTTTTCAGTTTATTAAGTAACATTTAGTTATTTAATTTCGTTGTTTGAACTGTCTACTATATTTACATTTATTTAGTGGTATCTAATATACTTCCTCACATATTATTATCTAATTTTCGACTTTTCCAAAAGGATCACCGCTAAAATTATTGGGTATAATTTCCATAACGAATGTTAAAAATTCATTAATACTTTGAAAAAAATATTCTTTATAAAGCTAATAAAGTGGGAAAATTAATATATATATATATATATATATATATATATATATATATATATATATATATATATAAGTTAAGCGTCGGCGGACTCTAACAATAAAAAAAAGAAAGGAAAGGGCTTGAAATGCAACACTCACGGTTTCAGAAAAGATACTGATTTATTCCTTTAGTAATCCTCCTTATATACATTTCATATGTTTATTTACATTCAGGACGGTATTAAGGCTGATATCGCCGGTCTCCGGTCTTTATCTCCCCCCCACCAGTTTACGAATAGGATTTTTCGGAAACTTAGATATTCCTAGATCGGAGCTAACGATTATCAGTCTTAACACCTTACAATTGTTTTTACAAGTATAAAGTTGAAAGAAAGTAAAACTCACTCGAGACATACAATAATACAAAGAAATAAAAAAACAGAACTAAACACAACACTTGCTTCCAAAAACAGAACTCTTAAAATCCTAAAAAAAACAGAGAAGAAAAAAAAATAATACACTTTCCTCTACTGTATTGCTATGATTCTATTTACACATAAAAAAAAAATACACCATATTTTTGCTTAGACAACCAAAAAAAAACATATTTGTTATAACGTGGTGAGGGTACTACGAATCCGTTAGTTTATGTTCCGGTTCTATCATTGGGAGCTTCAATTGTTCAATGTGAACCGTTCTCCTCTTTCTAGGTTCATTAACGCTTTCGATCGTTAGTAGATTATGCTCCCTAATAGCAATCACTCTGAATGGACCCTCGTATCGTAACAATTGTTTCCCTCTGTTGGTCCCTACTCTACGGTACACTATTGTCCCGATCTTTAGATCACCCATTTGGTCACGTACGCGAACATTCTGCCTCTCTACCCGCTTCTCCTTTTCCCGCTTAATTTTCGCCGTTACTCTTCCCCACGTCTTTTCCATCTCCACCCTATTGCTCTGGATTTGCTCGACTAATGGTTCATTAACCGTTGTTTCCCCGCAATCTCGCCTTGGCCTGCGCATCCCGAATAGTACTTCCACGGGCGAAAATCCCGTGACGGAGTGAATCGAGTGGTTGTAGGCTGTTACCGCTTTCTTCATTGCAACATCCGGCTCCAACCCTTTTTCCCCCTGATACACCCGGATGTGATCACTCAGCGTGCTGTGCAACCGCTCAATGCCGCCTCTACCCTTAGGATGTCCCGGGGTGTTATAATGCCAACGAATCCCTAGTCGTTTCACCTCCTCCCTAATCGCGGCATTGTCAAACTCCCTACCACCGTCCGATGTGATCCTCTCGGGGACCCCGTAGAACTGCACCCAGGTTTGTAGGGCTTCCGCAACTGCGTTGGCAGACTTGTCCATGACCTGGTGTGCCATAGCTACCTTGCTAAAGACGTCGATGACCGTGACCCACTTGAACCCTCTCCAGGTAAATGTATCAATCTGGAGGTCCTGTAGTGGCATATTCCCCGTCGGTGTCTCTTCCTGAATCCCTCTGGGGGGTGTCGATCATATTTCGTGCGCATACACACCTCGCATTTCCCTATGACCTCTTGGATGGATTTTTTCATGCCCCACCAGAAATACTTTCGACGTAATGCCTGCAGTGTCTCGTTCACGCCTCGGTGGTTGGTTTTCCCCTGGTGATAAGCTAATGTGACTGCCTGTTGCTGTTCCTCATCCTGTATAGTTTCCACTGCGTACTTACAACGGATGAGTGTTCTGTCCACACCAATTCGCTCGGATCTCCACATCCGCTTTATTTTATCCCATACCGTGTTATTCCCCACATAAAGATGGTGCGTCTTTCCAGGTTCCGTGGCGTCCTTCAGTGCCGTACAAATTTGCTCTTCACTCACCCCGGGTTGCGACCAGATGACGCGAATCTTGCTTTTCCCATATCTTCGATAATCTATTTTCATCATCCCTGCTACTCTCGTTTTCCAGATTACCTGACGATGCTTGTCATTGATGATGTCGTCTATCTCCTCCATTTCCACTGCTCTTTCCTCCGCTGAGCTCTCCTCTTCCGGGGACTCTCCCCTGTCATCTATACCGACGATATCCTCCGCTCCTTCGCCGTCGGGAGTCCATTCACTCAAGAATTGGCGCACGTCTCGCGATGGTCCTCCCCCGTCCTCTTCTACCGCGTTGATCATGATGGCCCTCGAGAGCCAGTCCGCCACCACGTTCTCCTTTCCCGGCTTATACACCACCTCTATATTGTATTGACTAAGGACTTCCTTCCATCGCGTGACCCTAGCTGAGGTTTCTTTAAGTTTCCCTACCCACTGCAGGGGTTTGTGGTCGGTGTGGACTCGAAACTTCCTCCCAAATACGTATGGCCTGAAATGGTCGATAGCCCACACTATCGCGAGTAGCTCCCTCTCCAAAGCGCTGTATCGCGATTCCGCACCCGTAAGCCGACGGCTCGCGTATGCTATCGGTCGTTCACCCTCACTCCCCCCCTGGGACAAAACGGCCCCTAACGCGTATTCGCTCGCATCGGTGGTTATATTAAAGAGCTTCTCAAAATCCGGGAACGCTAACACCGGCTCTGTCAGCAACCTATTCATACATTTTCGGATATTATTCTCCATCTCTGGTGTCACCACAATCTTCGCGCCTTTCTTCAGCAAATTGTTAATGGGTACCAAATACTCTGCCATCTCAGGTACGAATCTCCGGTAGTAGTTCAGCGTCCCAAGAAGCCTACGGATCCCCTTCACGTCCCGTGGTACCGCCATCCTTGTGATCGCCTCCACCTTTGCCGCATCCGGTCTGACCCCCTCGCTAGAGATAGTGTGGCCTAAAAAATTAATCCGCGTTTGTCCCAGCAGAGACTTCTCGCTTGATAATTTCAGCCCGAATTTCCGGAGCCTCTCGAATACTGACCTCAGATGTCCCACGTGTTCGGTTTCCGTTCTGCTAAAAATCAGCAGGTCATCCATATATACCTGACATACCGAGTCATCGATACCCCTCAAAAATTCGTCCATCAGACGCTGAAATGTTATGGGCGCATTCTTCAGACCAAACGGCATTCTTGTGAATTCATAATGCCCCCTTTCGAATGTGAACGCTGTTTTGTGTTGGTCTTCCGGGTGCATCCGTATTTGGTGATATCCCGCCTTAAGGTCCAACGTGCTAAAGACCACGGCTCCACTCAACCTATCCAGTATATCTTCGAATCTGGGGATCGGGTACTTCTCGTCTACCGTGTTATCGTTCAATTTACGATAGTCTACTACCACCCTGTATTTTTCCTTATTATCCCCCGGTGCTGCCTTCTTCTTCACCGCCCACAGGGGACTATTGAATGGTGAGGTGCTATCAACTATGATCCCTTGTTCTTTTAGACTATCTAGCTCCTCTCGAATATGCTGCCTCAACGCCTGCGGGTATCTTCTCTCTTTCACGTAAGTTACCCTATCCTGCTTCAGTGGGATTTCATGCACCGTCCTCCCTGTTACCCCTAATACCTCACCTTCCCTGAAGAAAATGTCCCTAAACTCCTCCTGTAGCAACTTCCTCCAGTCCTCCACTCTGTTCACCGCCCCTATCCGCACCCTTCTTTCTCTCGCGACCCCTATACATCCGAACTTCTTCTTTCCCAACCTAACACTCCAGGCTCCTCTACGATTCCTAATGCTCGCCCCTACCTGCCCCAACAAATCGCACCCCACTATGACCTGGTATTCCCGAGTCATGTTTTTTACTACGTGTACCTTCAGTTCGCCCTCTTTTCCTGCCCACCGATCAAGTCTTATTGTCGCTTCTCCCTCTACGCTACAGGGGCCACCCAGAGTGATTAGTTGGCAATCGCATTTTTGGATCCGGAGTGCCCTCTCACTCCCGCACACTTTCCCTAACGCCCCTCTGGTCATAATAGTGCTCGAGCTCCCGGTATCCACGAGGCACTTTACTCCCCCGTCTACCTCGATAATTGGCAACCAGCATGGCTTACCTCGGATGTTGTTGCATGTTGCTGTGCGGTCGCCTCTCTGCTGCCACACTCCTCAGATGCCGCCCAGCTTCCTCCTCCCCGCCGCCGTTCGTCGCTGCTCGGTCCGTTGGCTGCTCCTGCCTCCTTCGCCTCCACTGCTACCTGGTTCGTCCGTCTCTGTCCCCGAAGTTCCCGACTCCTCGGTTGCCTCTCCCGAAGATCCGTCCTTCCGCTGCATCCTAGCCCGTCTTGTCAGCTTCTGCGTGTTTACTTCCATGGGCTCGTCTTGAGTTCTTTCTCTCCTCCGGAATATGTACGGGCACTGCCTAGCAATATGCCCTTCGGTACCGCACTCGAAACATCTAGTGCGCGGACATTGTGCAACTAAATGTCCTGGCTTTCCGCACCCATGACATTTCCTGTCTTCCCTGCGGGGTCCATTCCTCGGCCTCACTTGTCCGGATCTTTTTTCACCCATCCTGACCTTTTCTCCGCTCGGCTGTACCGTTTCTCTCCTCTTCCAACCCATCGGGGCTGTCCGGGGTCGTCTGTCATTCACCCGGATCCACCCTGGTTCTTCCACGTCCATCCGAGTCTCTTCTTCCCTTGCGCTTAGGTCGATCATTTCCTGGGCACACTCGAGGAATGATCTCTCCCTGGGCAATCCGTCTCTCCTTCCCGTTTCCTTCGCCAACTGGACCTTGAGTATCGTCGAGAGGAACTCCATCCTGGCTTCCACCTCTCCCACACTCATTGTTTCGCGCATTTTCTCCGTTATGCGGTTGTACTTTGCCACTAGTACCCCCGCATACTGGCCCCTCGTCTGACGTTGGGACCGGCGCTCCCTAAACATTTGGAAGATGTCTTCCTCCGGCGTCCATCTGCCTCCTCCGAAGGCCTTCTTCAGTCGCTCCTTAATCACCGGCCATGGTGTCTCCTCGTCCGCCTGAATTTGGTTCAGGATGCTCCTCCTTACTCGGCACACCAGAGCCGCTTTCAACGCTTCCGCGTCCCCTAGGTTTACCAGGTCCTCCGCCACCTTTACCTCTATTCTAGACATGAGGCGGTCTCCGCCTTTCAGGAAATGGTTGAGCTCACCTACCTCGCCACCGAAGCGTTCCAGGTCCGCAATGGCTCTTCGAAGGTCCTGCGTGGTCGCCGCTCTTATTTTCATCCATTCCAGCGCGTTAGCGTGCGCTTCTGCCAATGTGTCCCTCGGTAAGGGAGGGATCTCCTGGATCTGCGGAATCTGCGGTACCTGAGGTATTTGAGGTATCTGAGGCACCTGAGGGGCCTGCGCGATCTGAGGTATCTGCGGAATTTCTTGAGGTTGAGGGATTTCCGGGGCGCTCAACACTCCCGGCCTGATTAAGCCCTCTGTTGGCATTTCACTCTTTCCTTATGACTAGGAGAAGAAAAAAAAACCAAGAGAAAAAAAATGACTTTAAAAAAAAATTACTTCTCTGTTCTCCTGTCGTAGTCCCGGGTTTCGGCACCAGTTAAGCGTCGGCGGACTCTAACAATAAAAAAAAGAAAGGAAAGGGCTTGAAATGCAACACTCACGGTTTCAGAAAAGATACTGATTTATTCCTTTAGTAATCCTCCTTATATACATTTCATATGTTTATTTACATTCAGGACGGTATTAAGGCTGATATCGCCGGTCTCCGGTCTTTATCTTATATATATATATATATATATATATATATATATATATATATATATATATATATATATATATACATACATATTTTTTTTATCTATATTTCTCGACTCACACCTGTCATAAAGAAGAAAACGGAATAAGATGTTGGTAAGCGGTAAGCGTGAGAGAGAGGAGTACCCCACGGCCTCTCTTCCTAACTTGATTTAATATTTATTGTTAGTGGAGAAGATCCCTCAAACAGCTTCTCTTGAGCCTCCTACGTGTGTCATCGCGCATGTTGGTTGTGGCCATGCCTTGAATTAGTGAGTTAGTATGTCCGTGTAAGTTATTGTGAAATATTTTGTCGTTTGTTCGTATATGGTCATTAACTGCATTCATCTGTAAGCGTTTATGTAATGTATTGTTAATAACGTACCAAGGAGCTTTGGTTATAGTCCTGAAATTTTTTGATTGAAAAGTTTGTAGTTTACGTATGTGAGTCTTTTTAGCTATCCCGGGTTCCAAATGGGCTTAAGTAAGTAAGTGTATGAATTCAATCTTTGGCTAAGTTTTAATTTCGAACATCTTGAAAGGAGTCAATGTAGTAGTCGTGGTCTTAGGTTTATTTAGTGTTTTTATTTTGTTCTTGATATATGGGTCTCATGTCGTTCATTAGATAGAAGAATTAGGGCCCCATGTCATTTTTCTATCTAATGAATGACATGGGGATTTATGAATAATACTAAGCTTATGTATTTGATAATTATATAGTATTTACATATTTATACTATGAAATTGTCTTACTTTATCAAGATTATTATTAGTTACATTCTCAATTTAAAAATATGCAAAGCTGGCAATGTAATAATCATCTTAAGCCATTGGTTTTGTAATTACTTTCAAAACAGTTATTTACATCGATTGTTTTTTGGAGCTTCACTGCTTTTAGTTTATTATCTTGAATAACCTTTCTTGTTTGTTTTTTTCCACATTACAGTAACCCTGTAATGGGTGCATATATTTCTACGCTTACCAGCTTGCGACATAACGCGTATCGGGAAACATGGTTAGTTTAAGTAACATGTACATATGCATTAAAATACTTTAAATAATTAGGAAATAAAGTAAATAAGTTTATATAACAAATTATAATAATAAAATAGAAATAGTTAAATATAATACACAAACCAATAGTGGTAAGTTAGGAACTTGAGTTCCTTTTTGTCGTAAACATAGGATATTGATGTTGGAATTTTGAATTTAAAAGTAATAATATTAAATAATTGTACATTTGGCATGTTAATCGATTTTACTTTTTTTAGGACGAAAATTACTATAGTAAATCAGTTTTGGCTCGTAAACTGTGCAATACTGACTGTACATTCCGATATCTGATACAATTCCAGTGGTTAAGCGGTTGCCTCGTGGGCTGTAAACTCGACAACCGCTGATTTGAGAGTATTGTCGGACAGTTAATGCCGATGGTTGGGACAGTGGACCGGATGAGAACGTTAATGGCGCTGAGTTAGGACACGTGGAGGTACAGAGGCTGCCCCACGTGCCAGCCCATGATTACACTCTCTCGCCCTTCGTAATATATTTCCTTCATCTCTTATTCCCTCTCGATATCCGTAACCATCCCCTATTCCCTAACCATGTTGTATAGCACTGATTTAAATTGCCTCCGTCTCTATATTGGACTTTTTTTTCTCCTCTGATGTTGATTGTAGGCCTGGGATGATATGAATTATTTACACACACCGCTTTTCAAACATTCATTTACTTAGTATTTTGAGCAGCTTCAATAATTTCATCACCAAAGCTTTTAGACAGATGTATATATTTACAGTGTTTATACATATATGTGTGTGTGTGTGTGTGTGTGTGTGTGTGTGTGTGTGTGTGTGTGTGTGTGTGTGTGTGTGTGTGTGTGTGTGTGTGCGTGCGATCGACCTCATCGCAGGAGAATGTTTGATTGTAAATTACGAAAGTGTATGTTATTTTCTGAGTTAAAAGAACATTGTCTGCCGTTCCAGTGCTACTGCATTCTAAAATGGCGGCTGATTAAAAAATATTATGCCAGTAATTTAAGGATCGAAACGGAAAATCCATTGCGAAAAATGTGAGAAAATTATTAATTTTTTATAACTTGTATATAGATTTAGACCCGTGCATAACAAAATTTGCTAATGAGAATCACCAAGGGAAAACTTTTTGCGTTAAAAAAGTCAGATTTTTTCCATATTTGTTTGTTTTTTCTACTTCTAAATAATGCATTAAAGCGAAAAATATACTCTTTAATAATTTTAAGAACGTTAGATTTTGCGTCGAATGAGTACATAAACTTTTTAATTTGGTTACGTTGTAAGTTATAAAACCGTGGACAACCAAAAAACCCCATAGAATCAAAGAGAGGAAAACCCCATAGAATCAAAGTTGTAGAGCATCATTTTTTTTCGTCTAGTGAATACCAACTAATTAAATGTAGGTCACATACTCAGAACAAAATTGGTAATCTCCCTATGGTTAGAAATTGGTAATGAAGATAAACGCATTTTTCAATATTTCAACAGTATGGGTGTCTAGTCTACTGAGTTATTTTTGTAAGAGTCTGTTATATGCAGTACAAGCTTCTTTTCCACCTCTCACCAACAAAACATTTTGATAAACGATGTGTCGAAAGAAACTGAATTTCATAAAATAATAACGAATCCCGATTCGAGATATATAATAGGCCAACAAAAAAATTTCATTAATCAGTGGACGCAAAATTTGATGGTCTACATCTTTGATTCTATCGGTTTTTCTCTTAAAGAACTCATTTCCAAGTTGTAGGATCTTTTAATTTCATTCCACAGCTGATGTAATAGAATAAATATACCTGCCTCAGCGGGACTCAAATCCGAAACCTTGCTTAGTCGCTTACCTATTGAGCTACCCCGATCAGTATTAGTGTTTATATAGACGAGCAATCATAGTGCTTTTGATTGGCTTGAATAACAAATTCATCTAATGAGATAATTAATCTGTACTAATGCATATTAACAATCATCTGAGCATTCAGATTATAATCAGTAAGGCTATTGCAATCTCATAGATTAAAATGAAATGACCGAATTCGGAGCGAAATATATTCAATCCTTCTTATCTGAAGTAATTGAGCTATTGTTGTTGATTTGAATATTAAAATAGAAATATATATTTTATATCCGGCCACCAATTACAAGTTTATTAATAACTTGGATACACCTTTTGTCGACTTAAAATTGTCACACCCAAATACTTTAGTTAAATCATAACCCGAACCTATCATCCTTATGCCTCTTCTGGAACATTAAAGCAGTAAATATTTATGCATCCCTACCATGCCTTTCAGCTAGAAGGATTTTGGAGAGGTAGCATATTGAAAATTTTAATTAATTTTGTTGCTCAACATTTTTGATTTTTAGAACTTTTTACCAGTAGTTCCATATTTATTTGAGAGTTCAAAGCATTAGTAAAAAAATTTTGAGGCTAACACTTTTCTTATCGGCGGCCATTTTTAATTTTTTTTTTTTCCAACTGAAAACATCTTTTGGGAATGTGTGTGTAACTTTGGTTATTTTGTAGATGTCAAGCCAAAATAAAAATGAAATAATTTAGAGACTTTTCCTGCATTTCTCTCAATACATAAACCTAAAAAGAAAAGAAAGCGATTTAAAAAAAAAGCATGAAAATAGACAAACAATATGACTTTTAAGGCTGCAAAAGTGTAATAAAGAAATGGATCACAACTTTAATCTTCTCTTCGTACGTAGTTCTAGCCCTAGTTGAGCCAAATCGAACGAGGCCTTTCTGAAATATTGGCATATCTACAAAAATGCGTTTGCGCGTGCGTAAGCTAAAGATCTAATTAGAATTAAATAAAATTGATAAGCGACCATCTAGATACCAACCCTGAAAAATACATGAAAATCCGATAAACGGTAATAGGTGATATTCCCGTTACATCGATTTGACTACAGACAGAAAGACACACCTTTGATCCTTGATGTCTGCCAACTCTTCATAACTTAACATGAAACCAAATATTACGCGTTATGCTGTAACAGATGTTTTCTATTTAATGGAAGCTAGGATAAATTCTCTTTAATGCCTTATCATATGCATTCAAATATTTTATTTGTGAAAAATAATCCTACATTCGCACCACAAAACATCATAATTATTTTGTTTTTTGGGGTTTTTGTTTACTAACCATCGGGAACATATTGATTTCTAATTTTTGAACCTATTTATAGTTACCTTATATTATACATATCTTCCATGTTAACCACTTCATCTTTATGTTAAACAATCTACTCATCATTTGCCGATTCTTCCAAGATTAATAGTATCGCAGAGAATTTCATACTGGGGTGATCATGGAATTTATAGAACTTTGAAAACAAGAAAAAGTATTGACTTTTAACTTAATAAATCCAAGAAACTTTGGACTAATCGACTGCAAATACTTGCCAAACTCATTGGAGCGATTAAAATCAGATAATAGGAGGGAAACAATAAAACTTGTTCACAAAAGGTAAACTCCATCGACATTCCACCAAGGGGTTAGCTTTTTTAGCTGGAAATTAGTTTCCAGTCTAAATGAACCCAACCATCTCACAGTTCATGGTATTAGATTCAACTTTTATAGAGCGATTTCATCATTTATTTCTCTGACGATTGAAGTTGTAATTAATTCTGAAATTTCGATATACTTTCTTTTATAATATATCACACTTTTTTTTTTGCAATAAACTTCAAGGCATATAATTTTTTTTTTCAAAGATGCAAAAATTTTAAAATATATATGATTTATTATGCTTTTCGATGATTGTACAAATAAAATGAATCGATGAGCTTTACGGCGTATTGACGTATGTCGACGAACATTATAGCCGACGTTGTTTACAAAGCTCTGACCTATTTACATACCTATTATCGCTCAAATGCATGTATTCAACACAAGAATCGATAAAAAAAAAAAGAAGTGATAGATAGTTAATCCTAATTTTACTGCGTGTTAAAACTATTTTTTGACCGAATGCTGCTTTTAAAAAAATCGTTGTACATATTTAAAAAATCTCATCGAGGGTAATAGTGCACAATTACTTTTTACTCTGATCCCATTTACGAGAATTAATCTATGCGGTAGGAATAGTATACCAAATAAATTTAATTCATCAATTCGTTCACTATCTTGGTCTGAAATTTGAACGAAATTATTTATATGTGGGGTCCACATATAAATAAGAAACAAAAAACGCTAATTCAAATGTTAAGAATTCTGAATTCAGTTCTTTCAAAACTGAAACTTACACAGAAATTGAGCACATACAATTACTTACTAAAACCTATTTGGACTTACGCATCAAAGATATTTGGAACAGTTAAAAAGACTCACATAAACAAACTTCAAATCTTTTAAGCAAAAACATTCAGGGCAATTACAAAAGCACCTTGATATGTTAACAACATAATTTTACATACTGACCTCCATATGCCGAATGTTAACGAACTCATTACAAACGATTCCACGTCAACTTACAAGGTCATCCTAATATACTCATAATTGACATGACCACTAAGGATACGCTAGGTAACGTCTGTAGGACTGAAGAGGAGCTGGATGAGGGACCTCCTTGCCTAATGTAAATATCACACCGAGTGAGGTGCCGCTGGACACTGCTCCTTCTCATGCCTTTCATGACATATTTTGCAATCGATCTCACATTCACTGGTTGTTATTACCATTATGACAAGTTTGAATGAAAAAAAAATGATAGTTAAAAAAAATATTAAAGCTAGTTAAAATTGTTTAAGCTAATTCATTCATATCAAGTTATTAATGAGGCAGAGAGAGATTCTTGTATTGTCCAAAGTACTGTAAGTACAAAGTTTAGGGAACATTGAAATTTTTATTTTTAATTAACATTACTTGGAGTTTTATTATCAATATTAAATGCTATTTGTTTAAAGTCAAGTTTGGAAAATTCATTATTTTATAGAGATGGATTTTGTTTGTTATAATCTACATCAAATATTATTTACAAATAAATAGTGTATTCTAATAATTAATTTATTACAATAGATCCCAAAACACATAAAAAAAGAAGAAATAAAATATTTTAAATTATTTATTCTAATATAATTATTTTAAGTTTTGATTATTATTGATTAGTGAACTTTTCAAGTTATAATTATTATTTTTTATGAACACACGAGTGCTTAGAAGAAATAATTTCTCCTCATTTTTTTTTTATAAAACTGTAATCAGAGCTTATTCTTTTCAGAGTTCAACGTCCTTATTAAACAATTGTGTTTTTCCAACAGTGAGATATTTATAGTTCAATATGGAGCTGATTAAAAAAAATTAGGAATAATCCAAGGTTTTATGAAGAGAATTTTGTTCAATTTAGCAGCTTTAAATTGTTTTCTATTTTTGTTAATATAGCCACTTTACATAATTCTTTTTTTATCACTCTTATATTATCTTAATATATTTTCAAAATTTTATACATTTAGATATTGTTCTCATACTTCACCGTTTCAAGAAATCACGCAATGAAAAACATTACTTCCTATTTAACTTTAATAATTAGGTTTTGAATTTGACTTATACTCTATTTTATATTATAATAAAATTAATTATTTACGTTTCTTAAATTAATTTAGGGAAAATAAGTTATGATTGGTTTGTATTGGTTGCAATCAGTCAGTTTCTTCTTGTATTAACAATCTAGAGGTGATTGGTGATTTAAACGGTCATTGGTGTATCTATTGCTTACATTTATACATTCATAATTGCCGCCACAATCCGCTTCGTGAGACTGGATGGCCTTACCCTCCAGCCACCTTATCCATTTTGTTCAGTGGACTGATGATTGAATGAGGTCGGATTGTATGATTGACGACGGGATTGCATAACTTAGAAGAAAAAGGATGGCAAAAAATATTGATAATTATCACTAAGATAAACAGATTTAAGATCAGATCAGTAGTTGAGTGCCTTATTCTGGCCCCTGCTAAATTCTCTATTTGACTAATACAGTTTGAATCATGGTAAGGTAAATTAAATTAAATGAGATACAGGAAATTCCATAAAGGATACTACTTTCTCAATGTATAGTATTAGCATTTTAAAAATCGTTTACTTCCATAATTAATTCAACTAAATAATTAATAAAAGCTCATACATGATCTTTGTTCCCCAAACTCTATTTTGTGGCTAAACAAGGTAAACTCACTTCTAGAAAAGGTGGACGGTAGGAAATTAAACCCAAGGGAGGCAGGTAAGTCTGAGGCAATTAGCTGTGATATAGCACTTTGTAATTTGTTGCTGTCGTTGGCTGTAGCTGCTATATCTTGATTCTATCTTTCCTGGAAGGCTTGTAACAGCTAGTTGTTGATATGTTTATTCTATTAATTATTAATAAACATGAATCATGATTTATTATTTTTATAATACCTCTAAACACCGTCAGGTTATATTAATCGCCATGATCAAGAGATAGAGATAGAGAATCCACAATTTGTACTGAATTCTGTTTAATCTGAACATGGCGGTCACATCTATTCTGGATTTGGGGGATTCTACAATAATTTTATTTATTTTCAATAAGACTATAAAGAAAATATGAACCATACTTCAGATATTTATTTCCTATCCATGCCTAAAAATAAAGAGATTACTGATAAGTGGCCGCTTGTAACATGTTGTAAATGGTCAGTTACTGGACCAAAAACCACCGAAACGGAAATTCCTTCCTTCCGGAGTTTCCTTAGGACGCCCAAACTAGCGGTCAAGTTTGGGAAGTGCCAGATGAGCTTTTCTATTAGCTACTGTAGGAATAATTCTAATAAATATTTTATTTTTTTATCTAACGACTTTCTTCCTAGAAATTAAAACTCATTGGAGTTTATTAATTTTTTTACTGATTTTTAACAGTATTTTGAACCATCAATATTGGCGGTGATAATTTATTTTTGCATTGCTACAATATATGTTTTGAGCTCATAATCGAAATCATCCTTTATTTTTGCATTATATATATTTTTTTAAATATATATTTCAAAAATGTTTCGTTAGATTATACTAAATGTTGAGAAAAACTGGAATAATATTAGAAAATTTGATGGTGCATTAATTTTACCGAATTGTGTCTTCTACTTCCTCTTACGTGTGACTAACCGTTTTTTCCTTGACACTCAATCTATCTCAAAACAATGATTGTGTAAAGTTAGAGAATGATCAAGTGGATTAAAATTTTATCGCATTTCATAGGATATCATTAAAAAATACTTTCACTAACACATGCGCAAAATTATGTTCTTTGATACGTTAATATTGGCACTAAAGTGGAAATAATCTTGTGAATATAGTCTAATATCAATTTCAACTTACTATTAAAAATAGTATACCTAATCGTTAAAAATATTATATTATAATTATACAATTACAATAATAATAAAATATATTAGTAATAATAATATAATAACAATAATAACAGGATAGGCTTCCCAAAATCATCTAATAAATGAAGCTTAGAAAGCTGTGCTGTTGAATATTGCCTCATAAGAATTGTGAGAAGCTTTCTCAACATCCAATAGAAATTAAAATAGAACATACCTGAGGTGGTTAGGGTTGATTCTTCCCCTCTCAAGGTAAACAAAAAACATTTTGTAAAAATGTTAAGAAATAAACAATAATAGTAATTAGAAGTCACCATTCAAGACCAGGTCATTGCCACTAGGTCTTACCTATAAGACCTAGTGCCTCCTAAGGCACGTTGTAAAAGATACTACATCTGGTAAATGTCGACTTTGTTCAATGACATTCGAATTAATTCAGTATATTACAGCTAGATATGTAGTGCTAGCTGGTAAGGAGTGTCTGCAGAGGCACAATAAATTGGCGAGGATATTCCACTGTGCTCTGGCGATGAAACTTAACCTGATAGGTGAAAAGGTGTCATATTATGATTACAATCCGATTAGCCTACTTCAGAAAGGCTCCCTTAAGATATATTGGGACAAATCTACTATAACGTATCATACAGTGTTCCACAACAGAACCGATATCCTTATTATAGATTTAGGAACAAAGAAGGCAAAGCTAATAGATGTCAGAATTCCGAATGATAACAATATAAGCACGACCGTGGAAGAGAACCTCCGTAAGTACAAAGAATCGGTGATTGAAATATAAGAATTGTACCATTTGGAAAACGTATTGGTTACATTAATAATAATGTCTTCAAATGGTCTGATCTCTAAGTCAACGATGACAGATACAGAGGGCTTGGAATTACCCATTGGTGTGTTAAGAGGGACTCAGTAAGCAGTTGTCTTGGATACAGCCATAATCATTAGAAAATTCTAAAATATCTAAAAAAATGTATATCTATAGATGGTTTGGACCTTCAGCCTTCGTTCCTTATAGCTGTTGGATTTCTATCTAGCCTTCTCGCCATATTTCCAGCTTTGTCTGCCAGTTCATTTCCGACAATTCCACAGTGTGAAGGGACTCACATGAATATTATTTCCTTTCCCTTTTAGTTAAGTAAATAATTAATGATTAGTTTCTTTATTTTTTCTTGATAATGATTTAGAGTTATAATGGCGTTACTGATTTATTTGTGAAGCAGCAGATTGGTGGTCCGTTTTATTTTTAATATGCGTCGATAAGGTTACAGGGAGCAGGAAATTGAAAGAACGAGTGAATTGAAGCTATTTTGGGTTGAAAAAAGAAATTTTTATTTTTCGTAGATTGTATATAATTTGTTAGATATAATGTGATTTGAAAAATACTATGGCGCTTTAACAATTTTTTAAAAGAATTTCGGACTATCTTGTTTGTATTTTGTTGATGTCCGTTTGTTTTAATTAACCATGAAGTTCTCCACCTTATCTCCGAATTGGTCTCAGTATAGTATTCGATGAAAGTTAAATGCTGCCAAAACCCAGGCCATTATCAATGGTTTCAAGCCCCTTATTAGATCCAATACCGACTTTCTCATATTACACCTTAATGACCAGCTAATTTCCTTCTACTCCTCTGTTAAAAATTTAGGATTTTTCATATACCAAACCCTCTCCTGGAACTACCATATTTATCATATTTCCCGTCGAACAATTTTTACCCTTAAACTATTTCATCGCTTCCGCCATCTCCTACCTCAACAAACCCGTAGACTCCTAATTTCCTCTCTCATCTTCCCCCACTTTGACTACAGCTGTGTAGTGTATGATGGCCTCTCGGTGGATCTCCGTGATAGACTGAAAATATTAATGAATAGGTGCGTAATGGATTTGTTATTGGTTCCCCGAGATACTCCCATGTCTCTCACCACTACACTGAGTTAAGGTGGCTCTTCCTCTCCTTTCGAAGACAATATTTCCTAGACATATTGCGTTCCTCTATCAAATCATCAACAACCATCGTCCTTCTTACGCCTGCAACCTTCTCCAATTCAAGTCCTCAGTCCATTCCCTTTCTACAAGATCTCGACCTTCTGACCTCTACATCCCTTCTCACAGATCTGTCTCATTTCAAAACTCCTTTATAGCTCGCGCTGTTATTTCTGGAATTCTCCACCTATCAAATTTCGGCATTACCCCTCCATATCCACATTCTAAACCCTCCTATTCCATTTCCTATCCCAAAAACAGTCAGATGCTTGCTAAACTTTTGTTATTATACATTTCTATTATATCATTCATCATCAAACGATAGTACTATTCTATGCTGTAAACTTCACTGGGGATATTACAATATCTTCCTGCTCTTAATGCCACTGAATGCGTCTGTCATTTGCTTTTTTATTATTTTTTATTGTTATATAAATCTGTGCCTATAGCTAGAATTAGACAATGATGAGTCTACATATTATTCATTATTTAAATACTCTGACATTTTATATTGTCAGCTTTGTCTTTCCTTTGTTAGCAGAAACACACCTCATTATAAAGAAGACTCAATGTGTTTTTTATTATTTTATTTTTCAAAAGTTTATAATTATAATTTTTCCTACTGTACATATTTTTAAGTGTTTTATCATACTTTTAAGTGTTTTGCGTATAGTTTCTTTTTTTTTTTTTTTTTTTTTTTTGCATACAGCTTGTTTAACTTCTATTTTCTTTACTTTCTCTTTTTTTATTATTGTTTTATTTTGGCCAGATGTAGTCTTTTAATTATGTTCTATTTTGTTATTCTAAAGGGTCTTTGTCCCAGAATAAAGTTATTTTATATTCTATTCTATTCTACAGTGTTGTGGATTAGTCGCTTTTTTCGCAGGCTTTGAAAGGATCTGTAGACCAGAAGATAAGGAATTATTATTTTAGTATATTAATACAATTTGTTATATGTAAAAATTCTGTTGGTAGAACCCCTCGGATGGTGGATCCTAGCGGGGAAGAGGGATGGGGCTAGCAGGTGACTACATGGACTACAGCGACCTCATCCTCCAGGCCTCCATGCTGGGGGGCCAGAGCGAGGAGAGCCCCAAGACACTGCCTACCCTGCTCAACGCCACCAACAGGACCGATCCCGGCCAGCCTGCCGACACCGAGCTCGAGGCGGAGCTCTTCCAAGGCTACCCACCCAGCCTTCTCAACCTAGCCACTCTCTTCTGCCTCCTCTTCATGATGGTGGGCATCCCCGGAAACCTCATCACCATCATAGCCCTCTTCAGGTGCAAAAAGGTAAGCTGATAATAACAATATCATGAACAGTATAGAAATAGATCACGTCCACTGCTGTCAAGTTGTTGAGGAAGGGATTTTGCGGCCGAAGCCCGTAAAACCAGAATTGATTTTCCGCCTTATCATAAATCACGACAGTGAATCACTTTTTCACCATGAATTAAGTTGGCCCAGTTCCCTGAAAATCGCTTCATCCCCATTCCGGCACTTATTCCAAGGGTTGCTATTAGATTTTAGGTGAAGAACATTATAAAAAATCAAGGTATTTTATAAGATATTTATTTAGGTTAGTTCACTTCTTCAACATCTTTACCCACAGCACTAAATTAAAAAAAAAAATGATTTTCTTAAACTTAACGAATTATACAGAGCATATTATATGTTGAAGACAAAGCATAATTGAAACGTTCAGATAGTACTATTTTTTTTCTTAATCTTGACCTGCGAGCAAAGTTTACAACAAATAACAAAATAAATCATATTTTGGTAAATTTTATTTTATTAAATATTTATTAGTTAATTGACGCAAGGGATCCATGGAAGTTAAAGAACCGATGATCAAAATAATCAATTTGATGGTGTTAATTTTGTTCCTGATATGTGAATTCTTATATATCCTTATTTACACCAAACCTTTCATTATTAAACAATTTCCTCCAACATGTTAATCATAAGTTGTTTCAAGGGAAAGTGCTAATTTGTATTTTTAAATAATCATAATTAACTCATAAAAATTAACTATAAATTTATAATTGGTAATTGGTTGACTGTCGTGGATAATGAAGAGAAGAATAGTTGTCTCCTTAACTGTCGAAGGGAGAATTCTCCCTTCGACACTTAAGGAGACAGCCCTGATGAAGGCCTGAACTTCAGGTCGAAACGTCGACATATGTAAAAAATAAATATTATAATTTATTTTTGCCTTCCTTTTTGACTGACTACCCCAACTATTCTTCTCTTCATTAACTATAAATTTGTTGAAGAAATTAATCCTTGATTTTAACAAGGGTGTTAAAAGAGTTTTAAACGTTTATTTGACAATAAATATACGAGATTGTAGCAAATATAGAAAAGACTAATTTTCAATTAATGAAAAAAAAAATCCATTTTGAGTAACATCAAGTAGCATTAACTGAAGAAAAAAATTAAGGAAAATAATCCCGAAAAACTTTATCATTTCTTGTCCAATTCCTAAATATTATCGTTTAGAATAATGATTATGTTATGTTCATTAGCAACTCAACACAGTTGAGCTGTATTAAAATTGTATTTTACTTATTTATTATTATTTTTTATACGGTTTGTAATTATTGTTTAATTATGAATCCAGTGTAGGTTTTTGAAAAATGATTGAAGCCAAACTATTTATTTTTACTAACAATTTATTTAATACTTCAGGACGTTTCGAGCAGTTTTCTCGTTTTCTAGTTCTCTACAAAGAATATTAAAATTGGAGTTAGTAATTCTGTCAACCGAAAGGCTCATATATGCCTAGTGAGATTTAAAAGTACATCTGAATATTTAACCTATAAATGATTTTGGATTGTTAGATTATTAGTTAATAAACTGTCATTTTCCATTATAAAGTTTACTACAATGAAATTACGAGATTTCATGGCCTGCTATAGGTAGGTCAAAAGTTTTTACACTCATTGTAAGCGGATAATGTTTGGATTTCACAAAGGGAAAATTCATCAAATTATTCACTAATTTTTTAGAAGGTTACGTGGCGATTTATCGGAATAAACGGACATTGATGCCTAATTCTTTAAATAAAATATCAAATCTAAAGTTATATAAACTACAGTAAATGTATTTAATGTTATAAACATATTCTTTATACATCCATGAAATAATTTTATATTTCACTTCTTTTTTCACATAAGTACTATGAAATAGTTTTTTAAACGACTCTATTGCCTTGATTAGGTGGATTTTAAATACTATTTTCAAACTAAAAAAATTTACAATTAGTAAATTTCATTTAATTTCCTTGAAAACATGTGATTTCCGTTAAATAATATTAGTTTTCACAAATTATTATATATAATTTTTCATCACTCTACATTACTTTCTACGACTTTCTATATTAGATATTGTTTTTTTCTTTCTAAAATTCTCCATTTTCCAATGATATATGATACGTTTTTTTGTTCATATGTTATTTATTTTCGACCTCAATAAACATTTTCCCCTTTTTCTTCATTTTTCCATTAACAAATTCTTTCAAAAGTTGTATTTAGAATTTTTTCATAATTCTAAATAATGAGAGATGGTTAATTATTTAAAATAAACCAAATTAAAGTTGCTTTAGAGGAAAACTTGTTGAACATTCAAGCATTAAAGCCCTGTTAAGTGACGAAAATGGGGATAAGACCTCAATGATACTAAATACCACTTAATTATACAATGATACACTTAGTTTAATCTGTGCATAAGCTTTGATATAAGGTGTCACTTCCGGTAAGTTAATTTTAACGAAAAAGTTGCTGTCCATCCAAGGCATACACTAATATTAAATACGTAATATCATTTTCGTATGACTTTTCGTTTAACAGCTAGACTTACACACACACACCATATTGCGGGACTTGGTTATTTAGACTGAGGAGGCCTCAAAACGTGTATTTCCGTTGAAAACTCAGATTCAAAAACTTTTACGATCGTGATACTTTCCCTTACTATATATTACATACGTGGGTAAATGAAAGTAAAACAATTATAACAAACTCTGTTTACTATAGAGTATATTAAATTATCATAACTTCCTTCATCTTCTCAGCGACTTAAATAAGGCCTGTGAAGGCAGTTTTTTTTATGTAATGTATATAGGTATCTGAAGAATTTTCCAGCTAACTTGTGCATTATTTGGCCAAAAATGGTTCAAACAACGAATAAAATAGAACTCCATGAGATAAAAACATTCATATAATTTCTGGCAATACCAAAAATGAAATTGGAGAAAATATTCTGCAATTCTTCTGAATTGTATAATAGTTTAAATGTTAATTTAAATAAAAATAATATTGAATTTAGATAACAAGGTATTGTGTACGTATTTATGAGTGTAAAGCTAAAAATTTGTTTTGACGAATACCTTGAGAACGAGGCCTTGGTGTCAAAAGTTGGATAAGTTCCAGCCTTTTAAAAAAAAAAAAGACAGACAGCTTTTTCAGTTTTAT
The DNA here is from genome assembly GCA_928085145.1 of Nezara viridula. Classification (NCBI taxonomy): domain Eukaryota; kingdom Metazoa; phylum Arthropoda; class Insecta; order Hemiptera; family Pentatomidae; genus Nezara; species Nezara viridula. The sequence goes on from OV725077.1 coordinate 114,025,808, forward strand.
TTTAGAATACCTTGAGAGTACTTAACATAAAACATATCTCAACATAATATCTAACGTGTATTTTTTTAACGTGTATTGTTGTAAATATATGAATCCTTAGATAAATAAACTGCTGTTAATATGAAGATTGAAATGTCCATGTGGAAGCTTATTTTCAATATAATTCATGATGTGTGTAAGTAAATTAGAACAAGTAAAAAAAGAAAACATTCATTTATAGAAAAACAATGTCTGATGTTTACTTTATATTAAAAAAGAATATTAAAAATTTCCAAACTTAATAAACGCTATAATTTCTATTAAAATTAAGCTAGTACATTATGCTGCTGCCTCTGGTATGAATTACGACACTGAATCGCCTTCCTAATCCCTCGGAAAAGTTATTATTTCATTCCTAAGGACATCAATGATAAAGTCTTCAGTGATAGCTGTTTCGAACTTTTCAAGCTTACTAAGAATGAATTTCTTGCACTATACGAAGTTTGAACAGTTCCAAGATTAACATTAGATTAAGATGGACATTTTTCGATGGGCGCTCCAGGAATACGACAATAACCTCCTGCTGGTCTTGAACTATACTCTGAGCTCTTTATGGTGGAGTTTTTTATTCTTCAACAGAAAACTGTTTTAACCCAGGACACAAATGACAGGTTGCCTGGTATTTACTTCAGGTTCAATAAGTCTTAACCTCACTTTCAAAACGGAAACCGATAAATAGAAAATTAGACTTACTATACTCCCTGAAAATGCTAATAGATGTGAATAAATACAGAGCAGTTATTTTTTTAATAAAGATACTTATTAATTGTAACCTGAAATTTTATTTTATATATATACAACACATACTCACACATGGAATTGCTATACATTTTTTAATAGTAATAATCAAGATGAAAAAAGCTTATGCTCGGACTACTTGAAAACAGTATTTTATATTGCAATAGAAGAATTTACTTAAGCAGAGACATTTTACGTTCGCATTCTAGCTACTACTGTAAAGAGGGTTACCCTATCACGGGAAGGAGAACTAGATAAGGCCATAACTACAGTGAATGACGTTCTCTCTCGGCGTCACAGTACTGACGTAGATGGGAAGATAGCATTATCGTAGCCATAATGAAGTCATAGCTCAGCCGTATTTCTGGCCATTTGTTTTTTCCTCTTATCTTAAAGACCCCAGGTCCCCTTATCGTACCTTAACCCCCTCAACTAATAGAATTACATTAAATCTCTAAAAATCCTTAGCTATACTACTGTTGTGTTTGCATGTTAGTATTGCAATAATTTAGCTAACCAATGTTATATATATGTTAATGAAATCACAATAAACGTTTGTTGAGTGTTCTTTCTTATCGGAGCGAAACCATCAGGTCACCAATCACTGTACAACAAACATAAATTAATGTATCATACAATTTTCATTGTTCTTTTACATGAAAAACAATTTTTTTAAAAAGAATTCTCGAAGGTAAAATTATATTTTATTCATTATCATCTGTACTATTTCATAAATAGAAAGGTTTTTTTTTTCGTTTGTAACGCCTAATTCCGAAAACTACTGAACCAATTTAATAACGATTTTTTTTAATGCTATGATAATAGATAGACAACTATTTTACATCTGCGAATTGAGGCTGTCTTTCAGATTTTTCTTTGGAATGTTGAACCATGTACCATGTTGAACTTCAGCCCTAATAGAAAAGAAAACTGCAAGTGGAGACACTCACCCGAACGGCTTGTTACAACTTAAAAGAGATTTTGGGGATTAAAAAATAAATTACTAATGTTGGAAAAATAAGAAAAATATTTGTTTTGCACTAGAAAGATATGGAGACATAAACGTTTTGCTAGCAATGTAAGAGACCTATCTGCAATAAACACAGAGCGACAGGTTTATGGGGTTGTTGTAAATGGTCACATACATTTTTTCCTTTATTATGTATATATTTTACATGATAAATATATGGGACATTATAAATTATATATGTATATATTTTTTCGGTTTGCTCTACAGACCTTGTAGATCTTTGGCCGCCTGAACCAGCCTTCTCCAGCTCTCCATATCTTGGGCTACTGCTTTCCAGTTTGCGGCATGAAGTTCAGCCGTATCATTGTTTGTCCTAACTATCCATCTGGCTATTGGTCTTCCACGTGGTCCCTTGCCTACTCTGGCATTCATTTTCGTGTAAAGGCGTCCTGATGCATTGCAGCGAGCTACATACCCTGCCCATCTTAACCTCCTTGCCTTCATGTCACGAGATATTGACTGACCCGTTTCTTTCAGGAGTTATTTATTGTTCCTTCTCCTCCATGTGTCAATTTTCTGGTCCCATACAGGTCCAGTTATCCTACGTAGAACTTTTCTTTCGAATCTCTCCATTGAGGCTTCTAGTGTGCCGGTTAGAGCCCAGCTTTCACGACCGTACAGCAGAACTGACGTAATCACTGCGCTGTACACCCTTATTTTGAGATTTCTGGAGATTTTTCTGGATTTTAGTACTTTTGAAAGAGAGAAGAAAGATCTGTTCGCACTTGTTATTTGCTGGTCTATCTCTGTTAGTTGATCATTTATTGAGGTTATTGTGGAGCCGAGGTATTTGAATTTGTCTACTTTCGGGAATGACTTAGAGTCCACGAAGATCATGTTATTAGGGTGGATGTTTCGGCTAGATATCATGTTTTTTTTTTTTTATCTACATTGACCTGTAGTCCGATTTGCTCTGCTTCTTTTAATAGAGTCCCAGCGAGTTAATATCCTCTTGATTACTTCCGAGGACAGCTATATCATCGGTATATGCTAGGATTTTATGTTTCATTCCAACGTGCACCCCTCCATCTTCGCGTGATGTTATTCTTATTACTTTCTCTAGTGCTAAGTTGAACAGCATCGGCGAGAGTCCATATGCCTGCCTCAAACCCGTTCGAACTTCAAAGGCTTCAGATACTTCTCATTATATTAGTACCCTGCATTTAGGATCATTTGTACACACCTTCGTCAACCTCACTAATTTCCCGGGAACACCTAGCTCAGTCATGATCTTCCAGAGATAGTTTCTGTCAAAGGAGTCATAGGCTGATTTGAAGTAGACAAATAATGCGTGTACGTCGTGATCTACTTCCCATCGTTTTTTAAGTACTAGTTTTAGGATGAATATCTGATCTAGCGTACTCCTCCTTCTCCTGAATCCTGTTTCATGGTCGCCTATTATGTTAGATGTAATCCAGAAGACATGGGAGAAGGAACGGATACCAGAAGCATGGAACACAGGGTTGATCTGTCCTATTCTTAAGAAAGGTTCCATGTATGAATGTGGCAATTACAGAGGCATAGCACTTCTTCCGGTTGACTATAAAATATGTGATAAATCGGATATATCCGTATTATGAAAACAAACACACACACACACACCACACACACACACACACATATATATATATATATATATATATATATATATATATATATATATATATATATATATATATATATATATATATATATATATATAATTGATATAAACTTAATGTATTTTCAATAGAAAAAAAATATTGATCTTTTTTTGATTTGTTGGCGATGTAATGTTAAATTTTTACTTCATGTTACCATATAAACTATATTATCTTAGGTTACCTTGAATTTATTTATTTTTTGTTTTCCAGATTGTTTAGATTATTTCTGAAAAGTATTTGAGTCTTCCAGAGCATGGAAAATTTTATGATAATTTCAAATTTTGGATGTACCACAACCCAGAGAGTCAGAATGAGTTACTTTTTTAAGTGCGTCGCTCTAGAGTTAAACCATACGTAAAAACATTTCAATTAGTCGACTACAGCCGACTTTACCCGAGCGTTAAAATCTGATGGATCAATCTAATTAATTCACTCTCCACAAAAAAGTGCTAAACGCGGCTAAAGACGTTTTCACTTCTAAAAGTAACAAACATCACATCAATCCAGTCAGATTATACTTCAAAGTCAAAAAGATTTATGTAATTGGTTTTATCTGGCTTACTTGATACATTTGGAGTGTTGAAGGCAAACCTCTAGCTCCAAAATTTAAAAATTCACCAAAAACATTAAAAACCGCAACCCTTGAAAATGTCAACTGAATCGGATTAATGGGAGTTTGTGATGTGCCCACCTCTTGAATTTTATAACAGGCAGATAGACACGAAACCACATTTTTTTCTCAGTGTTTAAATCGTACAACGTGACTGAGGATTTTCGATTCTGTATACCAACCCACTGCTTGAATAAAATACATCCCTAACGTCGGTATAAAAAGGGAGATTGAACATAACCCGTCGCACTGTTTCCCCAAAATAAAATTAAAAATTAAATAGCAGAAAAGTATCAGGAAATAGCCGAAAGTACAAAGAGACTGTACCGGGAACTTTTAAGCTCTGAACTTGTTCAATTTTTCAATATTGTTTCCAATACGGACAATGCTGCTAGGGCTGTGGTACAGTTTGATTCAATGGCATGTAACACGTCTGTTGCATATTCATAAGCTTCATTCCAATTATTAGCGAGCAGTGACCTCTATACTAGGATATAATGGATTTGCGAACTATCATTGTGCAAAATTTATGCATGACTAAATTATTTGTCAGCCGCTACGGGATAAGCTAACTCTTGGTCATATAAATGACATTAATCATTTTGGCAAATTATTCAGTAAATTGTTTGATTCTTTCTTTACTATTAATAACAAATGATTATCCGTCATTTAATTAATCATAAAACCGTATTGTACTATTTAAAATTTTTTTCAAGCTAGTAATAATAATATAAAATTATACTTCTTTCCTAGTCCTGTAGCTGCAATTAATTAATATTATTAAAATGTCATGAATTAATAACACATATTTGAATAATTAGTTTGTTATAACTCGCATATTTATTGGATGAAGTGAATAAAATTCTTCGCTTATAAAAAAGACCTTCTAAGCAATCAATATATTAATTATAATGGCAACATCTCTTTTAAAATTAATTATCAATATTTTATCAAAGGTCACTGAAACAAATTTATTAAAAAGGATAACAATATTTAAGTTGCTGTAGCACATGACATGGATTCGGAAGAGTCAGCAAAAGTTTGTATAATGTAACTCAAATCTGACCGTATGTTGGACCAGTGTCAGAGGTTTAATCTGAAGTTTTGGGGGCGTGGACTAACAGCGGAACGTGTCCTAGCAACGGAACGTGTGAAAGCCTTATTATCCTTTAATTGTTGTCAAAACTGTGTGTATTACTAAGTGCTAGTTAGAAACTGATGTAAAAATAAATGTAAAAAAAATATAGTTAACTATTTCAATTACTGTTATTTGTTTATTTATTTAATCATTGTTAATAAGTGCTGACACAGGAATATATATATATATATATATATATATATATATATATATATATATATATATATATATATATATATATATATGTATAATTTTGTTTTTTTTCACATTCCAAAAATTACTTTTATTATTAATGATGTAGAGATGGTTGACCGTTACCGTTGGTTGACCCCCGATCAACTCCTTCTCATACTTTCATTATTATTATTATTATTATTTATTAATCGTATGATTACGGCGTGCAGTGGGATAAAAGCAGAAGAATACCAATAAGCGCTATTGAATTTTAAGAAAATTTTTTGGTTTCGGGTCTTTAATAGATGAAGAATAAACTCATACTTTATTTTTTCCGACAAGTTATGTTGGGGATCTAAAAAAATATTTACATTATCCTATTGAATATTTTTTATTTAAGCATAATGTTTAGAAATCTGTTTTCCAGTCTAGCCTCAATAAAGTTACAAAATCATTTACTGACTTTACAAAATTGGTATTCACTTTGGAAAATAAGAATCCTTCCTTGAGATTTGCCGGATGATTTGTTAAATCACGTTTCTTGAGGATATAATTAGTTATTAATTATCTTCTTGCTGGAGAAGATAAAATGTTATCACTCTCGCTATAACTTGCACCGCTACATGAGCAATAATCCCGTAGGATTTGGAACTCACGGCAAGGCCTCTGGATTGTTGCTAATATTGATAGTTTGCTTTAACGACAGAATTTTTTTTAAATAATGTTAAAAATATCTATGATAAACAGCCATGAGTCTATTCATTTTTGTGAGATTTTTAAAGAATTATTATATTTATTCAATATATAATTAATTTGGCACAAAACACCCTTTTTAATCTCCCAACTTTTTATTCAACAATTAACACAATTATTTATGTATACGAGAATTATTATATAACGTTTTAACGCCAAGAGCAATTTAAAAAAATATATATGAATTTTATGTGTATTAAAAAATTATGTGTATTTTACAAAATAAATATTTTTAATAAAGTAGTGTTTAGAAAATATATATATAAAATTTGGTTTTAAATGATTTATTAAATTCCCGATTAAGTGATGCTTTGATAAAATGAGGAGAAAAAATAATATTTGTGGAGATTTGGAGAAAAAAATGGAAACAACAAAACATTTTGTATTTAATTAAATAATTAATATCCTTGAGTAATATACTATATACATATAATCTTAATTATTTTTTTAAATAATGCTTTTATGATTAATGTTTGGTTTTGAAGTGGAAAAAAGATCTTTGAAAATTGCTCTTGGAGTCGAAACTATAAAATTATATTTTTTGTAAATTAAAAAAAAAGTGTTAATCGTGAAATAAAAAGTTGTGAGATTAAAAAATGGTTTTTGTACATAGTTAATCATGTATTGGTTAAATATAATAATTAAAGATATCAATAAAGTCTGGTGGTAACTTAAGGGAGAAAATTGTTTTAAACTACTGAAGGTAGAACGAAAATAGAATAGCATGTAATTTTCTATAGAATACTTAATAATTGAACATTGTATTATTAAGGAAGGAGATGGTCCAGGTGGCGGTCATAAATAGTGGCAAAACTATTTTATTATAAGCCAACGTTTCGACCCGACTTTGCAGGTCCTCTTCAGGGAGGTGTGTTCAGCTAGGAGTTTCACTCAGAACCGACTGATTAAAATCACTTAGTTGAGTTCTAAGTGAAACTCCTTGCTGAACACACCTCCCTGGAGAAGACATGCAAAGTCGGGTCGAAACGTTGGCTTTCAATAAAATAGTTTTGCCACTATTTAGCCTATTTATGATCGCCATTCCAGACCATCTCCTTCCGTAATTTTCTATAGTTTCTTCTATCATAATTCTAATAGGGTCTATTTCATACTCGTTGATATAAACATTTTAATTATTTGGTTATAAATCACGATTCGTGTTTCATGAACCGAGATCAGTAGTTTTGAAACATGACGTTTGCTTCCCTGAAATAACCTTTCATTAATAATTAAATAAAATAATTATTAGTATAATTTATTTCACTGCCGATTAAAATTTACATTTTAGTTTGAATGTTCTCTTAATCTAAAAATATCTATAATGTCTATATTACATGAACGAATTATGTTTCATACATAATTCGTTCGTTAATGTTTAACATTTCCATTATTTAATAATATTGTTTTTAAAAATTTACCAAAACAAGAAGCTTCCTAACAGGGGTTACTTCCGGAAATAGGAGCTCTGTTCCGGCAAAACAGAGCTGTATTGCGGGTAGGGTAGACCGCAGCGGGTTCACAACATATTTCCCTCCAAGCCAGTAGTACAAAGGGGTTCGTGACAGTATTGCAATTAACTTTATATAGTAATTTTGATAATTAACTTAAATTGTTTTCTCTGCCTTGCCAATTTTGATAAAACCCATGCGCTAGCTATATGTAAAATATTTATCAACAAATTTTCCTCATATCATTTTACAAACCTATGCAAATAACTATGACTATCTTTCTATCAATATTGATTTATTTGTGCAAATAGCAGAGATAACATGTGCTACTTGCTATTATTTTAATGACATTTTTCTGTACAAATAATAATTCCCTTTCACTTTACCTAAAATTAAAAAAATTACATAGCTTTTTCTATGTTCTGAGTATTTTTTTCCTATGTTATGACCAAGGCCCGGATATTTATGCAATTGCATAGTTTGTTTGCGTAATTTTTTTTAACAGCTGATCAAGTATCTATCTATAGTACACTATAGTAGCCAAATTTTATTTTGCATATTTGAGAATAAATACATATAATTGAATATTTGAAGATAAATGCGTATATGGTAATGACGTTTCTACCAAACATGCACCTAAAAATAAGTGGATCCAGTATAAGTAGTTTATCCAACTTTAGTTTTTACAATCTTCACCAAATTAGTCAAACAATTTTGATTAAACTTTGTGTATCAATGTAAAATTAAATGTTCTTTAATATCAGCTTGGTTTTATTTTTATTGACATCGCCTAATGCCCCGTGTTTAAAATTTCTTCCTCTAGAGTAACTTAGTTTATTTTGAATAATGAACTGTCTCACGAATGGATCAGAGCTAAGACTGACCTTCCAGATGTTGTGGAAAAAGTGCACATCATGAACTGGACCTGGACCGGACATGTAATCAGGAGGAATGAATTAACATGGACCAGGCAGTTTATGGATTGGTATCCAAAAGAGCATGTGAGGAAGAGAGGACGCCAGCCGACAGACTGGGACAATGAGATGAAGAAGACATGCGGAGGAGCAGCCTGGAAGAGAGTAGCATTGGAGAGGAAAGAGTGGAAACGGATGGGACAGGTTCAATAAAGCTAGAAAAAAAAAAAAGAAAGAAATCGAACTCAACTAAAATGTTAATTTTGTACATATAAGAATATCAAGTTTAAATCTAAATTTAAAGATATTGTATGCTTCTATTTTTTATCCATTGTTTTTTGCATTGTGTGTACAAATAAAGGTTATTATTACTGTCTCACATTTTTGTTGGTAGTAATAAAAGGCTTGATATTAGCAATGAAAACATTTGATAATTGATGTCTTATGTCGAAATGAATTACCGGATATGGTAGAATAGAATCTCATAACTTATTGCTGGAAATCTGAGAATTCCAGAAAAAGTAATATATAATGTTCAAAGTCGTAGAAGATAATAGAAATTAATAAAGAAATCGCAATCCTAATTTTACTATAATAACATTATTTAACGAAGCTTAATGAAATTCTCAAACAAAACGTAAATTTTTTAAGTTATTTTTATGATTGAAAATGAATTTATATAAAATCAAATCAATCGAGGGCATGAAAATGTTTAAAAAATATTACATATTACTTGATGACATTTTTCTAAACAACTAAAAGCTCAATTTTACTTGACCAACAATAAAAAAATTGATTTAGCTTTTTCCTAAGTTATAATATTTCTACTAAACATACACTTAAACTTAGTTGTTTCCAACCTTAGTTTTTAATCTGGATTGTAAATTTCTTAAAACCAAAAAAATAAAAAAGAAAGAAACTAACACTACAACCCTCTTGGATTTAGTGCTTTGTAAAGAAGTGCCGTATCTGAAAAAAAAAAATAATTTGACCACGATCAATTGCTGCACACTTCCTTATAATTAATTAGGTTTTAAGAATACCCAATTTATAGAGGCTGGTTGTGCCTCATGAGGTCTTACGAATTCACGTCCACAACCATAATCGAATTCGGAACCCTTAGCATAAGAATGTAAATCAGGCGTCTGTGAGTCATAGCTCCTGTTTTATGTTACATTATTAAGGCCTCATTAATTTTATATCAATAATAGTTATTGAACATTCAGACTACCAATCAAAATTGCATATTTGTATCTATATTGAGATCGAAATACTATTAGCAATAGCAAGTCAGAAGAGGAAATACAATCTTGAATGTATAAGTAATCAGCCTGTTTACCTTAAATGAGCAAAGCCCGAGAAGGTAAATTCCAATTTATCTTCGCTGGAGAAGCGAGGCTGTTCGGAAGACACTCTTCCGCTCTCTCGGTTAACTTACTAACCACACTTACTAACTCTAGTCCCTTTTATTCCAAAGTTACTTCTAAATGACGCCAACTTACTCAAAACCTCCGATTCCCTCCATTCAGTTCGCTGACTGATGGCTTTGCCAAGTCCATTGGCTCTACCCGTTTCTGGCTTCAATACTGACTTGTTTACCTTTTTTCATCTTTGTTTCTCAAAAGAATTCCGTTCTCTTTGAGAACCTTTTTGCCGAATTTATTCGTATTGAATAACTATAACAAAACCGTTTAAATAAGATTTTCTTATTATTTAAATAAGGTAATTAGCACTATGAATATATTACCCAGTGAATTTATGTATATATATATATATATATATATATATACGCAACACACGCAACAAATCCAATTTCTAATAAATCTTCGCTTTCGCGGCTTTCATTAAATAGACTTCAAACTATTTTTTTTTCTATTTTTTTACAAATTACTAACGTGATGTTCGTATATTTTCTAAATCTATCCAGCATTAACTAAATATAGCAAAGCTATAAAACAACATAAACTTACAGAAATATTTGGTCACTCGATTCTAAATTGTTACAGCTTAAAAATATTTGAATTGAGTTTTATGTAAATTACAAAGATTGTGAAATGACAAAGGCACCCCTAACCACCATAGCATTTTGTAGGATTTGAAAGTCCTTTAAATTCGGCATTAGAGTAATTAATAAAAACATTAACGTGATGTTATTCCAAACATTCTTCAATAAATTATCTATTTAACTCAGAATTTAGTTTTTTTTCCGAATTGGGCTGTTCTTTGCAGAAATACTTATGTTCAAACAAACGAACTCCACTTCTCTGTATAATAATACAGAGGACGAATTATTTATGAATTTACTACGCATTTTTGAAAGAAATGGAAGGTGTTGTGGATCTGGTGAAGGAATATGAAGAACAACGAGTTATTAGGAAACACGTCATATGAGTTCGAAAAGGCCCTCTTATTTTTCTATGTATTTAAGTTAAAACTTATAACTTAAACTTTAACTGTAATATTTACTGAGTCTGTTTAAAACCTAATAGTTTTCCCACTCTATATTTCTATTTTGAGTGTGTGTGTGTGATTTTTTTTTATAAATGGTTTAGAGGAATTTAAATATACTTGAAATTTTAAAAGATAAAATGTTAGCTATTGATGAAAAAAATAAAAGAACCTCTTGCGGTCCAGACTGAAGCATGAGGAGAGTTGAATAGATATGAGGGCCTGGGTGATATGTTGTCTCATCTCCGCTTCCTTTCAGCCATTTTCTTGTTGGTTCTCTTCTTAAATGGAGATGTCTCGGTGAGTAGCTGGAGTAATGGCCCTTTTCAAATGTGTTTTTATCACAAAGAGTGAAGAAAATCCTATTTGATACTCAAAGAAAACACGAGAAAAAAACAACACTATTCCTTTGAGAAAACTACATTTTGGTTTCTTATTTGAAAACATTTATGAATTGTAATGGGAAAAGTAGATGAATATACGAGTGACATAGAAAAATAGTAAAATATAGATTCCTTAAACATTTACAAATAAATAATAATAATAAAGAAAGAAATAAGGCAATTAATATCAGAAATTGAGATTATTATAGAATACTGGGATGTATCACCGCCTACAAAACGACTGACCAACCCCTATTCTACAAATTATAAAACTGTTAATTTAATTACATCTGTGTTAATCTCCTGTTTTTGTGTTGATCTCCTGTGTTAGATCCAACTATCCTAATATTAAATAAAAGTTATCATGTTGGTGTATTTGCTATGGTCCTACTTTGCATATGTAAAATAAAACATGAAGGTCACTAAATATTTTTTAATATAATTAAGAGATATTCATTTTTCGTTGCTGATCTTACAAAAAATTTATTCTGTGGAGATAGCGCTTGCCCAGCCTCTACTGGTTCTTAACACCAGTGATGTGGCAGAGTGAAAGGCGCTGGGATCTCTTTGAGCCCTGCTTTCCCTTCCAAGATTGGGAGAAAGGTTTGGCTCGGATTTACCCTGAGTGAATGAATTTTGTAAATATTGAACAAAAGTATGCCTGTATTTAAGTTGATATTTTGATTAATTTAGTTTCTTTTTGTTTATTTAAATTATTTTCATTATTGTTATATTGTTGTTTTATTTATTTGTTTACTTATTGCACAGAGAATGTGAATGAGCTCCTCAATCACTATTAGTGATGTCCTTTTTTGTGAAAAAATGTTATAATAATCAATAAATAAATGTGAATTTTTTTATATTATATTTTTTATATTTTATATTTTTGTTACTTTAATTATAATGTCTTTAAGATAAATTTTAAACATTTATAAAAAAAATATTATGCCATTAAAGATTCATATAAATATAATATCAAATTTTCTTTTTTAATTTCTACATTTTATTTATACGCAATATTATCTAGTTTAGGCACACCACTATTATAAGTATTTTTGTATTTCGTTGGATGATTTCATAGATATTATATGTGCAAATTCTACAGGTTGAATTAAAAAATATTTAAAATTTAACCTGCTGTGTCTTATTTATAATTTTTATCATAGGTACTTTGTACATTGTTTGATTTGTGAGTGCAGTGGATGCTCACTTAAAAAGATTTTGCAGATCTAGATTTGACATTTTCAGTTTTTAACACTTTAATAAATAACATTTTAAATTGCTACTAACATTATCTGTAAAGTCAAACATCAAAAGAAGAAACATAGTACTTTCTTATTTATGATTTATACAGTTAATGCATTAGTTATTTATCAGTTTTTTGTAATTTCGAATTAGTAAGAAATGTGGGAAAACTGGGAGATTTGGTCAGATTAATAATCGCAGCTATGAACTTTACACATACCAGGTCTATGTATTCAGTTTAATATGTCAAACAACAATCTTATTAATTATATCTGCATAGTCGACTTAAATAGATAAGCAAGAGTCCACCATTTAACTAAACTCTTAATGAATATATTAAAACTTATGCTCATGCAAATCACTTTGTAATTCTGGATTAAAGCATTCATTCCTTCATTATAAAATTTAATCTGGAAAGCATAAATGATGCAAACTTCATAAAGTCCCTGGTTTAAAGTCGGCTCATCTTTCTTCAGTAGCAAAAAATAAGTTTTCTCATGCATGCAAAAAGCTAGTGTTGAATAAAGTTGTTCTAAGAATATCGCATCTAAGTCACCGCTGAAGACATAGATGTATTATTCACTCGGGAAGTTGTGATGCATCGTCCTTTAGGAGGAGCAATATAAAACTGCCTTCGGTCGGGACGATTGTAACAAGTCTCTGTAACAGATTGAGCATATTCAAGTTTCGCTTTCTTATTCTTCACGTCGTATGTTGAAAGAATTCATGAATATACTTTGAAGAAATCTGTTGCGTGAACAATAATATTATACAGAACAGATATATTTACCTTTTAAAAAACATAATTGCATGAGTTACAAAAAAACTTCAAGAGGTAAATCAAACAGTAAACAAAAATGAAATAACAATAAAATAAATAATATATATATATATATCATTTTTGTTTACTATTTGATTTACCTCTTGAAGTTTTTTTGTAACTTATGCAATTATGTTTTTTAAAAGATAAATATATCTGTTCTGTATAAGGTGTCTCAGTTCTTAATGACTAAACTCTGAAGAAAACAAAAAACATTCAATAAAATCAACATAAGGATGAAAAAAATAAAAAAATAGATGATGCAATTTCTATTACCACGACTGTATTTACCGGATGTCTTAATTCTTAATGGTCAAACTCTAGAAGTTGATTCTATACAAACAATTCTTAATAGCCCAACTCTAGAAGGTAATTCTAGACAAAAAAGCTAATTCGATGTATGTGCGGATTCCTAACGGAAAATGAATTAAGACCAATTTTGTGTTGTTTTTTTTAGATGGTCAATTTTTTTAATCAATAAGTAGAAATTGCTCAAAAAATGTTGAATATAATTAAATTCCATGTACATCATCGTAAAGTTGACAAAATTTTCTTTGAGACAACAGTAATTAAATTCACTAAGTTCAATGATAAAAGAGACTTTTAGGAGGTCTTAAAAGGCAGGATTACAGAGATATGCTGCTCGGTTAGGGGTACTGTAACTGTAGCAATACAGCGGTCGTATTAAGAAAACCCCTGAAAATCCCTTTTATAATTGACCTTAATAAATTTAATCACTATTTGTATATCAAAGCATATTTTGTCTACTTTACGATTATTACTTAGAATTTAATTATCTTGAATAGTTTTTGAGCAATTCTTTCTATTCAATAAAAAATTTGACCACTATAAAAATAACACAAAATTCGTCTTAATTCTTTTTCCTTTCTGAATCGGCCCATGCATTAAACACGTTTCAAAACGGAAAAAATATATCCAGAGATCTTGTAGATAACAATTCGGTAAATAAAATAAAATTTTTACTGGGCGATGCAATTTCTATGATCACAACTGTATGAGATAGCTTAAATTTAAGACATTTTAATGGATTACATTATGATTAAGTTTTCCATTGAAGCATAATAATACAATAGCTTAGGACAATGAGTATTCAATTCGCAAATACAGATTCAAGTAAATTAACTGTAATTAATTAAATGTACCAACACTCGGTTTAATTTCCCCATCAATCCATGGGTTTAGGATAGAGTAAGGGCCAATTTGAAATGGCCCTTGAATCCGAGTATTTGAACTACTTGCTAAAAGGACACTGCAGAATTGGGCCCGATGGGGCCTGTTAACGAGCTTTGGATATCTACTACACCATATATGTGGCAAGGAACAAGCATACATAATTTATATTTATTTAAACGAAATGAAAATTAATATCTACATTTTTAGTCATTGTAATATATATTCTAAAATAATAAACACCTGACACAAAATAATATAAGAAAAAAAATTATAAAATAAAATGACAAAAAAAATAAAATAATAATTAATCAACAATACAATATATTTTGTCATTCATTTTTATAAATTGTATTGTCTATTTTCCTTAGGAAATAATAGACTATTTGCTCTGGGTTGCTAGCGGGTTTCGGTTTCAATCCGTTTTGGAACCCTTAGAGCACGATTCTGTAATTTTTAGAGATACCAGTTTTATATATAAAATTTATAATAATATATATATATACCGTTATTATTTGGTTATTATGATTATTATGATTATTATTTGGTTTTCTTATAGCCCCTGTTTGACCAAATAAGCTGAATTTCACTATATACAGAGTTTGTTCCCAGGTAGAACAATACTATCAAACTGGAAAAATTGCATAAATGAACATTTTTCTATGTTTTTAAAGTATTGCGCATCTCCACGGCTCCTCCTAATAAAGTTGGATGGTTGAAATTTTGTAAATTTATTAATATGGTGTTGGAGAGGTGGCTTTGAGGGGAGTTTCATCACCAGATTCCATTTTGTTTCAAGATGGCGGCGGAAAAAACCTGTTTCTCTATAGACTGCAGCACTAATAAGGCTGTGACGGTATTGATACAAACTTTTCTGAAGTATTCCCCATGAAACACCATAAATTTATGTATATAACATACTTGAAAAAGGAGTAGAATAGGAGTTTTATTTAGAAGAGACGAATACAAAACTTTATTCGCGAATAACCCGAAAAGGGTGTACTTTTTGACCAGAACATATTTTGAAGTTTTTTTTTTATAGATTTTTTTCCTAAACGATAAAAAATATTTCATCGAAATTCGTCAAGTAATTATAAAGATACAGTTTCTTTAAGGCAAAACAATGGTTAGCTTAAGAACATTTGTTAAATATTTGGAACATCAGATCTTTTAACCAAATCGTCCAATTTTAATGAGTTATTTTGTAGGTAATTTAGTGTACTTTCAATATCAATAAAAACTTTAATACTTTTGTGTTTTTCAGATATCCAATGTTATTATAGTAAAAAATTTTCGGCTTCTTTTAGTTGAAGATTATTATATACGTAAATTTAAAGTTCTTCCAGGAAAAAAACTTGCGCTATCTTTCATTAAAATCGGTTCATCGGTTTTGACGCTGCCTCCGTTTTTTAAAAAATTATATCTCCCTTATGTCTTTAAGAGTTCTAAATCTTGAATGACCATTTTTATAATTATATTCGTAGCTTATTAAAAAAGATATACTATTAAATAAATATGTTTAAACGTTCTATTCACTGTGTACAAATGTTTTCCAATGCGTTAGTTAAAGTCGTTTGCTAAACATATTGAACTTATAACTATTTGATTATAATAAACTATTGGGCAATAATTTGCTAAGCTTTCATTTCTCTATTTAACGCCAATGAATAAAAATAATCTTTTTCTGTTTTTTTCATAATTAAAAATAAATGTAAAATATCATTTTCTTAGATATGCAAATGTTTCCGAAACGGCTAGTTCGAATAGAAGGTACCAGTAAAAATAATGAGATATCTTTTTTTTTTTTTTTTTAATTCCGTTTACTACTTTCTCTAACATATACGCATGCGTATTTTCCTTGATACATCTACATCTCTAAAATTGCACTTCCAGTTTAGCTCAAATTTAGATGGAAGTAAGGGATTGGTAAACATTCACCACTTACAAAAAGTACTTTCATTTTATGATAAGCAAATGTGTTATTTTTGAAACGCCTGTAGTATGAAAACTCCGTTTGAAAAAGTATTTTGAAAAAAGGCAAGTTCAATCTAAATGCAGAGTTTATTAGTGTATACCACTGTATTATATTTATTAAGCCCTTATAACTTGTATTTCTATTGAAGGAGTGGGGAAGCTCAGTGGTAGGGTACTGAGCTTCCAATGCTGAAGGTTCCAGGTTCGAATCTTGGCTCATGGCAGAAAAATTATTTATTCTGTTTCGTTGGCCATGTAATGTTGCTGGGAAGGTAGACCCTTCTGGTCCCTCTATAAAGTTGGTACCTTTAATTAAAATAATTAATTATGGGGAAAAACCTGGAGGTTGAAAATAATCTAGGTCAAATCACCTCCTTGTCCAACCGTAGACCAAGAAACAGTGGTTCCCCTAAAATAGTACTGAACCCTAGTATTTCTATATATTTATTTTATTTAGTTTTTTATTGTATGTGCACTTTTTCTTGTCATTATAATTTGTCATCAGAAAGTATGAGTTAGGTTAGGAAAAGAGAAGGAAAAATAAGTGGAATATCTAAGAGGAGAAAAGTGAAAGAAATATAATGTCTTTTTTTTTTTCATTTTTTTTTAGAAATATAATAATCTGCCACTTGGACAATAATTACAGTGGTATATGAACACATTCACACCATATATACAGAAAATATAAAATTAACAAAAGTAAAATTATAATAAGAAATTATGTACAACAAAAAAAATAACCTAAAGGTAAGTAAATTAAAAACATAAAAACACAGTCATACCTATATACCATTAGGCAGGGAATCCCAAGCCAGGCTTCTTTCTCCAACTATAGAAGGAAAAGCAGGACTCCAAGAGATTCCTGCGCTACTCTCTCAACCGCGCCACTTGTGCTAAAGCCAGTGGAATTTGAGCGGAAGCGCTTTAGCCACTGGCTTCATACACTCATGTCTTAAGTGGAGAATCTGGCCATTGCTAGAACTCCAAGATAAATACTATAAAAGATCTCTTGGCCACTGCCGCTTCAACCTTCGAGGAGGATTGTATGGATGAGTTGAACTAGATAGGGATTGTGCTAGGGGATTTGGACGATTTATAAGGTTAAAAAAAGAGTGAAAAATATGAAAAAAAATTAATACATAAAAGAATGAAAATAAAATTCTTTACTATGCTCATATAAATTGATGATACTGTGTATTTTTATATTAGTTTTAGAGATTTTCCATTGTATTGATTGATAAGTATGTTTGTATCTGTAGCAACCCAATATCGTTGTGCAGCACCCTTTTATGAAAATGAAGTGATTCTCTCTCTAGTTAGACTTTGTTCTTATAACGCAGTGTTTATTATGTAGTCCGGATCTTTCTAGTAGCTCCTATTATTGTTATCTATAACATACTGCTTACCATAAACTACTTTTATAACCAATCCATAGTATTATAATTATTAAGTACCTAAATAAATTCATTTGAAATATCTTCATCCATCTTTGTCGTGATTGGTTTCAACTAATGATTGACTTTTAATTTATGGTCAAGAGGTTTTATTAGCTTAACAGAAATTGTTTATAATGCCATGCTGATTTAAATCTTGTGGAACATTCTGGTCTACTGTATACTACAGAGATTGAACTTCCAATTAGCGCTGCTAATACTAATACAATGCTTGTACATTCAGAAGGCCATGCAAATGAGCCTCCATCATAAAGGAGCTGAGGTTCACTGGAGCATTCGATGGCGTTGGTGAGAGAGGTACGCCAATGGTATTAACTGTTTCATGTTTAGCTGATTGGCAATGTCTGGTACTCCTGCTTCGTCCGAAGGTATCAGAAAAATAAAAGATATCTACTAGCTGAGATCAGTTCTTTGGCAGTCGGCGCATTTCACTAGAGTCTCTCCATTTTTAATCGGATTACACTTGTAAAATGTCAATGCGTTTTAACGCTACTGATATTGATATAAAAATGGCTCTCTCATTACCGAAAGTAAGAAGGCATAGTATTCATATTGAAAATGTAAAAAAAAAATTATATATATCCTCCTAATCTAATTTTCACGTCCACATACAAGACATTAAAAAATGATATTTTAAGAGATATGTGTGATCACATATATAATTTTATCCAATTGCATCTTCTCAAGCATGCGAAACATATTTTCTTTCACACACCTATAATTCAAAAACGGCTCCTCTGATTTAGGAAAGTTGGAAATAATTGAAAGGATAGTCTTGTGTCGATTCTATTAAACTCTCCTTCATTTTTTCACTTACTTGACTACAAACGTATTTTTATCTCTAATTTAAAAAAAAAAATCTTCAGTTCGGTCCATACTTGAAGAACAGTGTATACACATCTCAATATCAATATAGTTTTTTATAACAGAAATATACACACATTTAAAAAAGTTATTGAGGAATAAATGTTCTTTATAGAGATTTTGGTTATCTAATAGACAATGTCTATATACATAATTTACTTACCGGTTTTATAATTATTAATTTATAATAAATGCCAAGTTATTAATGAAAGGAATGAAAGAGGTTTACCCGCTTTAATTTTAAAATATGTAATTTTATCGAACTTCATATATTTCAGCAAAAATTATGAAGGTTCGGTTATGGTGTAATTTTCAGATTATGGTATCTTTTTAAATAAAACTTGGTCTGGATTATTTTTAACTTTTAAAGTTTTATAAATCCTACTAGATTTTTCCTTCTGACTCACGATTAATATTCCAAGTGGCATTTCGTAGAATTTAATTTCAAACAACCGAATGTTTCTCACTAATGTGATGAAAACGTTTTTACAAATTAACGAAATTTATTGTCTAGTATCTTAATATTCTACAAAAGCTTTAAAGAAAGTATATATATTTTTTTCTTACACTTTCTTTAAAATGAAAAAAAAATATGGCATTTATATATGTGTCAACGGTTAAGCGACATTGCTTGAATTTTTTGATGGCCAAATTATTTAGATATATTTTTGTCAAGCTGAATGAAAAATTCTCGTTGAAACTAATTTTCTGAAATTTTATAAAAAATATAAGACGCAGTCGGTTGATCAATGATTTTGTTATAGTCCAGCTTGTTTCCAATATTTAATTTTTTATCCAATAAACTCATTGTGAATAAAAAATTAAGTGATAAGTGATAATTATCACTTGATTGCTCATTATTTTTGTTTATTACGAAAATTAAAATCCTTTGTAATTTTTTTTTTCATTGTGACATCAAAACATTTTTTGTTGGTAAAATATTAGTTTCGTCTTATTTTTAACCTTTTTATTATCATTTATCATCTTATTATTAATATACAAACAAATTATTATGGTGAACAAATCTTAAAAAATAATATAAAAGATAAAATTAAATACGACAAATTTGCTTAATGTGTTTATAATGCTGTTATTGTAAAATGAATACATAAATAATATAAGTTAGAAAATAACCAATATTTTAAGGTTAAAGATTTGGACAGTATTTTAAATAAAATATTTTAAAATACAAAATGAAATATATTTTTGTATTCTGTATTATAAGATGTGAAAGTTAAAGTAGATTGAGAAGGAGTTGGTTAGGTTTGTGGTCGAATAAATACTATATATTTATAAATAATATAAACTACATAAATGCTACATATTTTAAGACGTAACCAATAAAATACTATTTTCAATGCATAGATATATAGTATTTATTTGACGGCATCCCCAACCAACTTCTCTTATTGTTACTATAATACAAAAATTGTATTTTTAATTGACAAAATAAACCATGTAATGTAGGTTCCGCCTGTTATATGTTGTACGTTCACCAAAAAGTATTGTGTCGGTTTTTTTTGTAATAAAAATTTACTGTATTTAAAAAAATACAGAGGATTATAAATACTGTTTTTAAAGTAATAATTGAAGTACGTTTCCTCAGGTATGATTAAGGTTGAACCTGAGGAGATTTGCCTGGAGTGTTGTATCGTAACTCACTGAAGTTCGCTATTACCTGTCTTCCGAGACTGCCTTTATAGGTCATTCATGATGGCAATTCAGAACCTCCAGAAGATATAGAAAACGTGTTCCTCGCAAACTTTATAACCTACTCGACATTTATCAAAGCTATGTGAAAAGACAAGCTTCTATACCACACTTGGTCATAAACTAACGGTTTCTCTCTACGCGAAATCCGGTCAATTTTTACTTTTCAGAAAAACCTGAAATTCGCTTTTAAAATTCAGATAATAGAGTCCGTAAACTTTGAGCTAGGTATTTTTCCGAGTTAACGAGATCACTTTTTAAAAATTCTATTTTTTGGCAAATATAAACTGTGTATGACAAGAGGAATATTTAATTAATTAATTAGAAGAAAATATATTAAACATTTTTTAAAAATCATTTCTTTATGATTATTATTACATTTTGTAACAACTAAGGGCATTTGTAATAGTGATTCCTATTACTGGAAAGTGTCCTTTCACATTTTATGTACAATATATAAAAATAAATTAAATAAAACAACAGAAAAATAATAATAACAATATATATATATATTATGTGTGTGTTTAAACAAAGAGAAACTTTAAGTGTTCAAAATAAAAACTTAATTATGTGTGATATTTATCCTGGGATCCCCTTGAATCCGGCTTTTCCCTCCATATGGGAGAACATTTGTGGGTTTCTATATATCTATATATATACATGAGAAGGGAAAAGCAAGACTCTGCGCCTTTATATATCATATTTTAAAGAGTAGTACCATATTCACTTAAAAGATCACCAGAAGTGTACAGAAGTATTTTTTTTCATTTTGAGATCTCTGTGGTTTGGGATTTTTTTTCCATTCCATAATTATGTCATTTCTAATGTTAGTATTTTTTATATATTATTAGATCTACTAGATAAATGATCCAATCAAATTTATAAAATACATATTTTTTAATTTCATATGAATTACTTTTATTCAGTTTTAAATGTAATGGAGTTATTATACAGCGTGATATTGAACATTGGTATTTTTTTAAACACAAGCGTACCTTTCACAAGCGTAATTGTTCACAAAATATACAGAAGTATTTTTTTATACTTTAAATTTAAAGTACTCTTACTAAGAACATGATACTTTACTTTAAAGATTCATCATTAAAGCCAGATATTCTTTAATGTCATGGAAATACCATAAATTATTTTATAAGCTCAAGAGATTAACTAATTAAAAATAAATTTGAATTAACTCTAATTGGTTATTAAACGTCATAATAAGAAGAGGAGAATAAAATAGCATTGTCTTGAGTCTTCATTTTATTTTTTCCACTGTATTAAGAATGAAGCTTCGACATCAAAGAATATTTTTATTACTTCCGTTCCTTATTTAGGTTCAGTGAGGTTATCGAAGTATATAAAATCGAAAAGTTAATAATAAACCTTCTTCCGGAGTTGGTGCTGATTTTCTAGCTTTGAGAGATGAGGAATCTTTTCCTTTAACCTTAAAAGAGCTGCTTTATTTAAAATCTGCTGAAGTACTTGAAGTTAGATTGCATAGTTTCTAGAGTTTGAAAGATGAATAGTGGGCAAGATATTATAACACTTTTCTGGAATTTCTGAGGCTAGAAATAATAGTTTCATAGTCTTAAAATATATATATTTTTTAATAATAATATTCTGGATACTAATATTGATTTTTTTTCTTAACTTAAATATTTGTATGTATATATAAATCATGACCCGAAACTAAAACTTAAAATATGATATCTTCGTCTTCAGTAAAAATGTTTATCACAGAGGAAACTGTTTTTAGCTCGTTGATATTTTTATATTTCTTATATCTTGTAAAAACATTATTATATTATTCTTTCTGTAAGTTTTTTTTTCTGTTCGTAAATGTAATTTACGCTAGCTTATAAATTGTTCTCATATTTTTCTTTATAAATCAGATTGATTTTTGGTTGTACCTTTAACGAATGTTTCTATATCTTCAACTATATCTTAATAGTATTCAGTCAAATAAGTACAATAATTTTAATAAAATAATGAAACAAAAGATATAATTCTCCTTTGGTGTTTTAACATCTTATAACAACTACTTGTATCTTTAAGTTGTACGTTCAGTTTATACATTGAAATGATGATACATCGATGATGATACATTCAAGTGAAACAATATAATTTCAAACTATCAGCTTCTTTAGAACATTCATTCTTCCTTTGAACTTCACACTCATAACATGTTCCCAAAAAAGGAATATCTAGCCCCAAATAATGCATTCTCACATAAAGCAAAACGACATATTAGATTATAAAACAAATTTGATTTTGACCTTAGCATATTCCTCTATGGCATATATATACATAATTTTAGGGTAAGGGGGGGAGGAGAAAGACCTTAGCATATCAATATTCAACGAGCATCTACACACAAGCAAGTAAAAGCTAATTATTAAAATAAATGATATTGACAAAAATTAACAAAGACAAACATATTTGCTCACCTGGATCAGATGCGAAACACACACACGGCCATAACAAAGGACGCCACTGTGTTGACTAATATGGCGGCCGTTGGTGCACTGCTTCTCACTATTTCGGTGGACTGTTATAATCTGGAGTTCAAACTTATTTTAAATCAGACAATTTTTAAAATTACAGTTTTAAAAGTTTTAGTGTAAAAGATTAACCTTTATCTAGTTATGAGCTAAAAATTAAGTTACGTTAAATGAGAAATAATCAATAATTGGGATGAATATATAATTTATTTATTTAACAAAGAGTTACATCGAATAATAGCCTGATTCATACATTAAGAATATAATGAGCAATTACCATTTTTAAATTTATGTTTCGGATGGAAAAAAAATTTATTTTTTAGAATTATTAAACAAATACAACAATTACAAAATATTGTACACAGATGCATCAAAAGCCGAAAACCAAGTGGGATATTCTGTCGTTACAGGCAGTGAAGAATTCCTGTACAAACTTTCAGCAGAATGTTCTATTTTTACGGGAGAAGCCACGGCCATAAAAGAAGCACTCTTATACATCCGTACAAACCACTTCAAAAACCATGCTATCGTAACCGATTCAATGTCCGTAATAGAAGCCATAGAACAAACAACGAACCAGCATCTTGTTATAACAGAAATTTTTAACATATATGATGAACTAAAGGAAGAAAATATAAACATAGTCCTTATCTGGGCGACATCACATTGTGGTATCCTGGGTAACGAGAGAGCCGATGCTGCAGCCAACGCTGCTCGGCATCAAGGAACTGCACGAACCTCAATAATTGATGCTATTACTCGAGAAGATTGGACACACCAACTTGCCTTCTCCTTTCAAAATAAATGGAACAATGAATGGGAAATGATTTCGACAAAACTTCAGGAAATAAAAACAAAATGTATCAAATGGAACACATCAAACAGAAAGTCTAGACGAGAAGAAGTGATACTATGTCGTCTAAGAATTGGGCACTCTGAGTTTTCCCATGGATACCTCCTGCGAGGATTAGAAGCTCCAACTTGCACACATTCCCTAGTACCCAGAACAGTAAAACATATATTATTAGAATGTAGAAGGGACACTAATATAATATTAGTATAATATTTAGCCAGGCCATAAATTTTGCAAACTTTAGTTTAATAACTTAGAGGTCGATAAGGGCTTAAACTTTTCAATGACTAAAAGGTTTCATTATATGCCAAAGAAATCTAGTTACAGATATCACGCAATTATTACTTAAGCTTTCCATCTTTATTGTTTTTAAATTATTTTGTTAAGCCTTTAGACACTTAAATTATGATTTTACACATTTATAAGTAATTACTATTATTCGTAATTTAAATTTATCAACTTTCGTATCTCCTATCTTTCAGCTAGGAATTGTAAATAATTATCTGATGATCGTTGTTTCATTCTTTTTGTTTAGTGTAGTTTCCTTTAGTTTGTATATATTTACTTTTAGTATTATTATTTAGCTGTTTATTTATTCGTATTTATAGTACATAGTGTAAATTAGCTACTCTTCCATTACTATTACTACAGTTTTTAGATATGACAGATTGGAATATTTCTCAATAAAGAATTGAAAAAAAAAATTGTTGCAGTCCAGAAAGCACCCGAATAATTTAAAATATTTGATTTCAATTGTACATAATAATTGTAATACTAGGTGGTCGGATATAATATTTATTAATTCTCACATTAAGTGTATTTTATTCTAAGGTATACTATTCAATATTTCTATACTCATACGTACTTTAAACATCCATAGTTCTCCATGAAAATATCCTTTCTCTTTGTTTCTGGTTTACTGTAAGTACGATTGTTCCTATAAGAGCAAAGATTTTTGCAGAGTTCTTCATGAGGCGTAGAAGTCTACAGGAGTTGAAGGCGATGTTGGTCGCCCTTCAAAAGGGGACGAAGGAGCTTTTAGCCTGAAAGCAGCTCCACAGCCGTTCCAGGAGGTTTATAGCCAATACCAACCATCCAAATATCAAACTTCCGTAGCATTTCTGCTTCTTTCCATTCTTCCACTTTTATCTTATTGTTGAAATAGATGGTACATTCTCTCGTAGTGTTTCAAAACTACTATTCATCATCAACTCAAATATTTTTTTTCATACCTAAGAGTGAACCTTTTTCCGTTTATGAGATTTGATTGTTTTAATTTATTGGTAAATATCTCCGTTCATTAAAAGTAACATTAATGATTCTAATAACTTACTTCATGAAATCAATGTTCTTTATTCCCTAACAAATTCCATTGAAATCATTTTTCCAACAAATTCCCTGATTTAATTCTTACCAAGTTACCTTCACAACCATAAACCACATGTTTGTTTGAGACAACTATGCCCAAATATAGTGCTTTTAAAATATCAGTTTAAAATGTTTGAACAGCATTGGTAAGCTTCACCGCTGTGCCTAATAGTCTCTACTTCCTTTCAATAGCAGTGATGCGGCTGATAGTAATTTTAAGAGACTCAGCCAATCATGGCGTTGGCATTGTGTTCTCAGTCCTGGTTTTGATCTCGTTCGTACAGGAAGAATCTCGCTGTCTTACAATTACCTATTAGCCTATTACTATTTATTAAACACGTTAGATTAGATCTTAGAACAACGCAATAGAGTAAGCACGTTTTGCTTTTCTTTTTTGGTTTATTTTTTTAATAATGGACCATTTTAATCTTCTGAAAAATTCAAAACCCACCCCCCTCAAATTTGAGCTTTTACGTTTTATGAATAAAAACAATTTACGTAGAGTCGAATAAAACAATTTTGTTTGTCCAATATCCACGCTTTTTCTCCAAAACTCCTGGACCATCTTTTTTAAAATTTGGAGTCAGTCAAAGTCAGTCAGGATGATCCTCCTACCTCGAAATTTCTATCCGTCATTTTCTTTCAAGATGGCGGCTTAAAAACGTGTGTTGTTATAATCTCAACGAATGTGACGAATTCAATGAGGCTTGGCTAAAGTCTTCTCCTCGAAGCCCTTTAAATATATGTATACTTCAACAAAAAGCAGCTGGAAAAAAATTACGAAGGGAGGTAAAATTACATTTCCTAACAACTCAAAAAGTATAATTTTTTGTAGATGCTATATATGGTCATTTAAAAGTTTAAAAAAGCTCCTAAAATATAAAAAAAGTCTTGAAATCAGACAATTTGGTGCAAAGATATGATTTTAAAATAATTTTCATATGTTTTATTGCAAAGCTTATTTCCTTTGCTTTGGTTTTTAATATCCTGAAAGTGTTACACCAACTGAAGCAATTTGTTTTTGTTTTTTTCTTAGATAATTACTAATGATGAAATAAAAAATTATTTATGGCAATATTAGGAACAACTATTAATTAATTTTTTTCTTATCTTACAAGGAAAGTAAATTTTACTTTTAATATGTGATTGTTTGTAAATAATAAAACATTTCGGAATAGGTTCCAGTGTTTTTTTATTTTTATTTATTTATTTTTTTTATTTATTTAGTATTGTAATATTGTTTTTATTTTTATTTTTACTGCGGTGCTGGTAAATGTTCAACTTTTATAATTATTTTGAGAACTATGCTCAAATGCACAATTCAACAAGAAAAAAATGCTGTTTAAATTTAATGGTTAAAATGTTAAAGCAACGAACTATACCTAAAAAATAATAATCAATACAATATCTATTAGTGTTATAACAACTAACAGTATTGTTAGATTAAAGGAATCATGGTTTAGACACCAATACTAGGGAACGCCTATCAATACCACTAATAAAATCAAATACTCAATAACGCCCAAATCTCTATCAGCCTTAACTGCGGGACACAATTACTGGTATTAGTATAGCTACAAACATGTGGTATTTGTATTGGTCTTTGTCTTTCTCCTATTAGGCAGTATTGGTCCTTGATCTTGTGGAAATTCTCTCACACATTTAAAAATTCACTTATATATATATTATAGATATTATATATTATATACATATATATATATATACATATATATATATGTATAGAAGGGAGATATCGATTCGCTCGGGGATACAAGGACAGCCGAAAAATACTGAGGAGTTTGTTTTTTTATAGTTTATTATGATATTTACCGTACGAAAACTAAAGGACCGGCAAATTGTTTTGTCATTAGAATGTTAAATAATAATTTTGAGTATTTTTTGATACATTATTGTTGCTGTCAAAAAGAAGAATTATACACTAATCTCCTCAAAAAAATTATTGGTATCAAAAGGTTACAATTAACAAGATATTAGTTCTTAACTACTATTATTAGTTGGTAACTATTAACTAGAGATACTTAAGTGTTTACTATGAGAGTCACGTCTGTCTGTATGTCGCTGAATGCTAACTGTTCCAATAATCAACTGATCTATTGTTCGACTGATGCCATCTGCTGATATATTTATATACAAGTTCTGAAGTGCTGACTTCAGCTGTGACGATAAGGGCTCTATTAAGGATTTATGTTCTCCCTTCTGAAAATCTGAAGTCCCTGAAGATTACGTGGTTGAAGTGGCGGAGTGTAATTTTCATGGAACAAAAAATGTTGCAGGTGGTTGGGTTACAAGTGGTTGGGTTTGCAGACCAAGACTCAAGTCTTTTATGGAGATTGTCTTTAAGGAGATATCTATTGAATTTCTCGTTCGCTTGGCTGAAATGTTAAAACGGAGATTGAAGGTGGATTACCTCAGATTCTGTTAATATTTTATCGAATCTTGTCTGTTCGGAGATCTCGAAGAAGTTCCAGTTATAGGGATATTTCGTTAAAGCTTCTTGAAGGTATTCGAAATTTCATCTCACTTGCTATGAGAGTCACAAGTGTCTGCTAATAGCTAACTCGCCGTATGGTCAACTGATCTACTGATCGACTGATGCCCTCTGCTGAAGAGCTGATAGATTTATACACAAGTTCTGAAGTGCTGACTTCAGCTGAGACGATAAAGGCTGTCCTAAGGATTTATGTGTCGATATTACATTACGTTACAATACATTGAAGAAAAATTAAACAAACATAGAAACAGAGCAACTAAATACAATATTGCGTATGAACATTAAGCCTGTTTCTTTTCTTGTTTTTTTGGAACATTCATGTTACCCTAGCACAGCTTCTCATGGATATTGCTTCCATCAGTTGTTCAATCAGGGACAAGTATTGAACCGACTTGTAAGAAAACATTATCCCACCGACAATTAACATTCATTTTATCTAAATACGTTGCAGAAAGGACTAATACATACATCACAGGAAAAAATATGTTAAAGTACCATTTGCACTGAAATACTTTATAATGAAGTATATATATTTTTTTATTAGAGAATTTAAAATATATTAAACTCCTAAAATACTTTAGTTAGGGTCTTTAGTTTTTCCTGATAAATTTTAGATGTTGTACATTTAAACAGATGTACTTGACCATATATTCAATATGTGAATGTAATTAGAATATTAATTCAAGTTTTGATACGTGTGGAAATGTGGAGCATATTTCGAGCCCAGCATTATAAATTCATTGTTGTTTTTTTTTAAATCTGTAACCCCGAAGTAAAGCGCGCACCATGTCACATGTTAGTATTTGTTAGAAAACCCAATTTTCTATAACTTTGAGCAATTAAATTTTTATCTTATTTAATAGAAAAATGGGCAGGGTGAAGTCCTTTAACTAAAGTCACAGAAAATAAAGTATATATATTTTATAAATCAATATGTATCGAATATTTCCGGTACTTATTCAAATATTTCTATTGACTTATTTTTCTTGAATTATGCGCTTAATTTTCTTTGACTTCTATAGGCGTAATATTTCCATCGATTTCAAACCTAATCGTCGATCCAATTTATAAACACTTTAAACAGATTAGGAAAAGGAGGTCCGCGCTACTGAAGAAATTGCATTGCAGGAAATCGTCCCACCCACACAAATTGGATTCTGTGAATTTTCATCCGTTCTACCAAATGGTTTGAGTGAGTAATCCATATCTGTTGAGATGTAAATAATGGATGACTAAAACGTCATACTCATGCAAATGGAGCTTCATTATTTTTTATTTGTCTATATATATACATATTGGACGAGGGTAATATTATGGATCTTATAAATTAATTATAACTTGATCAGTTGGAGTTGCTTTATTATTATTAATTATGGGAACAGCATTTCTAGGATATGTATTACCATGAGGTCAAATATCCCTATGAGGTGCAACAGTAATTACCAATTTATTATCAGCAGTACCTTATCTAGGAAAAACATTAGTAATATGATTATGAGGAGGATTCTCAGTGGATAATGCAACATTAACCCGATTTTTTACATTACATTTTTTATTACCTTTTATTGTAGCAGGAATAGTTATTATTCACTTATTATTTTTACATCAAACTGGAAGAAATAACCCTTTAGGATTAAATTCAAATTATGATAAATCCCCATTTCATCCTTATTTTTCAATTAAAGATTTAATAGGAATAACTATTACATTATTTATATTTACATTACCAATTCTTCTTGAACCCCGATTATTATGTGATTTTATTCACGTAAAAATTTCATCCCAGCAAATCCATTAGTTACCCCCGTACATATTCAACCAGAATGATATTTCCTATTTGCATATGCTATTCTACGATCAATTCCTAATAAATTAGGAGGAGTTATAGCAATATTGATATCATTTTTGATTATTTTACTGCCTATAATTATTAACAAAAGAAAATTCCAAGGAAATGTATTTTATCCCATTAGAAAAAGAATATTTTGAAGTATAGTAACAATTATTATTTTATTAACTTGAATTGGAGCACGACCAGCTGAAGAACCATATATTTTTACAGGACAAGTATTAACAGTTATATATTTCCTTTACTTATTTATTGACCCATTCATAATAAAAATATAAATATAAATATAAATGATATAAATATACATATAAATATAATAAATATAAATGAGTAAGAAAATATACCATACATATTACATCTTACAACACCCATGGACAATGCAACATTCATTTATGAGATATTCCGTCGTGTGTTCTATTCTCACAAAATGTATTTCCCTTTTTAACCTAAATAGATCATTAATTATTTACTGATTAAGTGGAAGGAATTTATTACATGTATATATTGTATTGTTATGTATACTATATATGTAAATTGATTCAATAAACATTTTGGACGGTAAGAAAAAAAAATACTGATTAATTTTGCCCTCGGGCAGTGGAAGGACTTTGTTATTTGTATATATTAGTATTATTATACTTACTTATTCAATTAAATAAACTTTTTGGGAAGTTAGAAAAAAATACTGTTTAATTGATTAATATTTTCACTAATTTTATTTCAACATTAATTAAAAATTGTATGTGACTAAAGCGCTCTCGACTGATCACTACTGGCTTTAGTACCAGTGATGCGGTTGAGAAATATAAATATAAATGGAAATCGATACAATCTATAAATTATATTACAGAAAAGAATCAAATTTATATTAAAAGAAATGTCTCAATGATTTCGATTTTTGCTCAAGGACTTGCAGAGCTGAGGAAGTACATCCCTTTTTCCAAATTCAATCATTCAATTCTTTTCAAAAATAGCGTAGAAAAAAGTACTGAAGCCCAGGGCAAGATATTGAAGAACGTCGATTCACTCCATTGGATAAAAATGAAATAAAGATAAAGTTACGTAGAACATTTAAATTTACAATCTCATTACTTTTAAAGTAAATACAATACAATAAACTCCCACAGCAAAACATTCAAGAAACTAAAATTTACCAATTATAAATTGATTAATAAAGTTATTTTACTAATAAAGTCGGTTATTACAAAGGTTTTTAACCGAAAAATCATATTTTTCCCAATAATAAAAATTATCACTTTTCAAGTAAAAACGAATTATGGATCTCAACAAGAGGGAATCATGACTTAAGATAAGATAAATGCAACAATTACGTCAATATACTTTCGAGAATTTTCTTCACAAAATAATTTCTCGAAAGTGATTAATAAATCTAAATTCTTGAAGCTATTATTTTATCCTGTAGTTATTGCATAAATTACGTCATTTCTAAAACTTTTTGGATTCTCAAAAATATTTGAAGTTATAAATAAAATAATAAATAAATGATCTGACCAATTGGGGTCCTTAAGTCAAGGGGCTTTGGGAAAGTTGTCTCTTTCGCTCCATTCTTCCTATTACCATGACCGATGGCAATCCTTCAAGATGTGACTAAGTAGCCAAGACATCCTACAAGCAGCCATGTATTGTGTCATAAGTCATTGTGTAACCAAATACACAGTATTAGGAGTGAATTGAGAAGTTCAAATACTATGGAAGACTTCATTTTTTTCC
Source organism: Nezara viridula (assembly GCA_928085145.1). Lineage (NCBI taxonomy): Eukaryota > Metazoa > Arthropoda > Insecta > Hemiptera > Pentatomidae > Nezara > Nezara viridula. Next base: position 114,057,198 of record OV725077.1, read on the forward strand.
ATCCCCACGTTCACAATTAAAGCGATTCCAGAAATATAATATTGAAAAATGTGAACACTAATAACGTATAAATACATATTAATATTTTATATAATTTGTGTGTAAAAGGTGATTTTTAATTTCTGACCAAAACATTTTTTTATTACAATTTAATCAATATTATTTATACAAAAATATATCACTCAGTGAGTGATCATTATTTTGGTTCGAATAAATAAACATCTAAGATCGATTTAAATTTTATTTCAAAATCAAACACAATTTTTATTATTTTTTAAAACTATTTATTGTGGTATTTACAACTGTTTAACAATATAAATACATCAAATTAATATGCACACAGAAATATAATTACATGAAAACGCTTGTTGAGAAACTACCACTCTAATAACATTTTTACTTAAGAAGATCATGAGGCCATCTTCTTTTCAGACGCCTCGGAGAGTTATCAGAAATCGAAGATGAAGCAAGATTAGAAACGAGACGATTCGGAAGGTTATGAAGTTTATTACGGAAGGATAGGTATCTGGATTGGGCCAAATCAAAAACATATGGAACATTAAATGTCTTTATGGATTATTTTATTTGTGAAGTAAGAAGGATTCAGGATTTTAAAAAGGATTTTGGATCGTAAGGATTGGATACGAGAGGAATTTGATGGTTTAGTGGAGCCTGATAGCTCAACTCCGTAAGTCCAATAGCTCCTATTATAATCATGCAGTCTTATGTGATGGGATTCATTGGAATGTATTTAAATCCTGAAGATTGACATCATTCTTGAAGGTTTGTGATGTGTGATTGAAGAGTTTAGGATGCAATTGATTTTTTAAAGTTTATTTATTTATCTATTCTATATTATTATCCTTATTTATTTATTTTATTCTATCAATCGATTTATCTTTTTTTAATTTTTGTTTTTTGTACCAACCATCCAAACAGTATAAAGTTGTGTTATTTAGTTGATCGGGCGCTTAAGACCTGGATGTTTTGCGACTAGATATCGAAAAAAACAACAAACATTAAATTTAAAAAAAATTAAAAATACATTCATACTTGTTTACAATATTTACAGTCAGCCGAGGGAGCTCCGACTCAGGGCCTTTCCCCCACGTGTGCAGGATATGGCAAGACTCCAAGAGATCCCAGCGCTTCTCTCTCAGCCGCATCACTAGGATAGGAATCCTGTGAAGACTAAGAGAGGGCACTAAAGCCCCATACGCTCATGACTTGTGTTGAGAAGCTGACCAATGCCAGGACAACAGTGATGTTTTTACAAAAGATCTCGAGGCCACTGCCGCTTCAACCTTCTTTTCAACCTACAAGGAGGATTGTAGGGATGACTGGAACTGGATAAGGATTGTGCTAAGGGATTGGGATGATGGATTAGGTTCTGATGAAAATTGGAGAATCGGGATGAAATAACGTCAATAACATAAGGTATGTTAAGGTCTTGATGTAAGCTTTTGTTCGTAACATAAAAAGGAGCATTGACTATTATACGGAGGACTTTAGACTGGAATGATTGGATGCGTTTGATGTTCGAAAATTTATTTTGTCCCCCACAGTTCAAGTCCGTAGGTCCAGATGGTTTCAGTATGGTCTGTTATAATAATTATTAGTAGATTTTATAAAAATAAAATATCGATTTCTTACCTTGGTTTAAAATAATATTTAGTTGATTTCATAAAATAAAACATTTTGTCAGATGTTATCCACTAGCACTGGGGCTCTTTCTATCTGACTAAAATACAGATGGCTAGGAATTATGGCTATCTGCCCTGGTGTTAATATTCCAAAGTATACCGTAGAAGCTACCGAAATTTCTGGCCTTTCGATAGGTATTATAAATGAAACTGTGAAAGCTTTCCAGCTGAACTTTGCCAGGCCTGTTGGAAGCTTCGTAAATAACCAATAGCACTATGGGAAACTGAACAAAAGTGGAAGGGTTTGAGATCTTTCCCCTTTCCCAAAATATGCAAGCAAAACTTTATTCACAGAAGTATTATGAAAAGAAACAATGATAGATGAAATAGTAATTATTGTAATCAATCTCCTCGTATCTAACCTATTACTGTAATATTTGTTAATTATAATTAAATTAGTCATCAATAATGACTTAAATGACCTTCAGCTAATAATGTCAATTAAATATAACTGACGCAGAAATGAAAAATTATTATATGACATTAGGTGATATGAGAAACATTTCAGTTAGAAGATAATGATTTCTATTATTAATAAATTCGTCGAAAATGTGTATAATAAAATATACCACCTATCATTATATATCTCATATCCCCATCGGTCGCTGTTGACTTATTTCATAATTTTCGGACAAACTATATCCTTATATTATATATCCTTCTTATTATAAATATATAATCATAAGTCTTACAGGTGATAAATATTCAGGACACAGTCATTATAAATTTGTTTTATTTGTGCCGACGTTTCAACCCCAATATGTAGGTCATCATTAGGGCGTGGTTCGAGTACTGGAGGCTTTCAAGTACTCCAGAGTACTTGACGATTGACCCACATGTTTGGGTTGAAACGTCGGCACAAATAAAAAAAATTTATGACTGCGTCCTGAATATTTATCACCCATGATATGTAGAACAGTCGACTAGCTTCCTTCAATACTTCTATAAGTGTTATAATTATATATTTCAGAAATATAAAAATACTTTTATTTTTCTGATAAAATAACAAATAACATTATTTGAATATTTAATTTTATGGTAATATTATTTAATTTTAATTTGTTTTTTCATTTGAATAAATTTATTTATTTATTCCACAGTTGTTGGATTTGTGTTGGATTCCTGTTCGTAGAATTTGTTTTTTGTTAGTTGCTTTTCAGCTATATGAAAAGAAGTCAAAGTGAGCCTGAGAAATTAGTATTTTCACAACACACACACAATCATAACTATAACTTTTGTTAAATAAAAATATGTCACTATTTAAAAACTGATTTATTTATTATCAATATTACCGACCGATAGGCGTTACCATCTGGTCAGAACAAATTGTTATTATTGTTTAAATAAACTATAAACAGTAAATGTGTGTTCTATTTTTATTTCAATAATTGCCAACATTGTATTTAACATATTTATACCAAAACCCTTACATTCCATCTAAGGTGAATGTCTATCACTATCTATCTTGACAATGTCTTTAAAGTATATTTATTCAAGTAAATTTGGTTGAACTTAGCTATGTCTAGGTCAAAAGGTAGGCTCCAATGTATCTATCTATTCTTTTGTGTCGCTCTAAGACATAAATTAACGTGTTTAATAAATAGCAATAGACTAATAGGTAATTGCAAGACCTGCAACACTTGCGAGACTCATTCTGCAAGTCCAAGACCAAGGCTGAGTGTACAAGACCAAGACCAGGTGTGAACACTGCAAGACCAAGACCAAGACTAACCAAGTCTTGCGTTGGTCTTGCATTTGGGCAACACTAGCAGTGACAGGTTCAAAAATACACCAAAATAGTCAAAATTCACTTTTATTTTCCTATAGAACATTTTAATCGTTTTGGACTAATAAGATATATATGTTTTTGTAGGAATCAACCTTCGGTCTTCCTCGAGCGTTTTCTTGGACTCTAAACCAAAAAACAATATTAAACAAAATACTTGTTTCACAATCTTGATTAAACTTAATACTCAGAAAACATATCACAAACATACCCAAACCAGCCCTTAAACATTATTTGTGTACGTTAATCACTGCTAATTACCAACAAATGTTTAACATATAACGAGGAAAAACATTCATTACTCTACTTTTAAATATATAGCAACAAACATTCCTAGAAAAATGGAATAAAATAATTACTTTTGTCTGTTCATGAATTCATGAAGCTCTCTACTACTGTTAGCGTCACGCGATACATTAGCAATACTTTTAAATTCGTTCAGTTCAGCACAACATCCCTTTCTTCCTTATAAATCTATCGGCTGTTCCTTATGGTTTTGCTAATATGACGACTGTTACAACTGCACTCAATCTCCTTAACTGGTAAGTTGGAATTGACTGATTCAAGAAAAAGGTGCGTGAAAAATTACCTAATAGATGTGGTGTGAATAAAATTACCTAATAATAATTATAGTTGTTTTAATCTAGTAATTATGTTAAACTAATTAACATTGCATTGAATGCATTTTTTCACTACCAGGTCTTTTTCAATCATCCAAAAAGATGGTCTGTGTCATTATTTGTAAAATATTTTTAATATAATCCTTTTTATATTGTAGTAAAATTAATCCTACGGCATTTAAAGGAGATCAACAGAGGTTTTACAGGGTTGTAAATTCTATCTCTTTGAATTTCAATTGGGATTTATTTTTTTTCATTCTTCGGGGCACAGTTACATTGGGATTGCGATTAACGGTGAATATAATATTGACAATTTTTAATTCACATTACTTTCTTTTTTTATTTTTTTTTTCACTAGTTTATTTTCTGTCAATTAGAAATCATTTCTTTTTTTTTTTCTATCTATGTCTTCCAGGATTAACTGATCCATGAAATTCAAACTCTGGATGACAGATGTTTGCATTTTCTCTATTCCATGTCTTTTTCAAAAATCCAAAAAAAAAACATAGTTTGTGCCATTTTTTGACAAATAATTTAAACATAATCCTTATTATTCTAAAGTAAAATTAATACTGTCACTAGAGGGAGTTCAACTGACGTTTTACAGAGTTTTAAAATCTCGTATGTTTGAATTAGATTTTACATTAGGGTTTATTTTTCCCATTCTTTGGAGCAAGGTTACGTTAGGTTACCATCGATTGCAATTAACTGTGAAGATAATATTAAACATTTTCAATTTATGTCACTTTCCTTTTTTTAGATTTTTTTTTCTGTTAATTAGAAACTATTTCCTATTTTTTCTCTCTAGGTCTTCCAGGATTAAGTGATCCATAAAATTCAAACTCTGGGTGTCAGACACTGTTCGAGATACTAATAGCTAATGACTGTTTGTTAGAATCGATCTAAAATAAGAGGAGTGAAAACAAAGGAAACAATCAGAACTTTACAGCCAGCTGTTAAGGTCTCGGAATAGATGTGTTTAGATGAAGCAACTACTGTCCCACGGCATACAGTAGGTAATAAACACAGACCTCTTAATTCAATATTCTCGAGAAGGTTATCAGCTATGATGAAGTTTTGTTGGCTGACATGTTACTGAGGATATCTAAACTTTACTGCTTGATCGTAAAGTCCCTTCAATCATGGACTTCTTATCTCTTACTTTGAGTTACTTGAAGAAATTCAGCGTAGAGGCTAGAAGTTAAATGTAAATAAAATGTATTCAAGAAGTACCCTTCCTATCTAGCGGTATCTTTACGATACTAGCCGGTATATTATGATAAGACTTCTACAACTGACATTGTCCTCAACGTTGTAATTGCATGATGTATAAATTTATCTAATCCTCTGCGTAGAAATGGGTGAGAAGAATAGAAGACACAAATATATATCATTATGTACATACTAATCATAATAGTAAATCCATAACAGCTGTTACTCCAAGAAATAATTACCAATAGAATCGCACACAATATTTAATAATGTCAAAAATTGTATTAATTAAAATAAAAGACTAAGTCTGAATTTTAAAACTAACTCATTTTTTATCATGTAACTTCTTTTTCTGCGTTTCAGAACTCACTCATCAAACTCACTTGCCTAAAACCTTGATCCTTGCAACGTAATCCTCATATTCTCTCTTATATTTATCTCCAACTGCCTCCGATTAAACGAAGCGAAACAAGGATTCTATGTTTGGGTCGTCCGCTAAAAACAATGCAATCCTTCTTTGAGATAACTGCTGGATTGATTTTTTATAGATGTCTCCACAGATATATAGTAGCGCTTATGTTTTTTGGTAGGTAAAAAGATTGTAAAATGGTTTGTGTTGACGGCTTGTGGAGACATAGACACTAAATTTTTTCTATATATACATTTTTTTTAAATAAATGTAAAAACTAAAAACAAGTAACTTAAACACGCATTGATTTAATTTTTTTTGGTATAAGTGAGGACTAAGGCAGAGAATAAGAAAAATACCAATGTCTGAGGAATGCCGCTGTTTGCCGAACGTCTGGAGAGGAAGCTTGTTGAATACTTGGCAAGAGCGGGGGCGGTGGTAAACACTACCCCAGAAGAATTTCTTATTGGTATTCGGATGTGTGCACTCATTTCCAAGATAATATATGGCAATGCCTTCCCGAGGAAATTCATTTTACTTTTCGTGCAATATTCAGAACTACTATAATATTCTTTATGGACAAGTCGTAACTCAATATGACGCATCAATAAACGTGTACAATATCTTCTGGACGAAAAACTTCTATTCCAGTTCTTACTTGACAAATAATAAGCTTATGGTCCTCATATAAATTGAACCCAATGGATTCAAATCATGTTTTGTACTGATAATTTTCTATTTATACTAAAAAATTTAAAAAGTACGTTTTAGAATTTGAGGTTAATAATATATTTTACTTAAAAAAGAAACAAAAAACCAAGAGTCCTCAATATTTTTATCCCCCCGTACACATTTACAGGTTATGTGCCAGAACAATGTTTTTAATTTTTTTTTTTATTCAGTGTGAATTGCAAGTAGGTTACTGTTTATAATACTTTGAAATAATATATAAACGGTATCAATAAAAAGATGTATAGTATAGGCAAATTTATTATTCCTTAGGTTGAAAAACTATTTATTCAGTACAATTTTCATTCACTACATTCTACCGCAATAAGGACAATGTTTATAATGAAAAAACGTTTTATTTACACAATATTTACATAAACTATAAATGATTAAAGCTAAATAATTACTAAATAATAATCGAAAAGCATACACAATAAAAGTAACGTAGAATAACACCTTAAATACAGATATACCTATGTACTCAATTTACAATCATCTAAATCAACTCCAGCCCACCTTTTGAGTTATAAGCTTAAAACTTCTTTATATCCATGCGCTACATTATCAGCCGCTTCCTAAAAACCTAAAAGGAAATTGATTGAGATTGCTAGTGTCAAATACACACGTTTTGAATTCATCTATAAAAAGACAAAAACATCCAGTGTTATTAATAATAGACGAATTCAATAATAATGGTTTATTGATTATTCAATCAAATCAATAATAATACGAATTTTATGATAATGGATTATTCAGCAATATGTCCACTGTGTCGACAGGGATTCATGACTGCTCTGCATCTACTGACTTGTTCAGGACTACAGAACATTAGAAACAAAGCCTGGACAGAAGTTTAAATTTACTGGTCTGCTAGACGTCGCATGGCCGGAAGAGCTCAAGACGATCAAGGCATAAGATAAAAAAAAAAAAAAAAAAAAAAAAAAAAAAAAAAAAAAAAAAAAAAAAAAAAAAAAAAAAAAAAAAAAAAAAAAAAAAAAAAGGGAATGATATTAATATATATATATACATATATATATATTGTTTTCTTAAATAGTATTTACACACTTTGAAATTATAACTAAAAAATCTGTTGCGATGCGCGCATTACACAACTTTCATCTACCTCCCCATCTTGAATATAAAGATATATTTTCATATGTAAGGAAACAAATAGTACAATCGATATAACATACTAATTTGAAATAATTAATTACCGTACAAAATATTATAGCCGTGTTATTAGTAGTCCAACATTTTATTGACAACATGTCGATCTGCAACTGGAAGAGTGATCACGATTATCGACTTCTCTTAAACTGCTTTTAGCATATTATCTTTGCCTACCCTAGGCTAATTTTCATTCCACATATTTTTCGTTCGGTTTCTTAAAATATCTGAATTCCGGCAGTTTCTTAGGCAACAGCATGAGCAAGAAAATTGCTCTTTATACCTGCATAACCGTGGATCCACATTAAATGTATGGTTTTCTATTTTAAAAAAAGGGTCAATAAGAGCTGTAATGTGTGAGGTTAATATAACTGTTCACACTGGAATTTCAAATGCCAGTGATAGCCGAAAGGACTTTTTTTTAAATAGTTAAAGTTAAATAGTTAAATAGTTAAAAAACATATTAAAAATTCACAACGGTTACTCAGTTATGTTATGAATTTCCATGTTAACCTTATAGCGGACTGTTCGTGTGTATTCTAAAATATTTAATAAAGAATAAGGAATGATTTCTAAGTCGATCATTATTGTGCAATCGGAACTTAGCCGGTGTTTTGTCCATCAGTGAATTAAAATTAAGTATTTTTGTAACTGCCAATATAGTCTTTACATTAACTTGATGTCATTAGTGGATGATGTAGAGTTTCAACAAATTAAGTAAATAGTCGAATTTTGACGATAGTAAAAACCAATTTTTTGACCGCTTGAAACATTCAAATGTATTTTTAAAGGAAAATATAAAATACAAAACTGCTATGTTGAGAGAAAAAATCCTGGGTGAATTAAGCTGAATAAAACTAAATTGTTAAAATCAATTTAATTCAATAATTAAAACAATAATTTAATATCAGTATAATTACAAATCTATAATTTTGATCTCTGGAACCGCGATTCACACAACAAAAAAAATAAAATTGGTTAAGATATTAGAAATAAAAATAATGAGAGAGATTATTTCTCAATGAATTAAGGACAATAAAACATCGATATCATAGTATTTTTGGATTGACGGTTGGTTATTTACAGTTGTTACCTATATAGGACTAGGACGGATACAAGTATTTTGTCTAATTGTAAGAATAGGACGTCAGTGGCCAAATATAGACACAAAGCTAATGTACTAAATTAGTAAAAAGCCCTCGTTTGTTATAAGTCAATACAAATTGGTACTATGGAAGTACACACAACAATACAACCATTTTAGCTTTAATAAAACTAATTTACCCCAATAAACAGTACAACATTAGTAACTAATTTAAAAATTTAATAAATTACTAAATATATTGTATGAACTAAAAAACTATTTAAGATATTAATATTAAATAGAAAGTGAGTTAAATTCATGTTTTCATGATTTTTTAATAGAAATATTTAGGAAAAATATGTTGTTTTTATTGCGGAATATGACGTTCTGTCAAATGGACAATTATTTAAGGTAAGACTATATACACAGGAAATATAAATAAATAAAATAAACAGAAGCAAAATACCAACTAGACAATAATAAAAAAGAATGAACAATAAATAAAAATAAAATAATTGAAAGATAAAGAATAAAAATGTAGAGTTATTTTTCTTTCACAGTATAATGTAGGTCGCTATAACTGTAATTTACTGTGCTTACATTCAGTAATGAAACTTTATTTAATTCATTTAAGTTGATAAATATATACACACCTTCAAACATTTTAATAATTATAAACAATTCGGAGATATACTTTGCGTATTAAGTATATACTACTTGGAGTTTGAGAGGGGTGTTAAGTATTGGAGATAGGTCCGGCTCATAACTCACCGAGAAGTCGATAACTAACGCGCTGGAAAACAATCATTAATCCAACCTTTGACCCTATGCTATCAATACGACAAGAATTATGGCACTTACAAAATTTCTTCCTTATTTTCTCTTACCGTTATCAAAGTAAACATTCTGAAAAAAAAAATCAGTAATAAGAACAAATGTTTAGAAAAGTTTTCCGATATCTCTAGAAGTAAATTTTAATCTAAAATTATTAAATGGAGGAAATTTCACCCTGCTTCACCCTGCTTGAACATTTAACTAAGGAGAAAAAAATCTTTCATCACGATAAATTCTTGTTGGTTTTGTAACTGTATTTAACTGCAATACTTTTTAGTTGATATTTTCAATAAATTGTTATAGGTACTAGCAAAAAAAAAAAAAAGCGTGTAATAATTAGGAAAACCCAATGTAGGAGAAACGTTGTGAACAATCAACGCAACTAATGACAGAATGTCTAGTCAAAATGAAACACAAATACTTTTTTTTCTTGTATTAGATTATTATTTTTAGCTATCGTATACTTTAAATTATAAGATCTTTGCAGAGCGGGTAACTCAGTGAGTAACGCATAGCTTTTCAAAGCTCAAGATACATCAGTTGCGGATTGAACCTGGAGTCTGAGGTCCCTCCGGTGCACAACCAACCTTTATTAATTCCGTACTCTTTATTATATAATTAATTAGAGAGAAAACATGTCCATTGAACGCGATATCAATGAGATCAGCTCCTTGTTCAACTGTTGACTAAGAAACATTAGTTCCTTAGAAAGTACTGAACCGTAGAAAAGTTAGACGGTTCTGGCTTTGAACAAATTAATATTTTTCGAGTTATACTATAAATGTATAAAATTATTTGAATAAATAAAAATCAAAGTAAGGAATGAGAGATGAATTTTACACAATCCTTATTATTAAAGTTTGATAAGTTTTCAAGTTTAAAACAAGAAAGAAAAAAGAAAGAAAAAAGCCTGAAATGAAAATGTATCTCTCGACAAAACAAAAAAAGTAAATAAAAAGATCAAGAGAATAGTGCAATTCTTTTGATGATTTGGCTAGACCAAAATACCTAATTATTAAGGTAGGATATGATAAAACATATTAGTATCATAAATTGTAAACATAAAATCACTAAGACAGATTTAAAAAATAGTTTGTAGAACTTTATATTTACTCATATTAGTATACTTGAACACATCCATAAACTAACATATGATCAAATATGCCCTAAACGAGGCATATTTTCGGGTAGAGTTGGGAAGTTGTTAACTTCGTCGACAACTGCTTGGGTGGTTAGTGGTTGGCAGGGCACAAATACTATTTCTTAACAAGTTGTCACGTAGACACAACTACAACTTTACTTGTTTGAATAAGTAGTTCATACAGCAAATACAACTTATTACTGTAATTTTACTAATGGAGTAACAACTATAGTTACTTTTCAGCTTCACAAACAAATGTAGTTTGAAAATTTTTATTTTTGTTTGTGAATTGATACACATTATCAATTTTTCTTATATTATATAATTATTTAAATTATAAAATACTTCAATTCAATACAAAAAATTCAACAACATAAACTAGGAGAGTGATATTTCTTACTTGAAAAATGTATTTAAATTAATAAGGAGTGTTTTTATTAATTGTTAAAAAGTATTTTTCATTAATTAATTTTATTTAATTCAATTACTTATGCAATAACGTACTTATTCCATAAATACATTTTATTACTTTAATTGAAGGAGGTATCGATTTTTTATAGTGAAAACACTTCATCTTCTTATTAATAAGTTTATATATTTTAATTAATTGAGTTAAAGAAGTCTAAGCTAGGTCATTTGAAAGATAAAAACTACTTCACCAATTGTTTTCCGTTATTTTAAAGTTTTATCAAAACATAAATAAAAAATCTTATGTACGCATCACAGAAGTCACACTTACCGCCCTCCTTTGAACAGAAATTATTTTTTGGCAAATTTGAAACATTAAAAAGTGTTTGAAGTGCATCTATAATGAAACTAAATCTTGAATCTTAGAGCTAATCCGTAAAAACTCATTAAGACCATTAAACCAACACAAAGCCAATTTACTATACCTATGTTAGCCAGTAAAATCATCGTAGTTCTATTTGTCTTTTTGAAACGCACAACTCCAATTTCTCAGTTTGATTCACAAAGAGAGATCTGAAAATACATTTTTATATTTTTCTGTAAATTAGTATGAATTTTACTACATAGTAGAACTTATGAACATTATGAATGACATTAATCATGTTTTTTCGTGTAATATTTACTATAATAGATTTACGAGGTTTTAATTGCCTACCGATAAGTCAAAAGTTGTCACACATGTTTTTTGGATAATGTGATTTCACAAATGGAAAATTTATCAAATTTTTCGCTAATTTAATTTTCTCCAATATTACAAAATGATTATTCGGAATAAACCGACAATATATCCCTATTTATTTAAGTGTAATATCGGATCTGAAGTTCTTACATTATAGTGAATTTATTTAAGGTTCAAACATATAATTTATTCATCCATGACATATCTTCATATTTCATTTCTTCTTTTTTACAAGTACAATAAAATAGAAAACAATGCCATTGCCTTGATTAGGTGGGTTATCGATCATTTTTTTTAACTTAAAAATAGTTCTAAAAGTTTATATTTAATTTATTTTATTTTAAATTTCATGTAATTTCCATTGAAACATTTGGTTTCTTTAAATAATATATTTTCTGAAATTATTATTTACAATTTTTTTCGTCACTCTCATTTGCCTTCTACGGCTGTATACGTTTGATATTGCTTTTCTAAATCCCTCATTTTTATAACGATACATTATGCATATATATTCTCACTGTTATATCCTGAGATTCATTTTCAATCTGAAAAATCATTTTTCCTTCTTTCATTCTTTAGTCAATTATGAAATTATTTCAAAGTTTATATTCAAACATTTTTGACAATGAGTAACGGGTTATCATTTAAAATAAACCAAATTACAGTTTCTTTAGAGGACGTACTTCTGTTTACAAGACATTTTATGAATTTTAACGGTAAACGCATGACTAGCTAGTATTATGATATATAATTAATCAATTTAACATCAAATACACTTTTATTGTTTAAGCTACTTGCTCTGATAAATGATTCTACATCCAACCCTAATGGATATCTCCGAGAGCGTCGTTAGATCATGGATAACGAAGAAGAAAAACGATGCTGTTTCGCTGAAAAATAGCAGCTTGCCCCAAATGGAATTAACGGTTCCATGGAGGCATTTTCGAACCATTGGTCGATGCCAGGGAGGGCTACCCTCAATAACTTAATTACTCACCCTCTGTTAAACGGCTTGTGGCTGGAGGAACCATTAACCAATGTCGTAATTGCAGTTTATTCCAGAAAATATGTATGAAGAAGTCTCAAAATAAATTAAATTATATATAAATAAAATTAAATCAAAACACTTTTAAATAGCGAAATTCAATTTAATCTTTATGATTACTAGTCCTAGGTCGTCTTCTTTTATGATGCCTCCAAGGATTATCCCAGCTTTGGAAAAGCTGATTTAATTTAGAATGCCCAGATGAAAGGAAAGACCACTGATATTGTTAATTTAAAAGAACATTGTTAAACAGAATGAAAACACAAACTAAAAATAAAAATACTATCACATTAAATTGGAGATAACGCGAACAAAGTCGTGGACAGCAGCAACGGCAAGAATTTTTCCAAAAAACAATGTATAATAATAAATCATTTTTAACAACTTCAAATCATAACTTATAATATAATTATCTCGAAACCTCCCCTATATAATCTCGTGTTACCTGAATATCTATGTTCTCTTAATAATGTATGTTCTAAAAAATTATATTGGACGTTGTTATTAAAAAACAGAAGGTTGTAATATTTTTACATGGAATAAAGGACAAGTGCTTAAGGTTAGCCTATGAGACCATCGATGTCATCGGAAATCCACAATACCGTTTCTATACTCGTAGATGGAAATCGTAGGACTTGCTCAGCGGTTCTATTGTACTATGCTGTCAATTTCTCAATTTGCTTCACATATTAATATTCACTTAACTGTCTATCTTTATGCTCGTTCTGGAATTCAACAATACAGTGGTTAGTTATATCCTTACGTATTTTTTTATTATTTTCATTCGTTTTGTGACTTCCTAAGATTGTTAAACTTTTGTTAGAATGCTTCAGATTGTTCCTATCATAATCATAATGCTTTCGCTGTTCATTGATGCTGTATTCGATGGATTGATATGAAAGGAATTTTTATGGAATATATCAATTTTTATGGAATATATCAGCCAATATATCAATTATGTAAGGAGATGCTGTGGCTTATTCTTGAATGTCCTAGGGCGTTACAAAAATTACTTGTATCTATTATTAAAAAAAAAAAAATCATAGTTAATAAACGAAACTAAAAATCGAACTAGAAAATGTAAATAAAATGTATGTTGGTCGTTTACTATCTACCAGTTAACCCAATCTTTTCTTCTTGACCTCAGTATATATTTGACCATCAATGGAACAGTTACAATTTACTTTGTATAAATAACTGTTATTATCGTTTTTTTTTTAATAATAATAAATCAGCTATATTATTTCGGTAATGTAGCTTTTTTTTTTTACTGAAAATGAAATATTACAAAATCTATAAGGTAAATATGCAGTATGAAATAATTTACACAATTAATAGGAATCCTCCCGAATCTCAGTATTCAGGCAAATTGTGTTCCAATATCAGACCCTAAGCACAGTAAACATCGAACACCGAAAGCGAGATCCATTAACTGCTCTCGGTCATGAATAAGCTGAGATATGATAATTACAGCTTGGCTTTGATTTTCCTCGTGGTATATTCTGTGTTATCTGAAGTGGATTTCTACAGATGATACTATTATTTTTGTCTCTTCGTCCCATACTGCATTATATTTTAACAGTCATTTTATATATTTTGTTATAGTTCTTATATGAGAAAATTAAATTTGCTACATTGAAATGAAATACGATAGGGATAATGTTTAAAACTTCCAAATATCTTATTTTCACTCACTACATTTCAATTGTGTATTTCGCAAGTGTTTCCTGTACTTTAAAAAAACACATATATACCTATATCATTATTTTAATTTTTCCTTCAAACTATTTCTTTCAGTGTATAACCTATTTTTACGGACTTGCCATTTTTTTAAAATTCAAAACCACCTCGACAGAATAAAGATATTAGATAATAGCAAAGTAAGTTAAAAAAAGGTTACATTAAAGTGAAATGGAAGCTCTAACATCAGGAGATTTTAATACCTCTTACTGACGAGAGGTGTATACGCCATAACACATATACTCAGGATTTTGATTTATAAATAGAAATTGTAATATGTTTGAGGTAGCTGTTGTCAACGGGCGGTAGCTGTCGTTTAGAAAAACATATTAATATTATATTTTTCTGAAGAAAAAAAAACGCAAAATAGAAACAGGCAGCTGCTGAATATCATTACACGTCTTTAAGTCTCCATTCATTAGTAATGGAATTTATTCTTCCACCCTACAGAATCTGGTGGTGTAACCGTTCTCTGGCCTGGTAATGTAAGAATAACTTTTTATTTAGTTAATTTTCACACATTGTTTGCATGTTAATTAGTCTTCATAGACCACTACAAATAATAGCATTCTTGTGATGTATATTATTATTTTGTCATAGTGATTATTTTATTTTTTATTTTTTTTTAGACATTAAATCCAAAAAAAATATATATCTACTCCAGAATTAGTTCTAATGTCTCTTTTTTTCTTCCCTGTAAAAAAGTTTACCATTTAAACATAGAAAAAACGTTTTACAATTTTTATAAATTCTTTAAAGTTTCATGACGCTATTCAACTTGTTGACTTGAAGGATTTATGTCAATTAACTGATGTAACGAGATTCTCATAAGTCCCTTACGCTCTTTCCATTCAACTTTTCCTTTTGATCTAGTGATTGAGATTTGATCCTATATTTCAAAGGTAGTAGCAATGTTTCATTATGTTAGTGATCATAAATTTAAACCATTTTCTCCAAGAATTCACAATTATATTGTAGGGTTACTTCACTTATTCCTCAACATTAAACAATTAAAACTTGGAATGAATTCTAAGTCTTCCTCTTACTTTAGCTTTCGGTCTAACTCTCCCAGATATATGGGGCAGCCAAAAAGATCAAGTACGTAAGTATCACTTTTTTTTCAAATTATTATGGAAGGTGTCCAAAGTTCCATAGTAAACCAAATCGATGCTTAGTAAACCAACTGTTAGCGAACATATTCACACTCTGTACAAATAATTTCGCCACAATTTACATGGATATGCTTAACATAAATAACTCTCTTACTAAAGACATCAACCCTCATTACCGAAAAAACATACGTGACTGAAAAGGAGCTGGAGGAAGGATCTCCTTACTTAGTTATTAAATAAAGACAGGAAAACACGTCGCTGGATATTCCTCTCCCTCATGGCTGACATGCCTTATTAGCAAGCAAAGTTAATTGTTGTACCTAATTTTGACTGGTTAATTAGATGGCTCAGTTTTTATTATAAAAATAATGCTAAAAATATATTTATTTATTTATAAATCCATTAAATAATATTTTAAAAATTATATTCTGAATATTACTTTTATATTATCAAAGACATTTATTTAAGACTTTAGAAACATGCGCGAAGAGAGAACATTCCCAAGGCCATTTTGAAGTTCGGCATTAAAGCTTTGTCAGAGTATTTCAAAGTGATTGAGACCTACATGGTATTAAACAACATTTTATTTTACATCAATATTATGAGTTTAACCAAAATCGTTGATGTAGTTTTCGAGAAATTTCTAAAATCGTTTATAAAAAATGCCATTTCCTGTTAACCGATTTTAGTAAAAATGTTGGTGTAACTTGAAAATGAATTCTATAATAAAGGATGGAGAAAAAATATTTCTGTCTTATTTTTGGTTCTTTTAATATTAATTTAGTAAGCAATGCGATTCAGTATTATTTGATGATTCTTATTTCTAAATACATTATCTAAGGTACTGATATAGAATGTTGAAGTTTGTTAGGAGAAAAGAAGTGAAATACGAGACCGCAAGATTAAGCTCACGCTTTCTAGCAAAAATCCTAATTTTGGTCTTGATATTTTTTGTGGACCAATTTACCATTAAAAAACATTTATCTCTGAAATCTCCTAAAACTGAAGAAGAAGATACAGCGAGAGTCTTGTAATCCTTATTACAAATTCTAGGGGTCGACTGAGGGTCTGCTCAGCAGCTGGCGGCCTGTTCCTCTGCAAAAGTTCTCCAACTCTTCAGTGGTCTACTAGTTAAGAGTACGTTGGCAACTTAAGGAGTTTCAAATCGGGACTTTCTTTCAAAGTTTGAAGCCTGGCCAACTTTTAAATTGAACTTCTCCCTCAACCAATATTTCTTATCTAAATCCGGCTTGGAAGATTGGAGAATGGATTTATATCTGCAGTGTGATTGATGAGACTTTTGGAATCCAATGTTTCTCTTTGTCCCATAATCTATCTTTCCGCTCACCCTAACCCCAATGCAATACAACCATACATACTCCTTTTTTTAAATAATGATTTATAGTGGTCATGTAGTATATTATATCTTCGAAACAAAAACAATTATTTTCTATTATTCAATGTGTCAACATAAAATAAATAACTATTTTTTTGTGATTAAAGTAAGATTAAAAAAAAAAAGAAATGTTTATTCTATCGAAAACTCTATTTATTTACCCTTAACCAGCCCAATGCTTGAGGAATAATTTATCAGTGCTGAATTTCATGTAGTTGGAAACCTGAGACTTTGAAGTTTCCTTTGGATTACAAAATTTAAAGAAGTTTTTAATTTTAATATTTAAGATACAAATTTACCTATTAAAATTAGTATTTTTTTTATGATAGGGGATGGTCGATGGTGTACCAACGCCCACTTTACAAATTATAGGTTGTTCAATGTTCATTTGATTATACTACTCGCTGCACAAATGGTATAACTGTAGAGTGCACAGCACATCGTTGGCCGACATCTTGATGGAAATTATAAAGTGTTATACGAGTTCGCGTCCCGGGGCGGGCGAGGGAGGGTACATTAAACTCTGGCAATATTTCTCCGCCCTCACTATCTGGCCTGGGAAAACACCGTATAATCTAAAATAGGAGAATGAGGAATAATAAACCGCTGTAATTTACACCTATTCTGTAGTTACAAGTGTTTATACCGGCATTTAAATTTATTTAGATCAAAAATGAAATATGGTACAGTCACTAAAAAAACTTTTTTTATATAATGGAGAGAATTCGAACTTTTTAATTTGTTGAAATTAGAAGACAAAACATTACACGTTTATTAAGAACTTTTTTATATAATAGAGAGTGTATATAAATTCTCTTTATCTTATTTCTTTTAATTGTTTTTCATTTATTTATATTTATTTCCCTTTTGTATGTACATATTGTGTGAATGAATACTGCAGCTCTAGTATTAATGCCCTTCAATGTAGTAGATTGTATTAATACTCAATGATCTCGTTCAAAAAATATATATATGTATAATAGAGAGAATCACAGCTTTTTAATTCGTCTAGATTGAAAAATAAAATATAACAGCCACTAAAAATGTTTTTATATAATACGGAGGATTTATAGTTTTGCTACGGAAAAATAATTGAACTTTCCATATACTTATGTGAAACTTTTATTTCCCACTCAGGAATGAACACCTTAATACGAAAACGTATTCTATGGTTAATGGAAGATTCAAATATGAAACTTTCAAACAGTGAAAAAGTAAATCAGGAAAATTAAGACAAAAACAATCAACTAATTATGAAATTCTTATATTAATATTTATGTATATATATGTATATATATATATATATATATATATATATATTATTTTTTATTTGTTTTATGGTACCAAGGCTCCCACTCAAGTCCTATACTGTCCCTACTTGAATCTAATATATAAGTTTTAATAAATATCCATTGGAAAAAAGATAGAAATATTGATACTTCATTTGGATAAGTACAAATAATATAAATGCAATTTTTAAGAGAGCTTTAGAAATATTACGTAAAAAGTATGATATGGATTTGCTGAGTTGTTTGAAAAAAATACAAAGAACATATTTATATAAATAATGTTTTAATATATTTTTTTCCTTCTAATAAAGGTGGATGGTTGAAATATTGTATATAATAATATTATTAATTTGGTGTTTAAGAGTTGTCAACCCAGGGTCAAATTTCATTTTGTTTCAAGATGGTGGCAGAAAAACCCGTTTCAGTGTTATTATTAATATCTTATTAAACATTACTAGCAAATATTCAACATAATTCAGCAGAGAACTCATCAAAACCAGGTTTGAAACTTTCACTTGACTCCTGAAGTGAAACAGCTGCCTCTCCACGGTAGGGAGAAATCATAAATTCAGTTGGATTGAAAGTATTCAGGAAGCATTGGAGACATACACCAACTTCTGTCACACGGGCATGGAAGAGATGGTAGGGAGGTAGTAATGTTAGTTTCATTTGATAAGCATGAAATATATTAGATTGGCTGAAGATATTTTGTTTAGTGTTTTATTAAAAAAACAACTAATATTTGAAAAAATGTTTTGCTGAATGGGTAATTGTTTATCAATGAAAACTGCAGTTTTTAGACGTCATTAATAAAAAAAAAGCGAGAAACAGAGCACCGTCACTGAGGTGCTTATTTTCATCTTGATGTAAAAGAATTAATTTATTCTGAAAATGGTAAAGCAGAGGATATTAATTACAAATTCAACGCTTGGCAAATTAATACAATTATTTTTAAATTAATCGTTAAATGATTATGTGTAATTTGTTTCAGTTATTCAGGAAAATAGATTAAATCTCAAACGAGCATTACTTCCTATGGTTTTATAGTTTTAAGATATAAAAAAATAAATAAAATAAAGATTTTTCTAGTTTTTTTTTTTTTTTTTTTTAGGAAGTATGTTATATAAATTTATAGGGGGTCGAGAAGATTTTAATAAGTTTAGAAAAGTTTTATCGATATCGTAAAAGCCATATTAGTGCTATGGATGGCACTTATTTCAAATGGCTATGGAAAAATGATTTTTCCACCTCCATTTGAAATAAAATGTAATGGTCCTGACACCGGGACTCGAACTCATGATCTTTAGTTTATCAGGTCGCCAGGCAATGCGTATTTGCACAATTATCTCTCTCGGTCACATCGTCTCTACTTTAAACTGAAGCTTAAAGACAATTTTGCCAGGATTATTATACAAGATTTCAATGAATTAGTCCCGTCCTTTTTTCCAAAGAAGGTATGACATCATCCTCCTCTAGAAATTTTAATATGAATCCACCTTAATTTTTCCGATGATAATAAGGATTAAGATCAATTAGAATGTCGGAAATAATTGGTCACGTGGTTAAGACTGTGCAAGGATAGTTAATAGGTAAACTTTGGCCTGTGGTCCGAAGTCAAAATCCCATGCTCACTTTCTCTTCTGATCCTGGGCCCAAGATAGAATAACTACTATAGTAGAATCATTTTCTACTCAGGATAGATATATATTATTTTTCTATATATATTATTTTTCTATATATATATATTATTTTTCTGTATAATTTATTTTATTTATTGTACATAGAGTGTGAATGTGATCTGTGAACTCTATTATAAATGTCCTAGAGACAGATTGTAATATTTTTCAATAAATAAGTTTAAAAAAAAAAACTCAGGATAGAACCGTTTTCAATAATATATATCAAATATATTTCAATGTCATTGTAACATTTGCTTTGATAGTAAAAGCTATTCATGAATTATTTACAGTAGTGAGTTCGTTGATTCGCGATAATGATGAGCTCACATTATTCGGTTTTTGTTTTGTTTTTTTGGTTCTCCAAAAAATCTGAAAAAAAGTGGGGAATATTAAACAGGTTTATTGGTCACGTATCATACAAAAAAAAATGATTCATTTGCGGTCGCGTCCTAATCTTCGATTTGTTCGATTTGCTCTAAAATTGCAAGAATATTCCTTGAAAGCATTCATAACGAAGTTTGTAATTGATTTCGTTTCTTTAAAAATCCGATTCTCGTTTAATCCTTTCAGCTTATTGGCATTATAATTTGTATTCTTTTGTAAAAGTATTGAATGAATTTTGTAAAACTACATTCGTATTGTTGAGATATGTATCGTTATTGGAATAAACGGATGCTGAACAATATATCTTTTATATCATCGGATGCGATTTTCAATACATCACCTGAAACAATGATGCTTTTTTAATGTACAATATATCCTAAATGTTTAAAAAAGGTCGGTTAAATTGCTGATAAGGGATTTGTATGTGTTCTACAGTTCAGAGATATGTTACTTTACAGTAATCGTAACTTGTCTGTGCATGCAAAATCTGCACAATTAGGCAGAGCAATTCGAAACCAATTGAGTGGTACCGAACTCGTAGCCTTCATCAAGCTTTCATTAACGGAACAGTCAAACCTCTGATTAGATAGTGTGTTCTGCTGACTATCTCTTCACAATACCACCATCAATTGTGCTTATTTTACTACATTAAATACGGTCATGATTAAATCACAATTGATTGTATTATATTTTTTTCAAGCAACTAATTTATGATATATATTTCCGTGAAACCAGGTATAATAAATTCTAAACTCTATATTATAAAAACATAAATTTAACGCAGAGCAATTATAAACAACAAATATATATATCAAAGATTTTTTCAAATATATTTGAATGCGTTTCACGTAAAAGGCAAGCGGGATAAAGCTGTGAATGGAAAAATAATTTTAAATATTTTTAATAATCTCCATTTAACAACTTAGGAATTTAAAAAAAACCTAATTAAAAAAATTGTATAGTTTGGTATGCCAGTGTCTAAGGCTTGTTTCACACCTACCCAGCAGCCGGGTAAACGGCGCCGTGTACTCTGCACTCGGGACAGAGAGTAATAGGGAGCTTTCAAAATTGTTGTGCTGTCGTTTATCCGACATAGTCGTTGTCGGTTGAACGACATTTCAATTTCAAACTTACCTGACTGTTGTTTAAACGATGCGGTATCGCTAGTATCAGGACAAAGACTAATAGAGATCTTTCACAATAGTCCGATAATTGTCGTTGTCGTTTAAACGTCAGGAGTTGTCGTGCTAATGTCGTCCTAATGACAAATCTTCATTGCCGGATAAACGGCGAGACGACAATCGTGATAGTGTTCTGTGTAGCTGGCAACGTTTGGATGACTGCCGGTGTCGTGCAAATCATAGGTTAGATTATCACTGATCTAATCTGATCTATATATACTATAGATGCGATAAAAATAATAGGGTTATTGTTTGTTAGGTATGGTTTATTTTTCCTAGAAAGTATAATTTATTTTCATCCTAAATTACATTGAAAATTAATATAAATAAAATTGTATTTGACCTACGAAAATTTTATTCAAGAAGCTTTAAAAAAAAAATTAAAGGTTTAAATGATTTTGGCTTAGTGATATTGAATTGTAAACATTTTGTAAAAATTAATAATCGGTATAATATCCTCTGTTACGCACTACCTCTCTGCACCTATTGAGCATACTGTTTATAGTATTGTCACTGATTTCACAAGGGATTTCATCCCATATACAAAGCAATACTGTTTTCTGTTGCTGAAGGTTAAGAAGCTGCAAACGGTGGTCAAAATGCCTTCTCTGCAGTGCATCCCATTATGCTCAATGGAATTGAGATTTGGAGATAACATGGAAAGGGACAGGTGTGAAATGTCCACATTTTCATTGATGAACAAGTCTTCCCCTTTGAGGTCGTATATTGTCACCAAGAAAACAGAAATCTGTGCGTATCATGGCTCTGGTTTTAAGAATGTATTGCTCTATAACTTCTTGAACATAACAAACTGCCATGAGATCACCTTCCACAATATGGAGTAGAATCCGTCCTCCTGAGTAGATTGCACCTCTAGACAGCATTAAAGGAAGCACAAACTGTGACATCGTACCTATCCCCTGTTCTCAGTAGAATCAGAAGCAACTATCGCTATAAATAAAGAAACGCGACTTATTTGTAAATATTGCAGCATTCCAATTTGTATCGTCATCTAGGCACATGCTGCGCCATAATCTGCGGAGTTGCCGGCGATGCACTGTTGCTGCAGGTCGTTTTAAAGGGGATAAGATTATAGATTAACTTCCCACAAAATTTAACAACGGTTTGTGCTGATACGGCCCTAGGCAGAACATGCAACACTTCATTTAGGCTCTATTAGAAAATATGGATAGGGTTGTTTCTCTCAGTAATACCGATATTCCTGCCATCCCTTGATGCCGAATGTACTGTGTGTGATCCACTAGCAGGTCTCCAATCAGTACTTCGAGTTTTTCTGGATCTGGTTAAAGCTAGAAAAATAATAATCTGGGAGACGCCCTCTGCATCGGCAGTATTCATCACCCTTGACCGCTTCTTCTGACGATAATATTGTGAAGTTATGATTCAATATGATGTCTTTCCTTCACTAAACAGAATATTGTTAGATTAAAATTAGAAAAAGTTGAAAACAACGGTTGCTTTACAAAAATAGTATTCTTTATGTTAAGTATATTTTAATTAATACTTCATTAAAAATAAAAAAAATACTTGTTTAATTTTTATGTTTACCAACAGATAAGACAATTTCCAACGAACCAAAAAATAATGAGGTATTTTCATTAAAACAAATAAAATAAGCAACAAATAGAAATATCCCTGTTTATTTTGGCGCAGTATATATTTCTTTCTTTCGTTTTTTTTCCCCCTCTGCATTAAACAAATTGCAATAAAATGAAAGAGACGTGCATCCTACAAAAAATCAAAAGTGCATATATCATGCAAAAACATCACATCCATATTTGTACAACTTTTTAAATAAATAAATTGATACAAAACATATTGTTCTACAAGATTTAATTAATATGTAGAAGTTATTAATAGTATCTTAACGTCAAGTGTTGTTAGAGAGGTGAAAAGGGAAATAATAGTGTCGTAAACGAAATTACAACGAGTTTTGTTGAAGGTATGGATTAAAATATCTCAGGAACTAAAAATCGTACCTGCATAATGTAGGGAGGAAATCGTTCGGCGTTTCATCCTCTCTGTAATGGAAAGTTATTAAAAATTTTATTTTTGCGCGACGCCGTGTTAGTGTGGCGAAAATGAAAAAAAAAAAATAGTGCCGAAAACCAAATGGTGACTACTTTTGAAGAGAAGAATAGTTGGGGTGGTCAGTCAAAAAAGAAGGCAAAAATAAATGATAATATTTATTTTTACTTATGCCGACGTTTCGACTTGAAGTTCAGGCCATCATCAGGGCTAAGAAAAGAACCAGATAACAAGGTATGAGAAATACAAAAATTACAGTAAAATGAAGTTGCTAAGAAAATAACCACTACTTTTATGGACTACTTTTATAGTGACTACTTTTAAGGAAATTTTGAATTAAAATATAGCATAAACTAAAAAGGGAACCTGCATAATGTATGCGAGAGAAATGTTCAGCATTTCATCCTCTTTATAATTTAGATATATAGCTATTATTAATAATTTACATCTCATATTATTAATCTCTCCTTATTGATGTTTTCGCTTCGATCGTGTATTAAATAAAATTGATAAAAATAATCAAATTATTTTATCCATTTCAACGAAGAGATAATAATTAATAAATTACTAATTGATAGGATTAATTCCTATAATCCTTCTTTTTTGATATTTTCATAGTCACTCTTTGTTTTCAGTTCTCCTAGAAATATAAAATTTCCATATCAAACGATACTAAATGACTCTTAGTCGTGCTTTTCGTTATTACAATATTTTATGACCGATATTATGTTCTTGGCACCATTAGGAATAATTTCTAGAGAAATGTCAAGATTAAACTTATTGTATTGAAAAAATAAAATACATTTTCCCCAATTAAGGGCATTAATTATTTGGGATGTATGAAACACAATCGTACTATATATACAATTAAATAAAACAATAGAAAATTATAACAAAGGATAAGAAAAGAAAACTTAGTATAACAGAATAAATGAAATATGAGACAACATAAATAAAAATAAAATAAAATACATTCATATATATTTACAGTCAAGATTAGAACGATGTTGTTTAATAGAGAGCTAGAATTTCAAGTTCTCAAGGTCTTTAGAAATGTAAAGATTTGAGCTGAAAGGAACGTCAAGAATTTCTGAGATTCAGACATGCTTGGATATCAAGACAATTCCAGAACTTGGTAGTTGCTTTGAGGAGGAATACAAGCTTCCACAGAGAAATCTACCAATCGCAATTTACACAAAATCCTATCTACAATTTCGTTTTGCAAAAATGAATTTTTTTTTATTGAAAAAAAAAATACATTTTGTCTCAATTAAGGGCATTGAGTATTTATGATGAATGAAGTACAATCATACCATATATACAATGAAAGAACAACAAGATTGTAACAAAATAAAATAAAATAAAACTTGGAGTAACAGAATAAATCAAACATGATACACCATTACATAAAAACTAAAATAAAAAAAAAAAATAATGATAAAAACACATTAACATTAAATGTTCATTGAACTGTTAAGTGGTAAAGTTAATCATATAACATATATTAATTCTTATTTATATTTTCATTTGTCTTATACCTCTCGAAATTTAAAAAAAAAAAAAAATAAAATAAACACAATTTTTACTAATTGTTATATATATATATATATATATATATATCGTTTACTAATCTGTTATTATATTAGTCATACTTAATGCTGTAGACATTGTTAATGTTATGTTTGAATGCAGTACTAGACTCAAGATCTAACATTGTTAATTATACCATTATATTTATTTGTACAGGAATTTCCTTAGACAAATAAAATAAACTATCTATCTAATGTCTACGAAAAGTAAATAATGTAAAAAAAAAAAAAAAAAAGTAGCAGGCAAATAATAACGACTGTTTTGAGCATCTGAATTAAAATATCTCAAAGCTGATATACCATGAAGAATTCAGAAACCAATTTGCTCAAGTATATATAGATTTTTTTTAATTGACTATAGAAATAAGAAATTAGGTGTTTAAATTCGATTCTCTTGTAAACTCGACAGTGCTTCGACGAATAACTGACCTTATAGAAGTTTTAAAAAAACCTATTGTTTTATTATTAGAGTATGATACAGATAAATATCAGTAAGATCAATGTTTACAAGAGTAATTTATATACATTCATGATTGTATATATAGACCCATTTAAAACTAGATCTATCTCAGCACATTATTCCTGATTATTTTAATTCAGCATCTGATCTTTAATAACTATTTTCTCTCTTTAACCCTCTACCTCACAATTTCTGGCATACAGAGGAGGGGTCTGTTCTTGAATTGCAACCAAACTTAAACAACATAAAGGGGACCGAAATTTTGAAATGAACCATATAATTTTTTTTCTTTATATATTAACCGAGGTCATTATTGTACTCAGAATGATTCGTTTATTTTTGTGAATAGATTTTTAAATTTTTTTTATTTATTTGTTGGCTTATAGGCTTGGCTTTTTTGTAAATAACAGGTACAATATAAAACATGATATAATACATGAGGACAATATAAGAAGGAAAAAAAGATAAATACATTAATGTAAAACGAATTGTTCA
Organism: Nezara viridula; assembly: GCA_928085145.1. Taxonomy (NCBI): domain Eukaryota; kingdom Metazoa; phylum Arthropoda; class Insecta; order Hemiptera; family Pentatomidae; genus Nezara; species Nezara viridula. The sequence continues at coordinate 114,083,449 of OV725077.1, forward strand.
GATCAATATAAACTAAATTTCACTGTAGATTCACCAAAAAAATAAACTTCATTAAAACAGAATTAAAAAAGCAAATTATAAGAAATAGTGATACATAAACTTAAATATACTTCTTTAGGTCGCAACAATTCGATGTATTTGTTGTCATTTTAACGTGTGAGAAAATATGTGCTGTATTTATATGATATACTAACATACAAATAATCATTAGTTTTAAAGTTACGGGTTATTAAATGAACTATGGGAGTCAAAAATATGAAAAATAAAGTAAAACACATTATTCACGTGTTCAAGACTTTTAATATCTAAAACTCTCTCCAACAATAAGTCATCCGTGCCCGCATTGATATATTTATCTCAACAAAAGAACATTCAAGGATCAAATGTTTTATGCAATCAGTGATAAGGTGACCGCACTACTTACAAACTTCTTCAGCCCTTAAAACACAAGCGATATTTCCATGATACAGCGCCATTACAAGTGGTCATTACTCGAAAATCTCAGACGACCCACTGTTCGCAGCTTTCGTAGAGGGACAATATATTTGAGGTAGTTTTGCGGTTCTGGGTAATTATTGCGGTACCGCCACAATTTTAACCAGCAGATGGTCTGTAACACTTCGTAAACTGAGCCTAGAATTGAGAAAGACTGATGTTCTGAATTAATAATAATAAACCTTCAAGCTACACAACTCCTCTGAATGTGGCTGAATCGAGATAATCCAAATGTTGATGTACTGTCCTCGAATAAAGTAATCCGACGATAATGCTCCACAAATGGCTTTGTTCACTGTGGCTGATGAATAGGAGATAAATTCTAATGCTATCATGATATAGCCCAATATTAGTGGCTGGCCAAACGCCTATCAGATATCGAGGACCATTAGACCCAATTAACTGCCAAAGAAGAGATAATAGTCCATTGGCAGCCAATAACATCATCGCATCGGCAAGTTATTCATGAAATAGTAAGGGGACCGATTGTTAGCTTCCCCCATTGGGAATAGCTCAAGTTCCATTCATGGTTATAATAACTTTAATCGCGTCAATAGAGTAAGTAAGCTTGTATTTGTAATTGAGTGAAGGGAATTAAATAATATTAAAATATGATTGATGTGTAACGGAAAAAGAATTCGTAAAAATGAAATTATATTCTCTATTAAGTCACAATCATATGGAGAATTGAAAAAAATAAAGGTTATCTTATTGAATTTGGCAAAAAATGGCATTATTTTTTTCGAAGAATAAAAGTTATAGAACTGTGAATTTTTCTACTACATCGTACCTTTGAAAATTTACTAACGTGAGCAAACATAACCAAATATATGTCATTTCGAAAACAAAAAAATATACATAATTATTTTCTCTTATATTATTTCCCTCTTTTAGCATTATGCATGATGTCATTCAATAGCCGTTTTATAACATTTTATCTAAATATTTCAGTTTATAAATTTTTTGGGGGTTGGCGCCATGACTATGCAGCTGTTCGGTCACGAGATATGATTTTTAAACCAATGAATATTTATTTTAGATAAAAATGTCCAAATACGTACAACCTGGTTTCTACGTTACTCCGATTGAATTACTCCATAGATCAAATATCTCAAAAGTTAAACCAATAATAATTTATTAAATCTATGACGTGTGAGTATCATATTTATTATCATTGAATGGCCTTACTATCACTTTTTATCTAAATAATCCAGTACACATTTTTTTTTGTTTCTGTTGACGTTAAAAAAACTTTTTTTTTCGAGAGCCGCAATATTTGATTTTTTAATATATTTATATTATTTGAAATATAATTATTATCATGTTCTTGGTTGACATGGAAGTATTAAGCATTCAGAGTTTCCATGTTTCAAAATCAATACTTTTAAACTTAAATGTATCGTTTGATATTAAACCGATAATAATGCGGAAATGGCGAGGGACACGATCAGAGGACATCCATTACCGTCACAGGATGATGACCATTCCAGCAGGCCCTAGGTGACCCAAATAATGCCTATTGTGCAGAGTAGAATGTCAATGAGGGATGAGCCACATCGAGTACTAATCTCCTTCGGCATCTCCTTGTGTAGCCTTCGGCCATATCAATGAACCCTCTGCTTCTGAGCAAGATTGATGGGCCCCAGACCATTGAATCGCCTTTGGGGCGTTGATCCCCAGGACAGGGTAAGATCCTGTATTCAGTTGATACTTGTTCAGTTAAATTAGAAGGTTATTCATTGAGTAGATTTTATAAAACAAGAACAAAGCATTCAGCATTCAGCAACAACTCGAAAATGATTAGCATATATTTGCTGAGAGGAAAAGCTTATTTAGTATTATTCACCTTCTTTTTAAAGTACAAAATGAATTAGTAAAAAATATCTATTTTAAGTGAAAAAGCTTAAATGAAGTAATAAATTGAAATATATGATGCTAATAATAATAAGCCTACTATTACTGCATTACTATTATGAACTTATGTTAATTATAATTCATCCGAAGTAATGGGGAAGTAAGGAAATTAAAGCTTTTTAATAAATTATTGCAGTTTTTTTTATCGAATACACTGGTAATTTGAAGTGACTGGATCAAATCATATTGTTGTTTTACTTCGTTGAGGTGAATCTCAACTGATTTCATAATAAATCTCAATTTTCTTAAAGTTTAATAAGGACCTAAATCTTATTAAACAAAAGAAATTTTTCTAAAAGTGCTGTAACTGTAGTATAGTTGAAGTGTGATAAAAAAAAAATTCATGATTTTTTAAAATAACGGATCTTAGCTTTGTATTTTCGGTCAAACGTTCTCTTTAAATAGTCTTAACACCAACTAACTCGAATTCCATTCAAAGTAAATTTTATATATATATATATATATATATATATATATATATATATATATATATATATATATATATATTTTTTTTTTTTTTTTTAGAAATACAATAATCTGTCACGTGAACAATAATTATAGTGAGATATGAACACATTCACACCATATGTACAGTCATCATAAAATTAACAAAAGTAAAATAATGACTAAATAATCATCAAAAACTATGTACAACAAAAAATAAAATAACCTAAAGATAAGTAAAATAAAAATATGAAAACACAGTCATACCTATATACAATCAGACAGGAAACCCCAAGCCAGGCTTGTTCCTCCAACTATAGAGAGAAAAGCCGGACTCCAAGAGATCCCTACGCTACTCTCCCAACCGCTTCGCCAGTGGAGATTGAGCGAGAGATTGAGCCACATACGCTCATGTCTTGAGTGGAGAATTTGGCTATTGCCAGAACTCCAGGATATATACTACAAACGATATCTGGGCCACTTCAATCTTCGAGGAGGATTGTAGGGATAAGTGGAACTGGTTAGGGATTGTGCAAGGGAATTTTGGTGATTTGTAATGTTCTGATGGAATTTGGAAAAAAAAATCAGGGATAAGGTCGAGGACAAATGGGATATTAAGATTATGATATAGACATTTGTTGGATACATAGAACGGAGAATCGACTATTGTTCGGAGGACTTTCGACTGAATGGATTGGATGCGTTTTTTGATTGAAAGTTTAACGCTCCCCCAAAGTTCAAGTCAGTAGGTTCAAGTAGGTTTCAGGATTGTCTTATAGATCAGTAATTTGTTGTCAATTGAAAGTAGAGATCTTCTAATCAGTAGTCTGTATAATTGGCCGTATCGTATGTTAAGTTGTTGTCTTATAAGTCTAATATGAGGATTTGACGTTTTTCTTCGGCCAAGGTACCGGACTGTGTCTGAAAAAGGAAGCTGGACGGAATTAAAGTGGACTGGTGGACATCATCTGCTCCGAAGCGGGATGCACCATTTATTACACCAGTGCTCAATCAGAGAGAGGTGTCTTTGCAGATTTGAGGATGCTATTTCGGGATCTGAGTTGGATGATAGGATGGCGGTATCATCAGCAAATGTTTCCCTAGAAGGCATCGTGATGGACAGGGATATAAGCGGTAAAAATTATATATAGAACCCTACTTTGAGGAACACCGGCTTCAGCTGGGTAGGGGTTGGATAATTCTCTACTACAGTGAACTCGAAAGATGCGATAAGGTGGTTCTTAGGATGGTATTGTAAGTATGAAATATAACAGCTTTAGATGGAACCGGGATGGGAAATATGATGGGATTTTGTTTTGTGATCTTCCAGAGAAAATTGTCATGTACAGAGATGGAAGTATCGTTTAATTCAATAATTATAGAAAGGGCGATCGGTGGGATTTTGGAATTTATTCTGGCACCTCGTTTTATGTGAATTAGATCTATCAGTTATTGAGGTAAATTATTTTTCTTATTAATTTTGAGGAGAAATTTGGTTAGAAAGCAGTCCAGATTGCTTGTTGAATAGTGGTGGTATGTACGACACTATCAAGGTCTTTCGAGTTCAATTTTATCGGGAAGGGTTTAATGAAAGAGATTCCCGTTAACTGGGCCTCTAATGAATCACGGTGGAGGGGATGTAGGAATAGGAGCTATTGATAATTGAAAATTAATGGACTACGATCTAAGGAAAGTTCGTCACGGCGGATAAGGGAATGATTGAGGGAATCTAAGCCACTGTGGATGAAAAAATCAAGGATGTCAGGATTGCGGTTAGGATCAGTCGGTCAGTAGGTAGGCGAAGTGGGTGGAAGGAGGCTGTAACGTTGGGAATTGAGTACAGACAGCAATGTTCTGACATGAGAATTCGTGGTTCATTAACCCCATTCTAGATGCTTGGCATTTAAATCTGCACCCAGAATGAAGTGATGACCTAAGGATTGAACTGGACTTTGAATATGGATCTGTTAGGAGGGCAATATACTGATGCAAGGGTGACCGGAAAGGAGAAGATTTTGATTACAGTAGTGGTTGATTGTAGGAAATCTTGAATAGGTAATGTGAGTATTTGATGAGAGAGTAGTGTTGACCAAAGTCGGTCTAACAAGGCCGCCTAACTGCTGCAGGACCAGTAATTGTAAAAAAAAAATCGATTTTTTAAATAAAAATTAATGCAAAACAGTTACTAATACTTGACAATCTTAGTTACTATATGTAAATAATTGGTATAACCAATAAAATTATACATTTAACTCCTCTAATTTTTCATTCGGCCTTAGTTAGGTTTCTCCTATGTAAAAAAATACAGTAATATCTCTATAGTAATATGCTAATAAGTAACTGCAAGACCGTTGTGAGACTCTTGCGCAAGACCAAGACTCATCTCGGTCTCGGTTTGGGCAACACGAGGTGTATCGTACACCTATGAGAGAGGGTGTACGATGACAGCAGTACCGGCATGTGCTTTACATTCACGATAGCCAGTACAGTAAGTTATGTACTGTGGGATTTTAAAAAACTGTGATCTGGTCAATCGAGTCTCTATAATTCACATTACTAAGGAGAATAGATTGGTGTTTAATCGGAGTCATTTAAAGATTGTTTACAGAAGGGATGAGGGGAGACACGAGATTTGAAAGGAGTGATATGAGTGGGTTTCCCATTGATTTGAACTCAATGAGGAATAACAACAACAAACTCTGTGGGTTTTGAGTGAGGAGGAATATGAAGAATTTGAAGTTGTTGATGGTTAGGTATGTTAGGATTAACAGGATATTGAGGTTGGGGTTAAGGTATTTGCTGCGGCAGGGCTTCAAATTTATTATTTGGGTTTTTACCTCCAAGTAGTTCGGAGAATGATACACTATTATTTACTATTCTAGAAGGCTTTCTAATTGGTCCGGTTGTCTCCTTTTGAATCTGGGTCTTCTGGTATGTAGTTCAAGAGTTGGCCGGTTGCCCCTCTTGAAATTGTGCACAAATTGCAGGATCTTGTATCGGTTTGCTGCACTCTACTGATTTGTGTTGTTCACCACATCTTGCGCAACGTGGCAAGTGGTGGCAATAAGTTTTCGAGTTGGAGCACGCCGCACATGTACACTTGGACTGTATTCAGTGAACAATCAGAGAGATTGGAAAAAAATTGGCAAAAACTGAGTGACGAGTTGAGAATACAACCTAAGCATCATATTACTTGAATTAAGTATTTTTTTAAGTTTTGCTCCCTATACAAAAAAAACATGAGTTACTTAAAAAAATTGTTGATCGAATTAACTCATATTTCTTGATTTTGTTTCGCTACTTCTCGTTTTTCTAACTGCGACGATGTATAAACAGACGTTATATTTCACTTTTCTAGAAAATATTCACTATACGATATTTCGTTCTGCTAGATTACATGATCAGCCCAATGTGCGTTGGCACAAACCTAATTTATATTTGTGTACTTGCATGACTGCGATTCTTAACCGACTTCTCTTTAACAATATCTTTCAACATTCAACAATTTCTCCATTATCATTCAAATTTATAGGGGTGTTAACCTGTTGAATTATTTAGCTGTGCATGTATTGTATTAATTGCATGTGCTCTCGTTTTTCTAACTGCAACGGTGTTTTTTTTGGGGGGGAGGGGGTCCTCCCCTTCCTTGTCTTTAGGCTATACGGGGTTTTGCCGGGCCAGGGAATGTGGGCGGGGATTTAGAAGACCTCCCCCTCCCCCGGCAACGGACGTGAACTCGTGACTAATTTTTATCATTTGTATCATACATCGGGTTGCCGGGCAACGGCGATGCTGTGCAAACGCTTTAGCCCATTCGGCCACCCCGCCCACAGCTACAACGGTAAACAAACATTTTATTTAATTTTTCTCAAAAATATTCGCTATTTATATTTTGAATAATGCTCCTCTAGATTAATCAGCCTACTGTGCTCTGGCACAAGTAAAATAAATTTAATTTATGTTGTGGTACTTGCATTACTGCAATCCTTAACCGACTTTATTTTATTTATTCTTATCGACTTTATTTATACCGATTCTCTTTTATTCCGTCTGCCACACTGGTGGGCATTGATACTAGAGCTATAGTATTCATTCACACAATATATACATAAGAATGGAAAATAAATTAAAGTAACCAAGTAAGAAGAGAAAGAAAAAAAAGAAAGAAAAGAGATATATAAATAAAAATATAAAGTAATACACAAGATGAGTAAAATAACTGATTAAAGCCAAATGATAACAAAATAAATAAAATCACATTCATGAGTTTTACTCCTATATACTTTTACAACCTATATACATTATTTACATTGGCCCAGGGGAATCTGAATCAAGCTTTGTCCCCCAATTGTGGAAGCCAAAGCAGGACTCCAGGAGATCCCAGTGCTTCTCTCCCAGCCGCCTCACTGGTATAGTAAGCCAGTGTAGTCTGATGGAGGGCACTAGAGCAACAGACGCTCAGGACATGAATGAAGAATCTGGCCAGTGCCAGTACTGCAATATTTTTACAAAAGGTCGCGGGGCCACTGCTGTTTTAACCTCCGAGGAGGATTGTAGGAGCTAGATAGAGACTGTGCTACAGGATTAGGATGATGTGTGAGATTCTAGTGAAATGTGGAAAATTTGTCTGGGATTAGGTCAAGTACAATTGGAATATTAAGGTCATTGTGTAGGATTTATTGGTTACATAAAAGCATCGACTATTGTTCAAAGAACTTCAGACTGGTAGGATTGAATATGTTTGATGCTAGACAGTTTGGCTGTCCCCCACAGTTCGAGTCCGTAGGTCTAGATAGGTTTCAGGATTGTCTTGTAGATTAATAGTTTGTTCTCAATTGAGTAGTCTATATAGTTGGCCATATCGTCAGTTAAACTTTTAAAGTTTGGTATGTGGGTTCCATGTTAGTCTTTTATCTAGAAGGAAGCCAAGATACCGAACTGTGTAGGAGAGGGGAAGTGGTATGGAGTTGAAAAAAAAAAAAAAAAAAAACTGGTGGACACGACTTGCGCCGAAGGGTGATGTGTGTTTGGATTTATATTCATTTACTTGGATGCGCCACTTATTACACCAGGACTTATCTTTAACAATGTCTTTCAACATTCAACAATTTCTCCACTATCATTCAAATTTATAGAGGTGTTAACCTGTTAAATTATTTAGCTGTGCATGTATTGTTTTTTTATTGAAATAAACTACATGGAAAATTGTGTTGGTTGATGAATAATAGTAGAAATTTGATTTAAAATGAAGTGAAATAGGTACTGAACTAATACGAATTGAATTATTTTATTTTATATATATATATTTTTTTCGCAATCAAGATAGGAATATATCATCTTTATTATTTTCTATTTCATTTATGTATTCCAAATTTCTATATATATATATATATATATATAAATATATATATATATATATATATATACTGAAGTCGACTAAGAGCTAGGCATAAAAAAATACCTGGGTTTGTTATCTCCCAGAGTCTGTTGATTAGAAAGGGAAAAAACCTTGTTATTTCCGACTCTTTATCAACCTGTCGTCGCCTTATGAATTATTTCAAATCTCATTGGAGCTCATTCCTCACGTTCCCTTCTTCTTGGTGGCTTTCTTTGATCAAGGTAGGTTCTACGTATAAATACAAACAAACAAATTAAAAACACACTCATACGAACACATGAAATTGCAAATAATTTATTTCCATAATTGTGGATTGATATAGTGACTAATTGAAGAGAAGAATGGTTGGGGCGATCAGTCAAAATAAAAGATAGTAAAAATAAATATTTATATTTGCCCAAGTTTCGGCAACTATAAAAACAAATGGTCGTTCCACGCTTTTCGGATTGAACATCCCTGATCATGGTCTGAACTTCGGGCTTTAACTTCGGCAAGTATAAAAATAAATATAGTTATTAATTTTTACTATTTTTTTTTTATTTTGACTAATCATCCCAACCATTCTTCTCTTCAATAATTTATTTTCTGTGTTTATAAAATGCTAACAGCATATGATGGTCATCTAATGTGATATTTTTGATGCTAGAAAAAAAAGTATAGTTATTTATTGAACTGCTCGTAACTTAAATATAATAAAAAATTAACTAATATGTACCATTATAATTTTCTTTTCATTTATTTTCGCATGTCGTTTAGGCTATCAAATATTTTGAAAAGGCGGATTACCGCATCATATTATCATTAAATAATAATGTTTTTGTGTGTGAGTTGGTAATGAAGAACCAAACCAAAGTTTCAATTCATAATTCATCTGGTATGTATATTTATCTACCTTTAAATATTTATTTAATCTGTTCTTTTCTGCGCTTCTAGTGGTAAGTCTCCCAGAGTAGACCGAATCGAATGTGTGAAGATTACGTTAAAGTTGGTTTGGACGGCACGAAGTAGTGTAACCTGTGCAATGAAGCAAGGCGATGTCAAAATATCGGTGGTAAATATCTTTGTGGGAAATTGAAAAAAAACAACGTGAATTTTCAAGTTGGAAAATATTAGTTGATATAAGATGAAAACAGATTTACACACACACATATATGTATATGTGTGTATATATATATATATATATATATATATATATATATATATATATATATATATATAATGTTCTAGAATCACAATCTATTCAATATATTTGTTCTAGCACAGTATATGCATAATAATTACTAGAAAAAAAATCCTTTTTTCAGATTTATCAGACTTTTTTCTTAATAAGCGTTACAGATCAAATGTTTAATTGATAAACAGCTAAAATCAATACAAATTCATATTTTTTAGTTGTTTTTTTTTGTTGCTGTTTTTTTTTTTTTTTTTTTTTGTAAAAGTTCATTTATATTAATAAAAATCAATAATTATCGAAACGGTCTGGTACCTCTAAAACAAGCAACATATGTTTTAGAGTTAATTATAAAAGATTCCTTGGTTTCAGTAGGCTAAGAGGCCTGCAATAATTTTTTTTACGAATGAAATTATTGTATACAATATATGTAATTCACTGATTCAATATTTGATAAAAATCCAATACTGTTATTCAATCCATAAGTATTAAAGTAATAACATAATTATTAAATGAAATATTATGTATTTAAATATTTTAAGACATGTTAACCAGTTATAAATTGATATTCGTATGTGTATCTCTCATATATAACATGTAACAATCTAAATCGTTTAATGTTTTTTCTAAGCTATGAAAAACCAGGTGTTACTCTAGTCTAAAGCATGATGCATAACCTCAAAATTTTAAACCACAAAAAATGCAAAGCTTAGTAAGATTAATCACTTATCAAAATTCCCTGAAAACAAACAGAAGATGCGTATTGGTATATCACCGTCAAAATGATATTGACAAACACAGAACAGAAAGAACTTATTGCGTAAAAAAAGATGACATAATTGACAAGTTGGACAACCTGGAACAAAAAATACAATCGATAGTCCGTAAGAAAACCATAGATTGCCTTGAAACAAAATGCAAACAACCAGATACCTCATTACCAGACTGCAACGTGAGCGAGACCTCTGTAGACCCTGGCAGACGCCATCCAGTTCACCCTATCCCGCAGGCTTGCCCTCCCAAGCCCGACGAGAGTGACCCCTGTATACGCCCATATGTCAATCCTTGCCCCCCGCACCCTCTTAAGATATGCTCTCCATGTGCAATGCCCGTTGATCCCTGCAGGGAACCGTGTAAGAAACCAAAATACAAAATGCCGAAAGATAAGAAGATTATGGAACTTGATATTAGGATGATGAAGGTCCTGTTTGCTCTCACTACCCTCCTTGCCGCTTATATTCTATACAAGATATATGCAGATCAAGAGGATACTCCGCAGGTGTTAGTTAAAGTGGGTAAAAAACGCAGGACACAGAAACCTCGGATACCTCATAAGGATCCACAATACAGCGTGGAAATACCCAGTTCGGTTCCTTATTTAATCATTGGTGGAGGGACGGCAGGTTATGCAGCTATGAAGAAACTAATAGAACTAGATCCAGATGCCAAAATTTTAATTCTAAGCAAAGAGCTCCACTATCCGTATGACAAAACTCCTCTCAATACAGAACTATTGTTAGCCGATCCAGCCAGTTCCAAAGAACTAATGTACAAACCTCGTGATAGTCCAAATAGCAAAGATAGAAAAAGTGTATATTTCGAAAAAGAAGAGTTTTACACACCAATAATAGAATTTGATAAGCACAAGAGTGATCCAGGCCCCTTTGTTAGTATTGCCCGAGGGTGGGAGGTAAATAAGATAGACAGTATTAACAAACTCGCAGATATAGAAGGAAAGAAAGTTAAGTACGATAAATGTATTTTAGCAACTGGCTCATCACCAAGAAATTTGAGAGTATTCTCAGAAAATAGTGAAGAAGTAAAGAAAAGAGTATCTACATTTACCACGGTTTATGATTATCAATTGTTGGATGAAATCATTGATTCGTACAACGGAGATATGACTATAGCAATAGTGGGAGGAGGTTTAAACGGGACTGAATTAGCTTGTTCCTTACAAAAAAAAGGTATCAGGATTATTCAAATCTTTGAAGAGAACAGCAACATGAGCAGACTATTACCAGGCTATCTTGCAGACTGGTTGACAAAACGAGTTGTGAACACTGGAGTCACTGTATTACCACAAACTGATATACTTGATGCTCTTATATGGAAAGGAGGAGAACATGATGGAAACATTGCTCTCTACGTCAACAACAAACAATCTAAAAAAAATTACCTTGTATTTGCGGATCATGTTTTAGTTTCAATAGGAAATGTTCCCAATACTGACCTAGCAGAGCCTTCAGGATTTGAACTTGACAATGTAAGAGGTGGTTTCATGGTAAATACAGAACTACAAATCCGCCGGGACTTGTACGCTGCCGGAGACTGCATCTCGTACTACGATAGCGTGTATGGAAGAAGACATTTTGAGCATTATGATCATGCAATGGAATCAGGCAAAACTGCAGCTGAAAACATCTTGTCAAAAGGAAAAACATATGCACATCAGTCCTTGATCTGGTCAGATCTTATGGATGATATAGGTTATGAAGCAGTGGGTACTATCGATTCATCCTTACCTACTGTTGGGATTTACTACAATGGAGATAAATCAGAAAAGATAAAGGAGAATCCAGAAACCAACACAGATTGCAATGAAGATAATCCCAGGCTGGGATTAGATGAGTTTAATAAAGGAATTATTTTTTATATTGATCACAAAGAAACTATTGTTGGTATACTAACATGGAATGTGTTTAATAGAGCTACAATGTTACGGAGGATTTTAGAAAAGGCTCAATCGTACAAAGATTGTGATGAATTGGCAAAGTTAATGCATATCCATGCATAGTTAAGAAACAGTATAAAGTGTACAAAGGATAAACCTTTTTGTCCTAAACATGAATGGTGTGGTTTAAGTTCTGCAAATAATGTTGTAGATAGTGATTATGAATTCTGATATGCTTTTTTAAAAATCAAAATACACACGTTTACGAAAAAAAAAAACTTTTTTATTTTTAGGAATGAAAATAATTCGTATTCAATATAACTTAGTAGACTTTCGTCAAATAAATCATAAACATGTGTTTTTTAAGGTTAATTTTTGTATAATATAATAGCAGAGAGGGTTGCTTTGTTGCTTTGAATTGTCTGTTATGGTCTAAAGTAATTAATACCATGCGCAATAAAAAAAGATAGTTTATTAAATGTCATACAAAGTTATTGATATGAACAGACATTTCTCAAACATGTAGTTCTTTTTTTACTTCCACTTAACGATATGTGTTATATCTACTGCCACACTGCAAAAGCCTGTAAGGGAATTTTTTTTTTTAATTAAGTGTTGAGATTTTCTGATCAGTCTTCTAAATCTATGATGTTTCAATTCTTCCCTATGGACTTTTGTAAAAACCTGTAACTTGAAAAAATCTTGATATAAAAAATGTTAATTACAGTGAAGGTTATAGAGATTTTGTCTTTACAGAGAAAATATAATAAAATGCTCAATAAAAGATGTTCATGTAAATATAGAATGTATAAAGCGTTTCACTCATTAACTACAGTATCAATTAGCTTTATTAATAGATTAAAGCAAATTTTCCTCATACGCTTTGTATTTTTTTTTTTAATTTCTACTAAGTGGCGGACACTTCCAACCCCGCGCCTCTGTCAGCAAGTGGTCACTGCTTACCATGAAACTAGACGAAGCAAAGAAGAGAGTAGTAAGTGGGAATATACCTTCAATATACCTTCAAAACAATCCAAACCTCCTGGCAACTGCGAAATGAGCATGGCTGGAAAAATGTACAATGCTGCCGAATTCCGGATAGTGAGAGACATAGAATTGCATAGAATTGATTTCATTAGTTGGAAAATTTAACACGGGGCGAAAAAAGAACTCTAGTTTCATCTTTTCAAACCAATGAATCTTCGAAAATTACAGAAGCACAGAAACGAAGTGTTATATACATCATCAGGCTACTTAGAACTTACCAAGCATTCGTAAATCAAGCCATGTCCGTATGAAGTTGAGTAGGTTAAAAACGAAACTTTCATATACTAAATAAAACTCTAAAATGGGGCGCATGTACCAGCCGCCCAAAGTGGGAGACAAAAAGTGAATAACCCCTCTGATCAAATACTGGCTTTCCACATAATGTTTTACGAATTTTCATTTGATGTTTTTCAACATTTTTGAAACAGACTTTGTTCCTGTCATGATTTGATCATTATTAACAAAGTTACGGGTGCTACTAAAGTAAATTTGATTGCTTTTACCTGACTAATACCTATTGTTCAAAATTATTAAAAAGCTATAAGTTAGAAATAATGGATCTAAAAGATTATATGGCAGAAATAAAATTTAAAAAAATCAGAACACCTTTGTCTTAGGCCTGAAAAAAAATTAAGTCGAAAATATAATGCTCATAGAACAAAAATTACGTAATTTTATTCGGCTCCTAAAAATTTTTAGTTTTTTCCTTGAAGGTTTTTGCAGTGTGGATGTCGATATATCGTAAGGAAAAGTATTACGACTGTGAAAATTTTCTAATCTGAGTTTTCAACAGAAATACAGGGCTTGGGTTACGAAGAGATGAATTGTGAATAGAATAAGCAGGTATCTTGTATGCAAGATGGTGTTTATATGCATGTGTGTCAGTTTAAATTACAGTCTAGCTCAAAAACGAAAATTTCTGAATGACGTATGTATTCCATATTCTAATAGAAAGGGTTATATGATGCTCAGTTTAATCATAATTTTTAACGAATTACAAATCAACCCAGTTTTAAGCTTATCGTCCACCAGATCGTACGGAGTCCCACGAAACCTGTTGAAAAACTACTCTTGAAAAAATTTGATCTCAACCTTAATGATAATTTTTTTAAAGAATCATATTATTTACATTTTTTATGAGCTAGATAAACTTAACTTATTATTTAGGGCAAATATTTGCAATAAATAGCCAATTTAATTTTTAAATAGAAAAACTATAATTTAGTCGATGGATCTGTGGAGAAATAAAAGTCTCCCCATCCAGGCCTAATTAGAATCAGCGTCGCTTCAACTTCCAATGAACAAAAATGTAACCATGCTTATATATATCTATATATATAGTTTTTTATAATTAATTTATTGAAATTTACAACAGTGTAAATAAAATAAAAGAAATAAAATTTCTATGCGAATATACAACATGATTGTTCCTTGTGGTAATAATTGAATTTTACAAATTTGGATTTAAAGTCAGAGATCACCCGAGGATGACTCTCCTACATCAACGTTACTATCCGTCTTTTCCTTTCAAGATGGCGGCTGAAAAACCTGTGTTGCTATAGACTGTTGCTGTAGTAATAGCCTAAACGAATATACCGATTTGAATGAAAATTTGTTTCGATGCTCTTTAAATTTATCTATATCACCTATATGATATATAGGTTATATATTCTACATAATCTATATAAGCTATATCTATATATTTTTTGTGTGGATATTGTGATAAGATGCTTCAAAGGTATTGAAATTTACAAAAAAATGAAAGAAGGTTCATTGAAATCAAAGGACTATTAGTAGAGATACCGCTATTTAAAAATATTTTAACTTTCACTTAAGTATTTTATTTTTGGATCCTGCCCTTCCTCGCTTTTAAAGCTATACGGGTTTTTTCCGGGCCAGGGAGTTTGGGCGGGGTTTTTAAAATACGCCTTGGCACCGGGACGCGAACTCATGACTATTTTTATAACATATTTGTCATATATCAGGTTGCCAGGCAACGGTGGCAACTGTGCACACCGCGCTAGCCCATTCGGCCACCCTACCCACCTTTCACTTACGTATATATGTAATATATAGTAAGGGTAAGCATTGCGATCGAGAAATTTTTGAATTTGAGTTTTCAACGGAAATACAAGTTTTGGGGTTCCGTGAGTCCAAATAACCAAGTTAAATTTATCTATATAATATACTTCAACGAAAAGAATCTGGAAATAAAAATTAACGTGGAGTGGTAAAATTAGATTCCAATTAACTCAAAAATTATACAATTTTTCGTCGATGTTGTACATGGTTACTAAACAGTTTAAACGAAATTTCCTTTAAAAAATCGTTAAAATCATACAATTTAGAGCAAAGGTATGGGTCTCTAGATATTTTTTGTATTTTCTGCTGGAAAAGTTAGATTCTTTGCTTTGTAATTTGATTTTTGAAATTGTTACTGAAGTAATGCTTTTTTTTTTCTAGCAAATTAGTAATGATAAACAATAAATTTGTATTAGGTCAATTATAGTAATCTCCTTTTATTTCTTTTTCTTTGTTACTAGGAAGGTAATGTTACTTTAGATGTATAATTGTTTGAAAATAATAAAACATTGTGAAATAATCTGCAGCGTTTTTTCTATTAAATCTAATGATACGGCAGTTATTTACATTGACGTCAGCACTTAACAAAATATACAACTACATTTTGACGATGTTTTAATACTTTGCTGTTCTCATTTTTATTAGATACTTAATATTCAAATGTAAGGTAATCATTCATGTATATAAAAATTCAGACCTTGTATTAAATATTAAGCATATATTACATTTTCTCTACTCTGACGGCTCTAGAAAACGAAAAGAGATGGGGAGTATAAGTTGCCCTATCCTCCCTGAAAGTTTTCTGAAAGTATCATCCGAAGTTAGGAACTTGCCGGGAGGCAGTCTTTTCGGTAGCGTCAGTCTTTTGTTTTGGGACTAGAGGCAATAGATGCTGCAACAAAATAGACCAACTGAGTTAGATTTCAAAACATGTTCGTCACGAACAAACATGTGCTTGAAAAATGTCACCTTTAATGTTCAAAGAACCTCCTGAGTAAATATTAAAATTTAACTGTCACGTTATATGTTATGACAATCATTAATAATACATAAAGTTCTCATTTTATTTTATTTTCATATATAATGAATGTGGAGATAATTGAGGGTAAGATGTGATAAATTGTTTCAAAATCTATAATTTTTTGTTTCAGAATAAAATATTAAATACAGTAATCCCTCAGCATTCGAGGATGCTATATTCACAAGTTTTGATAATAAGCTGTTTGTAATTACAAAAATGCGGAAGAGTTTAACATTTGCGGATTGAATATTTTCCTTTGCGTGATTAAAATAGAAATCGCGAACTAAAACAGCATTATAAGGGACGCGGGTTGGCGAAGTGGAGTAACGGGAGTTCAAAACACTCGCAAAACACTGGCAACCTGAAAACCGAATATTATATGATAAAATAATTAAGAGTTCACCTCTCAATGCCGGAAGAGGGAACAGTGAATTCGAACATTAATACCCCGTATAGCCTAAAGGAAGAGGAACAGGATGACCAAAAAAAAAAAAGAAAAGAAAATGTAACAGCATTAAGTGTCACATGTATTTGACTATATAATACAGTTTAAAATATCTTTTTTAATACCGTTTAAAACCTAATTACCTCATTTTACAATAAAATAAATTTAATCTGATTTCATATACGCTCAATGCTAAATAGGTCCAGAATTTTTTCGTAGATCAGTTAATTAGATATGTGTACAAGTATCAGGATTGTATATATAATCCTATAATATATAATATTTTATAGTCAATATACAATTAAGATTTTCCAATTAATTGTAGTAGATAATGCTAGATATATCATCGGTTAAGGTCTTTAATTATAAGTATGGTGCATATATGAGAAACCTTTTTATACTTAGAGGCTGTAATAAGATTAGGCATTGATCATGGAGGTAGCAATAATAGTTTATATCTTCACTGTTGCTACTTTTATTAATAAGTAAATACACACTCATATACATATATTCAACTTAATTCTGTTGATTTTCGAATTCGTAACCTAAATAATTAAATGTGACAGATTGATGTAAAACTCTATGAATAAGTTTGAAAAATAAAAAATATTGATTATTTCTAGTGATAGATTAATGAAGACCGCGCAAAAACGTTTGGAGGCCGTAGCTTTTCCACCTGTGGTCTAGTGGATTCTATTAATTCCATGTTACTGGTTCATGAACAATTAACTTTTTTGTTAGTGTATTTATTTATTGAATAAATTTAATTGATTGGGTAATTATACATACCCAAAAATAGATTATAATACGCTCACGATAAATAATTTAACAATTTCGTTAGAATTTTTTTCGGTATATCCGGTTTTACACAGCTCCTTTAACAGATTTAAGTTTCAATTAGTCCCTTCGGTTACCCGTATTTGTATCCCGATTAGTTATATACGGGCTACAGAAATATAGCAATAACCATTAAACATCAATCAATCTGATAAACTGAAAGAAATTCCTTTCAAAATCAAGATAAACCATGGTGACATCCTTGTTAGAACGAAGTTGAAGTTGAAACGAATCAACGTTAATTATTTGGTACAATATAAACTGCTATTCCAGTTGAGACTAAAAAACACAACCAAACTTTTCAGCTCCAGCAAATAAAATAAAAATAAAAAGAGATATCCATTTTATTCGACTATCTCGAAGTCAGTGTGGCTTTTAGGTATGTTACGATATTTTGGCTGATTTGTAGGTTTTCTGGCACAAATTATTCAGCTAGATTCCTTAGATGTTTGTAAACAATTTGAGCTCAAAAAAACTGACAAATTAATGTTTACAATTTTTTTTTAATTTGCCAGTTAAAAGTTACACTGCTATAATTTTCTCTTTCATTATCACTATTTATTTTTATTTTTTAGGTTGAATAATCCAAGACAAAATTTTAATTTATACTAAATTTTCTTCTTCAAACTAGTAAAGTAATCGGAATTGAGGGTGAATTAATTCCACCATTGGCCTGACTGAATTAGGGATTAAGAAGACTTAGATCAGAGAGTCTTTGTTAAGTGGCTCCAATGCTGGGCTGATCTTGCACAGACCCAGGGCCTTCTTTCTGTCTTTGCTTCTAAACCCAGCCCATTTCACGGCTATACCCACCACCATTATTAATTGTAATGGAAAGAACCATTATGCTTTAATACGTATAAGGAAAGTGGTCAGATACAAAGATGACCGCTATAAATTAATTTAATAATTGAATTACTACCACAAGGAACAATCATGTTGTATATTCGTATAGCAAATTTACTTGTTTTATTTTATTTATACTATTGTAAATTTTAATAAATTAATTATAAAAAACATTTGTTCAGTTATTTTTGTGACCAGCACTAAAATAATGCATTAAAAACTAAAGACTTGATTATATATATATATATATATATATATATATACGTATATATCTATTTTTTTTTTCGGTGGGCACTACAGACCACGAAGATCTTTGGCCGCGAGATGTGGTCTCCTTATACGCAAAATTTGATGCACTACAACTTTGATTCTATGGGTTTTTCTTCTTAGGATACTCATTTCCAAGTTACAGGGCCATTTATAGTAATTTGCCTCAGATTTTCGCAAATTTGGTAAAACTCAGCGTTATTTGACCGTGATTTTATACATTACCGAAATTTTAAATTTTATGTACTCGTTTGACGCAACATTTAACGTTATTTAATTTATTAAAGAATACATTTTTCGCTTTGATCCAGCGTTTAGGAGTTATAGATGAAAAACCCAAAAAATATCGAAAAAAACTGACTTTTTTGGCTGTAAAAAGTTTTCCCTTGGTGGCCTGCATCAGCAATTTGGTTTTTTACATGTCTAAACACATATATACAAGATAAAAAAATAGAAACTTTTCTCACATTTTTCGCAATGGATTTCTCGTTTCGATCCTCAAATTATTGGCCTAATATTCTTTAAATCGGCCGGCATTTTTGAAAGCAGCTGCTCCGGAACGGCAGTAAAGGTTTTTTTTACTCAGAATAACATACACTTTCATAATTTACAATCAAACCTTCGCCTGCGATCAGGTCGATTTTTGGGCCCTGGCTCCAGGGCTATTACAGACGCATGCTACTTGCGGGAGCTCAGATAGCCTGGAGGGGGTCACCCAACCTTACGTTGCTACGAACCATGGTCTCTATGGTGCAGCGGCAGGCCACCCGTAGCTACATAGCCGATTCCTTTGGGGCCAATCTGACAGTAACAAATCTGTCTAGATTCATGTATAAGGACTGCTAAGAGTCAACAGGCGCACGAGGACCTATATATCTTTCCCCGGAACAGACCATCCATGGACCGAATCTCAGGAAGGGGGCTACTAACATCCTGGTAGACCACATCCCGATTCCCGATTAAGTCACGGGGTAGGGTCATCAGTCCTACGCCCGGTCTGTGTGAGTTTCCTCCAGTAGGCTGACGGGCCTCACATACCTTTGGGGGGGGGGGAGACTCGGGGAAGCTTGTCTTTCTCTGGTGGCCGGTCACCCAAATCGGACGGTCACCCATCCAAGTACTAACCACGCTCGACGTTGCTTATCTATTGCAAGCGCTTTAGCCCGCACGGCTACTATATATATATATATATATATATATATATATATATATATATATATATATATATATATATATACCGTACGATAAGGAGGGTCATCTTCGGGTGATCTCTGACTTAGAATCCAAATTTGTAAATAATCGGTCCAGTAATTTCATGGAAAATGCTTGGATGGTCAAATAATATTTATTTGATTTTTCGAGTTCTGCGTATGCTTAAACGTGACACCTCAAATTTTGAGGGGATAAGTTAAGTTTTTAATTTTTTTCCTCGATTACAGTGGTTTCTTATTGAAAATAATAAACAAATAGTATGTCGTATTTTATTGATTTGTTTATTTTATATAACTAAACAAAATATCATAAACTAAGAAAACACATGCGATTTCACAACTACGGTATCTTAGTTGAAAATAAATAAAATATTATAATAGAAAAAAAAGAGTACAAAACCGCATTTTTTAAAAATAGATAAAATCTTGCTATCAATGTAAAAACATTAAATTCATTTAACAATGTTCAAATCGACATAAACGTATGGCTAATTTCTTCGAAGGAACTGATCAAGTGATTGAATCCATCACCGACGGATAACTATTTATGTTGGCTTCAGGAACGGATCTGCTGTATTCCAGCAAAAGTTCATCAATCCTTAAAGGTTTTAACCTTGTAATCGCATGAAATATATGAGGAAAAATTTGCCTACTGAATTGTAAAGTTTAAATATATATATACACACACTGACAGGCAAAAAATCCACTTGATTTTTTCATATAAAATATTTCTCCTTTGGATTGGTCTATTGTTTTTAATGAATAAATAGGTAATCTTTTGGTTTGTTTTCAATTAGGAATGTTAATATGGAGGACAATAACCCCTAATCCTTAATTCAATGAAATGATTCTTGATTCCAATGTTTACTTTCTATGGAATCAAAATGTTTATTCAGTATCATTAGTTCAGTGCCGTTTCTTGCAGCACATTTTTTAGTCTCCGGCTTTTAATTTTTTCAATATTAAGTTTAATATTGCATGATGTTGCGCGTGGTGTGGCACTTATTGATCATTGACGTTCTATTAGATATGCAGCTAATGCCATCGGAGTTCCATATGAAACTTTACGGGAAACTGGTTCATACAATAGAAGGCCCGGTTCTGGACGGCCTAGGGTAACAGAACCACGGGATGACCGGTTTTTGACTTTGAGCATTTTACGAAACCGGCACCTTACCGTTGTTCCAGCGATTCATCAGCTCGAACAAGTTCGTGGTGTGCAAATTTCTGAACGTACCGCTCGGAGAAGATTAAATGAATATGGATTAATGGCTTTTCTTCCAGTAAGAGGACCAGAGTTGACCAGAACTCACAGAATAACACGGCTGGATTTTCTCGAGAACACAGCCATTGGACTATGGACGAATGGAGTGCTGTACTTTTTACAGATGAGTCAAGATTCGCTCTTCGATCTCCAGACGGGCGTGAAAGGTTGTGGAGAAGAAGAAACGAAATATATGCAGCCTGTAATTTTTCCCACAGCCTGTCAGTGTATATATTGAAACTGAAGCTGAATATAAATATATAAATTAAATTGAGAAATAATAAAACTGATGTTATAATGAGATTACATTTAGCTGATCCACCTAACCCAAAAGACAATGAAACCGAAGAGCCGTCGGTCATTAATTCGATAAATGAAGGAACACGACGAATTCAAACTATGGATCAATCACTGAGTTTAAGAATGACCTGGTGGACTTATGATTCACATCAATGGCCGCAGAGCACAATTTAGAAACATGTCCATTCTTAGCAGTGTAAGGGTAAGTTTATGTGTAAATTTGTGTAATTTTCAGAAACCTGTCAATATAAATATTTAAAACATTCATCACAATTGTTTGCATTGTTTTTTTGGAATAGTAACAATTGATATGGCGACATTATGGAGCTACTTGATAGATGTATTTATAACGCCAGAATTAGAGCGATATTTTTCTCCCTTTTTTTTCATTTCTTTATTTTTATTTTATTCTTTACTTTCACCACTGACCTATAAATGTAATGAATAGTAACCAAAAGTATTGCGATCTCGAAAATTTCCGATCTGAGTTTTCAACGGAAATACAGATCTTGAGGTCCCCTCAATCCAAATACCAAGTACCAAATCAAGTCCCGCAAAATGGTCTGTGTGTGTGTGTATGTGAGTGTGTGAACAATTTAGTTCAAAAACGAAAAGTCGTACCAAACTGATATTATATATTTAAGATAGGTATAGGAAAAAGATGTTACGGCAACTTTTTCCTAAAAATCGGTTATTCCAAAGTGCCACTGTACTTCAATGGTGAAACACATTTTCACAATTTTCTCAGTAAAGTCTCATTCGATTTTAATTAAACCCGGTGTTTCATTGTATAATTAAGTGGTCTTCAATATCATTTAGGTTTTATCTTCATTGATTTCACTTTACAGGGTTTACATGCCAGCTGTTCATATACGACTTCCTCTAAAGTACTTTTAATGTAGTTCATTTAAAAAAAAAATAACTCTCTTTTATTGACAGTAACTATGAATAATGGCTAAATATGGAGTTTAAAAGAATAAGATAATTGGAAACTGGAGAAAACATGAAAATTGCTTATCCAGGTCAAAAATGAATCTTCGGAAGTAACAGTCAGAAGGTATACTTAGAATATATCACTGGAAAGCGGAGAACTTTAGAAAAAATAATATCAAATAAATAAAGTAGTAGAGGCTAACCGAGAGTAACGAACAAAATATAAATATTAATTTCAGAAAAATAACATTATTTAACGTAAATCACATTTAAGAAAATTTGTCTAAAATTTTTTCAATCAGAAATATTATAATCTGTCACAATTAAGGACATTTATAATAGTATTCAGAGAGCACATTCACACTCTCTTTAAAATAAGTATAACATAAACTAAAAATAATAAAAGTAAATGTAAATAAACAAAAGAACTAAACTAAACAAAATAACAACTAAAACACATACATACTACACAATATTTACAGAATCCATTCACTCAGAAGAACTCCGAGCCAAGCCTTTTTTCCCACTCGTGGAAGGAAAGGCAGGACTCTAGGAGATCCCAGCGCCTCGCACTGAGCCGCATTACTGGTATTAGGAACCAGTATAGGCTAAGGAAAGGCGTTTAAGGAAATCAAATGATGTTTTGTTACTAAATGTGAACTTTTAATTTGTTTTCTAACTGGAAAAAAGTATTTAAAATCCACCGAATCAAGATAATTCTATTGTTTAAATACTATTTAATTGTACTTGTGTGAAAGAGGTAGCGAAATATAAAAATATTTCATGGATATGTTTATAACCTTCAATACATTCACTGTTGTTTAATAATTCTACATCGGATATTATATTTAAATAATTAGGTATCAACGTTCATTTATTCTGACAAATTGTGATACAACCATTTAGAAAATTAAATTAGACAATAAATTGGTTAATTTTCCCTTTGTTAAATCCTAACATTGTCCACTTTCACTTAGTGTGACAACTTTTGACCTGTCCATGGCATGCAATGAAAATCTCGTAATTTCTTTTCTTTATACTTTACAATGGAAAATAACAGTTTAATAACTAATAATCCTACAATCTCTAATCATTTATAGGTTAAATATTCAGTTGCACTTTTAAATCTCTCTGGGCAGATATGAGCCTTTCGGTTGACAGAATGACTAACTCCAATTTCAATATTCTTTATTTTTAATTTTATTGATGTTTCCAATTTTAAAATTGTATACCTTTATTCACAGCTCTATATTTCAAACCTGCAATCACCTACTCTGGAATTAAATGACTTACTGTCTGTATAGATATAACTTTTCCAAATAGAAACATCACTAAAATGACCTTATTCTAAAAAGTTAAAATTTTGGTAAGTCATTCCGTCAACTGAAAGATTCAGAGACTGAAGTTGTGTGGTTTATAAATGCAGATGGAATAACTAGAGTTCATTGCCTATCTTCGATTTAATAAATAGAGTTTTTTTCTAATTTTAATAGTCTTAATGATTTGTTATCTGTAAGCTATAAGCTTTAGCTCCGTTTAATAGGTTCATAAAAAAATTGATAGTAGTCCAGCATTGCAAGAAAATAATTTCTATTCAAAGTAAAGCGGTAAGTGAAAGTTGTGTGTTGCGGGCACCAGATTTTGTAATTTCTATTCAAACTTAAGTGTATGCCTTAAGGACAATTAAAACAAAGAAAACTGACCTTAAGGAATACAGTTATGTGAATAGAAAATAGTTGTTTGGTAAGAAATTCAGTAAAATTTTAAAAATCCAAAGTTGTAATTAACAAAAAATGTATACTTTTTAAGTTATTGTAAGAAAACTTCCTTTTTATTCATAAATAATTTATTTGAAATTTCAAAGTGATGTGACTACTTTTTCCACACGACGGGAAAGAAAATCTTCAAAATTATGGCTCAATCATTTGAAGAATATTTAACGAAGATATGGCGTACCAAAAAACAAAACAAAAAAAAACAACAACAACAAATCTTTGAGAAATAATATGATATTAAATTCTTCCCTCGTTCGTAGGAACCTAATCGACGACACGAGATATGTATTTGATGGCAACATTAAACTAATTGGCAAAATTAATCAAGGGTGGTTGCAAACCATTTATCTTATATTATTTCAAAAAGGGAAAATTTTAAGATTTTAAAATCCAGGGCCTTATCACCGTTGAAAAAATCCGATACTTAGGACTCCATCTGGACAAACGTCTAATTTAGAATCCTCATAGCAGACTGAATCCGCTCTACGTTTCCGACTACTTCAGCACTTACTAGACAAACACTCTAACCTTTCAATTAATTACAAAAGACTCATATATATGACCATAAGAAGACCTATTAATTTGTATAGTTGTAAATTTCATAAATCATAATAAAAAAAAATCCAGGGCACAGTAGTTCACGAATAATCTTAATCGGTTCCATATGATAATGTCCATATTCTTATTGGAATTCTTCAAATCCCAATTGTCCCGCCTCCATCCACTAACCACTGTCCCAGTATTGAAGCGTAGCGAAATTTTTATATCGGCTTCATTCATTTTTGAAAGAGAGCCTAAAACGGAGAGGACAATCTTCTAGCCCACCATGAAATTCTGAATCCATCGGTATCCCATTCATAGTATTTGAGCTTGACAGAAGCTTATGTTTGTTATAAAACAGGTTTGAGCTTTAGTGAAATAATATATGTGTGTATAATCTGTTAATTATTGTTTCGTCTAAAAAAAATAATATTTTATATAATTTTTTTAATAAAAAAAAAATAATAATTTATATTATTTTATATAATATTATATTATTACACACACACACATATATATATATATATATACATATATATTTTTTAACTTATATTCTTCTTCTTTGCAAAGCGGGTACATGATGGATTTTTCGCTTTTTATTTCTAGCCTTTTTTTATAATGATCAAATCAATACACTTAATTTTTAAATATTATCCTCTGTTTATTGTTTTATCTAAAAAAAACGACTACGGTATATTATGTTATTCAGTTCTAGTTCCGGTGGACTGCATTATTAGGTTTATGGCAGAGGGAACTAGGTTAAGCAACTTACCTTTTTACGCCACTTACCCTCATGAATAATTAGTGGTTTTCCTGAGGAGATGCTTCCCTCTTCAATAAGCTTCATTAATAATAATGACACCGGGTCCTTGGCTCAAACGACTGTACAGAGACCATCAATCATTCAAGCAAGCCTTTCAAACTAAATCTGTTTATACGAACCAAACATTATCACAAACAAATCAATAAAGCATATAACAATGTATTTATTACATAAAAAAATAACATATTCAGTATTAAGGAAAAATTCATGAAGTTTAAAAAAATAAAATGTGAATAAGAAAATTATAATTTTCCCTTCATACTCCACTGACCCACACGGATATGTGATTTAGTTTACCCTTGTTTGTTCGAATTTATTCTACAGTAACTACAGTACTTCGTATAGAATTAAACCCTTCAACCAAATGGCTAGGCACGAAAATCGATGTAATGATGTGGAGTGGAAAAAAAAAACTATTCAGATGTTGGGAAAAAAATAAAGCATGATTAAAATATGGTTAGTGTTTTAATTGAATTTTCAATTTTTAATTGAAATTGTTCATTTCATTGTCATTGCTAACGGATGATAAATATGATGAAAATTGGTAACCGTTATGAATAGAAATAAATGAACGGTGTCTAGGATTTCCTCAAGGCGAGTTAAAAATGAGATTGCAATTGAATTGTAACATACTTCTGGCAACATATTTTTCTTGTTTCTTTGGCGGAAAATGTTCTTTCAAATTGTCTTATACATGGTGATCTCAAGACCTTCGATTTCAGGGAGCTGAAACATATTTTTATGAATATATATTAATCCATTTAAAAAGCATACGTTTTGAAAATCATGACTGAATTGTTACCGATAAGTTGGTGAAATTGATAAAAACACTTAGAAATACAATGTCGAGTCCTAATAGAAGAAATATTTGAAACCTTCAACCTTCGAACGGGCTTGTTATATGGAGATGACTATCACCGATGTTATTCAACTTAACAATGTAGATTGTGATAAGAACATCACGCGAAAATAGTGAAATCTACGTCGAAATGAATCATTGGATATGCAGATGATATAGCTTCCCTTGAAATTAATCAAGAGGACTTTGAGAAACTCGCTCTACTAAGAGGGGCAGAGCAAATCACCTACAAGTAATTGAATAATTATATACAGGTTGTCTAGTAAGTAGAGGGAAATTTGTATAGGAGTGATAGTAAACCACAATAGCTACAAAAAAAGTTATATAAACAACAATCCAAGTTTTGTGGTTTTTAAATGAGTCGTGTTTTTTAATTGAATCGAAAGCAATAACTAAAGGAAAACTTTAATTTAAGTAATTAATGATTGCTTCATTCTAAACAAGATAAAATTCACTTTAAATGGAGATAAAGTAAATTTCATTTAGTTTACAATGAAGTAAGTATTAATTACTTAAATTTAATATTTCTTTAGTTATTGTTTTTGGATTAACAAAAAAATGCGACTCATTAAAAAAAATACAAAACTTGGACTAAGTTTGCTGAAAATTAGCCTATTGTTTATAAGAACTTTTTTTGTAGCTCGTAACATCTGCTATCACTCCTAATTTCCTCCTAGCTTCCCTCTACTTGCGGGATACCCTGTATATGATAACAAATTGAACATTCTACCCAAATAACAAGACATTCGTAAAAAAGAAATCATTCTCGAGATTAGGGAAATTAAAATTCCTTGTCTACACAATAACCACAATGAATGACCAACGGTCACAAATAGACCAGCGTAACCAGCGCAAACAGAGCTTTCTTCACCCTTTCAAAGATATTGAAACCTCAAAAAATCTCAAATTAAATGTGTACAAGATATAATAAAGCCAGTTCTAGTATAGACCTGGACACACGCTGTGGGACATGTTCCTAGAAAAAAGTATTGAAATATTTGAGAGAAAAATCACGATGAACGGAGTGATCTGGGATCAGAGTACTAACACATGTAGATGAAAGACCAATGGAGAGCTGCTTACAGAAACTGATCAATCAATATCTCATAATATAAAGGTACAGGAGTTAAGATAGACTAGTTATGTAGCTGTAAATAGATAACTAGAAAGAAATATCCCAAAGTAGTCAGAGATGGAGAAACGTGTTAAGGCGGAAAGAAAAATCTCTAACGTAAAAAAAAAAAAAAAGTAGCATGAAAACAACAATAAACCATCTATTTGTTATTTCTAATTAATAATTCTTGTGAATATGGTAAATTAATTTAAACGAAATCGAGAAATAAACCATAAATATAACTATGGGTTATTAATTATGGGAAACAATAGTCATTTTATTCATATCTGTTTCTTACAGGACAAGACACGAAATTTGTCTTAGGGAACTTAATAATTAATAATGCATTGAAATGAACTCTAAAATTTTCCAAAAGTAATTTTAAAAAGCGTAAAGGAATGTAAGCGTCCCTTCCTTTATATTCCTCTTAAACTTATGTTCATATTTTTGTATAATACAAAAATTAAAAAAAATGAAAAGCATCGTGTCGAAATATTCTTAACTAACTGTTAATAATTTGGTTTATCTAATATTATAGGTTGAATATTTTTTTACCTAATAACGATTATGCTTTCTGGATCCTAATAACATTTCCGTCCCATAATTCATGTATAATAGCAGATTGTTGATGAAATGTAATCATTATTGATATAATTTGTGTTCCGTTAGATGTTATTTTGTTTATTAAACAGCTTATGGGTTCAAACAACGAGTAAAATTTCTGTAATAATAAAGTATTGCTACAAAATTGTAATCTCGGGGCGGGCACCAGTCATTAGTGTCCATAATGAGGTTTCAGATGGCCTAATGAGTTCGCCTTTATTACCATGTTAATGTAAACGTATGGGCAGGAATGGATCATCCATAACATTTATGATTTATCACATTAGGCACTATAGTGTTACTGAATATCTAATATATTGATTATTTATGTAACGTAAGGTATAGCCGCGCAGTGGGGTTTAATCTCCAACCCTTTGTAGTTGAACGTTTGTGGATTGTGAGTTTGAGTGAATCCAACCACTTTCTCATATTTTTATAAATAAAACTTGAATAAAATTATCGAAATGTTTGTCAACTTTTCTTTAGAAATCTCACAATCCTGTTGGAAATAAATATCAATATAAACATAGATTTTATGCATTCGACTAAAATTAACCAACTAGATCTACGTTTACAAGGTAGGAATACATAAATAAAGCAAGTTTTTATGAGAAACTAGTTTATAAGAGCATAATCGCTTAAATTTTATAAAATCGGATTATTGGTTATAGATTCGGTGGTGGATTCGCAGACATATAAAAAACTAATTATGTCACTTAGTGTCTAAAAACTAAAACGTGAGTGAGAATTTTCGGTTCTGAGCTTAAAAATTTGTTTAAGATTAAATTTTTCACACGCGATTACAAATAGTGAGATATCAAAATTAGGAAAGCTCACATTTAAAAAATATATGTATATTTTTTTTTATCGATGTTTTATGTCTAAACTTAAAACTTTCCTAGGGTCCTATTTATAAATTTGTAAGATATTTATGATTCCCATATATTTCTTCATTTCAGATACCATCAATTGAAACCGATTAAATTAATTTCTAATCTCAATGATTTGAAATTCAACGTTCGA
Organism: Nezara viridula; assembly: GCA_928085145.1. Classification (NCBI taxonomy): domain Eukaryota; kingdom Metazoa; phylum Arthropoda; class Insecta; order Hemiptera; family Pentatomidae; genus Nezara; species Nezara viridula. The sequence continues at coordinate 114,112,535 of OV725077.1, forward strand.
TTCTGAGAATTTATTTATTTATTCAAGTTTATCAATCCGTGATTTTAATAGTATAATGCAGACCTTCTAATAAATTATCACTGCTGAGTTTAAAATTATATTTTGGTTAATATAGCATTTTAAGTTGCAGGAATTGGTAACCGCTGTTTGCATTATGTAAGAAATTACCTCTCGGTCGAACCAGCACGCAAAGTTATAATACGGCCAAACGTTATATAACTCAGGAGAATTAAATTAAACAAATTTATTTAATGGATAATAAGGTCATATATGTATATAGTAATTTCTATATTATAGTGCTTTATTCATTATACATTGATGTATTTATTAATTTAAATATCGCACAAAGATTTCGAATTCTATTCTCTTAAGTTGAAATTCAATGGAAGAGACGGATATATCACAATACAAAACAAATCTTGAAACCGATCGAAGTCTTTAAGTATTTGCATGAGTTAGTTACTTGAAACAATGACACGGTGAATGAACTGGAATTAAGAATGGTTGCTGGGAGAAAAGATTTTGTGATGCCAAAATACGAAATTATCAATCACTTTCTCATAGAACAAAGCTCACGGTATATGAGAAGGTCATAAGACCTGTCGAGACTTGGGTTATTTCTAAGGCTTCAGAAAGGAAGATAGTTGCATAAGATGGGAGAGTTCTCGGAAGGATCTACGGCTCGTTGTATAAACATGGGCAGTGATGAATTAGCACCAATGATCTATGTGAAGCTGAATTCGGTCGCGATCGTAAGGATTAAATAAATCAGTTGGTGCCACACTTTTCCAGAAAATCGATTAATAAACGCCTGTTTATGTGGCATAGGAAGACTACGATGACTGGATGAGTCGGAGATCCCGGAACAGATAGGAACCCGAAGATGTTGAATGCTTGCTCGGGATAGAAAATATATTGGGGAAAGATAATAAAATAGCTCAAAATTTTAAATCGGTCGTGACTAAACCTTTCAGGTTAGTGAGCAAATAACCATTATGACAGTTGCAGTTGTATTAATAATTAGAAATTAGAAATAAACAAGAGAAATCGTTTCATTATCCTTTTTTTTTTATTATCAGTGCTAGTAGTATTAGGGAAGTAAGAGCCTAAGACATTACTGTCACCTTCTGAACATTTTTCAATTAGAACATTAGCGTACCGATTTACGAGTTGTATAAAGAGAATAAAATTGGCGTACCCAAAGAATATAGCCAAAGAGCTAAGATATGAGATATTAGGGTAATACAGATGCGGTCGCTGTTATAATGAGAGGTGGAGCCGGGGCTGCCAAGAAGCGACCATCAGGCACTAGGATTATGGAATCTCGCCAATCTTACGTCTTAGCAGCCTCTTGTATTGATTCAGTTCGGGTCTTCTGTCGGCTGAGCTTCCTTCGGTAGTTCTGTCCTCCTCACTATTTTTTTTCTTATTTGAATAAATACTATGGAACTTATTACCTGAATAGTAGAACTTGATGAAACAAAGAGGAGAAGACATGAAGAAATATAGTGTACTAACCAGGAAACGTATCATATTTGCAGAAGTTAAAGCCAACTATTAGTCCACCAAGGGAGTTTTTTAGCTCACTGGTAGAGCACCGAGCTTCCAATGCTAAAGGTCCCAGGTTCGAATCTCGGCCCATGGCAGAAAAATTATTTATTCTGTTTCATTCACGGGGCGACCCTGGGTAGGCAGACCCTCCTGTGGTACACCCATCCTCTATAAAGTGGGTATTCTTAATTAAAATAATTGATTGTGGGGAAAAACCTGCGGGTTGAGCGTGATATTGGTCAAATCGCCTCCTTGGACAGCCGTAGACCAAGAAATAGTGCTTTCCCTAAATAGTACTGAAACCGAGACCCTCCATGGGTTATAGTGGTGTAGGTTTTTTTTTATTACTAGTCAACTTATTGTCCACTAAAACGATGTTTAATTACTCATGTGTTAATATTAATGTAAAGATATGGTTTATGCGATGTGGTTTGCTGGCCTTAGATATTTGGCAATTCCGGGGATTGATGTCATATTTTTTTAAATTACTACATTTATTTCTTAAGATGTTTTATATTAAGTGCTCTTCGATTTGTATTTCATTCAATGTGTATCTAATTCAGCTGTTTTATCAGTTCACTAAAATTAATTACTCCTATAAGCTGGCATCCTCCTCCAGCCTTGCACTCGCTTATTCCCTGGTCGCCCTACTCTCAGCCAATATTTATTTCAACAACTAAGTTCAGAAAAAGAAATAGTTTGGGTGTAAAATTACTTATGTAATGCCTGGAACCTTGTAGCAACTTTTTCACTAAAATCGGCTAAACGGTTTATTATTCAACGGATTTTATACATTTTTTTCAAAAGCGGCTCCAATGGATTTCATTAAACAACATAAAATGAATGTACAATTAAATGGGTTATATTATCAAGCAGGCTAAGGCTAAGCAACGGTTATATCCTATTTTCTGAGCTAATGTTTATTTCATGTGATATCAATTGAAGTTGATCGCATAGTAGACTTACATTTGTGATATGGTGTTATGATCCTTTATCACAATTGAATCAAATTCTAAAAATGTAGTCATTATGAAATTACTGTTGTTCATATATTATGTTTATATAATCATATAATTCGGTCTAGTCGGGCAAATAAGTGACCTCCGAAGCCGCAGTTCCCCACCTGTGGTCTATATTGTCTTAAGTAGATAGCCATCTAATATAACCGTCATTAAAACAAAACAAAAAAAAATACTGCTGCTTTCTTTTCCTCAATAATGATAATGATAAGATCGATTCTATTATTTACGATCTTTTAGTTATTATGGGGTATTTCAGTCATTTTAAAATATTACCTGAAATATAAAACGCAGATCTTAATGATATTGTGGGTTTTGAGAAATGAAAAATTGGGTGTCAGAATAAGATTATCTAACAAGTAGAGTTCATGGCAGCACGCAATGATAAACTTGAAAGTATGGCAAGCAGCGTTAAATATGGCTATGCACGAAGTAAAACATTTGCTATAATTAATAACCTGTGAAACACTTAAACTAAAATAAATATTTTTTTTTTACCTAATGCTTTCCTACAACCGTCGTGAAGTAAAATATGGAAATCCCCGCAGCATTCAACAAGAAGGGAAGAAGAAATAGTTACTGTAATAGTTCTTATATGAGACTGACTGTTCATTGTTCATGAGGGGAAAAGAAAAAAGAAAATATGCGGTAGGAATAAAGTAATTTAAAAAATAATACGAGGGTGTCATCCATGGAAGGGCTATTCTTAACAGAAAGCGTTTAAAAAAATAATAGTAATAATAATAATTAAAAGTAACAACTTCTAGGTATTTTCATGCTAAAAATATAAAATAAATTACAGCCTATTATAAACATGTATAAAAAAAATTGTTCTTCTTTAAAACTTTTTTCTCATGGCACAGACAGACCAATATCAGGAAATGTGTTTTTCGAACTCAGGGGTCTGTGAAACGTACAGATCCGTCGAAAACAGCACATCGGACATTTTATCAGATCGCAATACTTTCCTTACTTAGTACAGGTAGGAAAGTAAAAATTTTACCACCATATACTATAGAGATATTATTGTCATTTTTCAGAATGGGAAAACCTAACTAAATTCCGAATGAAAAATTGGAGTTAAATGTCAAAGTTCTACCAATTCTGTTTTACGTATAGTAACTAAAATTGTCTGGTATTAGTAACTATTGCCTTCATTTTTATTCACAAAAACCATGCTTGGTATTGATCTCGCATCAATAAGGCGGTCTTGGTCTTGCAAGACCAAGAACAGTTTTAGTCAACACTAATCTAAATTCATAAAATTAACTTCATTTTCACCCACAAAATTATAACATTATAGCATTGCCATGCATATTTTTAAGTTCTTTAAAATTCTTCTAATGCATAAAAAACATTTTAATTAGATTTCTTTAGTTTAATAAAAACAGCGCGTTAAGGAATAAACAAATATTATTAGAATCGTTCTAGGTAAAAACTTCATTTGCAACAAATGATAATCAACAACGATTACATTGCAAAGAGAAATTTCTTATCTTAGTCACGCAGAAAGTATACAACTGAGAAGTTTTTGCCTTAATTATGGTTCGTTGCATTCCTAGTTTTTACTAAAGATTTAATGAATTCATTTTTTCCCATTGAATTACATATAGCTGATTGTAATATCTGTATCAGAAATATTTAAAAAAATAACAAAACAATCAAGTCATCTTCTTTGAGACAGAACCCATAACTTTTTATTAAAAAGTGATCAGATCTACTAACTACGGATATCACTATATTTCTCTTGAGCAGCTTACAGCGATCTCAGAAGGTGTTTATATTTAAATTTGCTTTTCTACGACTGTTGGTCGATATTTCGTTTTAAATATTTGCCTATATAATTGAATATAACTCACTGCAACAACATTTTTGCTTTCTCCCTACCGAAGGAAAGGAAGCATTTTATTCCTTTCGAGAGGTTTAAAACAAAATATGTGCTCAGAATAGAAAGTTTCCATTCGCGTTTTACGTTTCAGACATCAAGGATCAAATTTGGTTCGGTGTCTGTCTGTAAGTCTGTATTCAAATCGTTGTGACGGACATATCACCTAGTACCGTTCATCCGATTTTCATGAAATTTTCAGGAATTATGTTGGTTTGTGTCTAGATGGTTCCATATCAATTTTATTGAATTCTAACCAGCACTTCCGCTTACGTACGCGAAAACGCATTTCTGTAGATATGTCAATATTTCAGAAACGACTCGTTCAATTTCGCTCAAAGTTGGATAAAAGGTAGATATTTGTAAACAAATAATGTAGCTTCAACATTATTGATTTATATCCAATACTTTCTCTCATATATGTGCAAACATGTTTTCCTTGATATATCTAATTCTCTTAAACCGCAAGTTCGATTTCGTTTAAATTTGGAGGGAATTTAGGGATTGGTAAACGTAAAATGAAACAGGAATAAATTTCATCAAATTCTATTTAATACTCCAAAAAATTATACTTCCGCTTTTAGATCAGAAAATGTGATATTTGATATGCCTATAGCTTGAAAACGGCGCATTCAATTTGACCCAAACTTGGAAGAAATTGGAGAACAATGTATAAATTACTTAGTATTGATTTCATTGAATTCCATATAATAATTAAAATTAATAGAAATAATAGTTAACAATATAATGGCTATGAAATGTGGAAAGCACAGAACATATGGAATGGGAGTTAGGTTATTAAAATATTGTTATCGGGTTATAAAATTTTAGATTTTATTAAACAAATTAATTTATACAGTATTGTTTGGTCAATTCCAATCGTTACAGTCATGAGACTTAATGCATACGTTACAATATCAGTAGCGGATCAAGGATTAACTTTTAGGATGCTTCAGCTGGAAAGCTTTTTTTTTTTTTTTTTTTGTATGTAACAATAATACTTGGAAAGAAAAAAAAAAAAGTAACAAACTATCAATATGAAATGGCGTTTAAGTGATTCTCAAAGTCCTATTAAAAAAAATTAACTAACACTTAATAACAAATAATACTTAAATAGATAGATGATTTTTTCCCTTAAACAGTATCTATTTAGTATTTAGCAGTGACAGCTGTACACGTATTTAGGTTTTATCTTGATAGCTATATATGTATTTAGGTTTTACCTTGACTGCTATACATTCATATAGATTTTACTTTGACAGCTATACGTGTATTGAGTTTTAAACTTGGCATCTATATATGTATTTAGGTTTTATCTGGACAGCTATACGTGTATTTAGGTTTTACCTTGACAGCTATAGATGTATTGAGATTTTACTTTGACAGCTATATGTGTATATAGTTTTTACCTTGCCAGTTATATAATATGCGTTTAGCAGTATATATGTATTTAGCAGCAATATATGTATTATAATTAAAAACATATTGTTATTGTTTATTTATTTATCTTAGATCACTAACAGTAATAAATATGGACCAAAGATAGAACATTTTTTTTTCTATTTTGAGGGATTTCAGCCCGAAACCCTCCCCTTCTCCCTGCGTAGATTCGGCAGGGAAAAATAGTTAGAATTTTTAATCATTTATTAAAAATAAATTTATAATTCTGCTACAAAAATATTTGCCAGTAAAGTATCAACTAAGAGGGTCCGAACAATGAATTAAATGCGTTGTTGAGGGAAGAATATGCAAATAGATGTTGATCTAGTAGGGGAGGGGTTAGGCTTAAGAAAGCTCTAAATCTAGAGGTTTTACAGTTTCCCTTAGACTTTTTCCCGAGAATGGCCCCTCGGTAAACATTACAACTTCCACTATCTCCGGAGCTGGCCATCTTAGGAGCCGTTCTCTCTTATGTTTTTATGGCATTCCGACCGAGCGGTTACCCTTATCTGAAGAAAACATCAATTTCGACCGCTTTTATTCAGCGAGCCTAGTCAAGCGAGTCCATCTGCTGTTTCGTAATATGTTTAACTGAGTCACTTTTCATGTCGCAAAGCCTAATTGCATAAGTTGTATGTATGTTTTAAATATGGTTATATTCATACATAAATGCATAAGTAACAATTACATGTTTTGTTACTCACATTTAATATATTGTCGGTAGATTTCAAATAGTTGCTAACAACATTTCCAACGCAGCTGAACTTTTAGGAACCCTTATGTGAGTTTCACAAAACTAGGTTTATAGAACAAAAAAAAAAAAAAAACGCTACAATAAGTGCAGTCAAATCACACTGATCTTTTTTTTATATGAAATATAGTTACAACTAGCGCACATTTTTTTTATATTAGAGAAATTATATATAAAGAGAAAATAATTCATCAATTCGCTTAGTGATTTAAGTTTATGAAATGTAACTTAATGATTTTTGTTATAAATCAACAATATAAATATATGTATTTGTGTACACACACGCACACACACACACACACACACACACACATACACACACACATACATACACACACACACATACATACGCACACACATACATACACCACACACACACATTCATACTACTATATATTTTTTTTTTTTGGTTGGTACTACAGACCTTGTAAGATCTTTGACCGCTAGATGTGGTTCTCTGGTTGTTAAATGTGGTTTTATATATATATTTAGTCGAGGTCATAGAGGCATCACCTATTCCTTTTGATACTTATGTTGATAACATTGGCTCTCTTGAATGTTTTTTTTTCCTTACCTATTTAGGTTACAAGAAAAACTAAACAATGTTTCTCAGTTCACTTTTAACTGATGCCAAGATAAAGTTTGTAATTATGACCACTTTCGAAAAACTTTCCTCTTCAGAAAATATTAAAATTGTGGCGTTGCATGAAGTAGAGGGATTTTCAAGATAAATAGCAAGGACGATATGGCCACCATCAAACAACGGTAGCAATAGCTTTGAAAAAAGAAAATAGGTCATCGTTTAGGAAAAGAAAGAAACTGGGTTCATAAAAAAAAAAAAAAAACGCTGAATGTCGAATGATTGTTTTTAGAATATATCTCCAAATCTGGCAATCTTGCAGGTAGCAAGATATAGGAACATATATCTTGCTATTTTAATTAATATTGCTATCTGGTAAATAAAACAAATTTTTACAGGGTGATACAATTTATATGAACACGATTATGTGTATATATATATATATATATTAGAGAAATTAGATTCAACTGCGCTAATATATAGATTTATGTATGTAATAACAGTTGATAAGTTGATTACACCGATCCTGATGTCGTAACAGAAATTGAATGTTCCCAAACGTCTCTTGTGCGCGGTGCTTTCTCAGCAATACTCCAAGAGCAACTCCAATAACATGGGACATTATGGGCTCGTGACTCCAATCCTTCACCGGCTGGCCACTGGAACCCCATAACAGACTGTTAGGCTAATAAAATAAATCCCATCGGACCAATCCAGCAGATTTCCAGCTTTATTCTCTTCTCGAGTTTTTGGAAACATGTGTGGTCTAGTAGCTCTTGTGGATCATAAGAATAACTTTTGTGAGGTGGCTAACGAGGAACCAAGAATATGAGATATGGTGATATGAAGATATTTGTAGTTTATTACATGATATTGTCATATAGTTAGGGTTGAAAACTTAATGAAAATTAAAGAACATGATGTCATCTATAATTCATTCCAAAGTACAATCGTGGTCATAGAAATTGCACCACCCAGTAAAAATTTTAATTTATTTACGATATTGCTATCTTAATATTTTGGGATCTTCCTTTGCCAGTTTTGATGCGATATTCTAAAGGAAATCGCAACGTAAAGCGTTCAAATTGTTCATTTTAAAAAAAAAAGTTTTTTGAAAGTTGAAAGTATGAATATTGGTGGATTGGTGCCATTAACGCTTTAAACTTAACAGGCTTGCCGGAGACTGCCAAGCGTTTTTCATGATCCGCAATGTGAAACAAATAAGTATCACAGGATGCGGGTTTTCACTGAGTTTGGAAAACTCAAGAAGTAAAAGTTAATTATTACTTCTTTAAGAAAAATTCAAATTCAAATTCAATTTCATTTATATTCAAATCTCAGACTTGTAAGCGTGTTACGGGAAACTGACTATATCGCATTTTAATTCGTAATTCCAGAGAAAACATTTAATTAATAAATGCCATTCTTCACGGATATCCCTTGTGACAAATGTTTTCTGGGAAAACTTCCAGACTTAATTGGAATTCTAAAAATAATTCAGATTAAATTCAAAGTTCGTACCCTTTTTCTTTCTGGTTTAATTAATGTCTTAAAATAGTGGTCGATTTCTTTCTTAATTATCAAGGAAAAATGCCTATCCATTTCCAAGAACTCTACAAGCAGCTTAACCATATTCATTTTACACTTACATATTAAAATTATCGTAACCGGATGAATTTTTAACACAGCTTTCTGAAGTTTCAGTCTCATCTGATAGCAAAAATTTCATTTTCGGTCAGAATTTTTTTCTTCTAATAACCATGCATGAAATAGATAACACTGCGCAATATGTGAAAAACGAGTTTTTCTATATATTGTAGTTTCAAAACAATGTAATATAAGATGCTTAAATTCATTACTTAATGCCTCTCAAATTTATATTTGTAGCACATTTACAAGTAAATTGGGGTAGAAAAGTTACAAATGTTAAACAGAAAATTACAAAAAAAAAAAAGTGGTCATATTAAATTATATATGTAATATTTTGAGAAGTCATAAAATTGTCAACCTAAAGTACGTAACAGTAATAGCAATAATCTTTTCTCTATTACTTTTTTACATTTTGGTTAATTTAATTATTAATAAAATTAATTTTTGATCACTATTTATTATTTGACGTTTCTGAGAATCTTTGTTGCCCTTCTTCTGCAATATTGTTTGCCCACAAAATTGGGTTATTTATAGCATTCAGGAAGCATGGTCAATGATTATTATCCCATTAAAGATGAGTGTGAAAAGATATTTATACTAAAGGTCATCCTTTGTGAACCCAAAGGTTCAATTCTTTTACTATAATTCACTGTTTTTTCATAATTCTGTAAATCGAACATCCTCCAAAAGCAAACTGTTCCATATCAGTAGTACCAACGCAATCATCCCATTTTCCCTTCGGCCTATTTCTAAGATGCTTACTTGCCGAGAATTATAAACTTTTTTTTTTGTCTTCAATTTTTCATCCGCACCTGTCATGGTAGTGACAATTAGCAGATTTGTTAATAAGTCGAAAATGGCATGATAATCATGACGAAGAATGGTGCCCAGCAGCATCTCTTCCCTGGTCTGTTTACATCCTAAAATCAGGAAAGGAGATCTCTCATCCAGCTCCTTTTCAGTCGCCTTCTGATGAGCATTTCAGCCGTGGCCATGTCGTTGATAAGTCCATTGTGATGTCCGTGTAATTTAAGATGAAATCGGGAGTAAAGAGTTCGTATGTGCTGGTCAATGGTTGGTTGTCTTAGGTCGGTATGTAAAGTCTTGTTGTTGACATACCAGGGAGCTGCAGTTGTTAGTCTTAAAATTTTATATTGAAAGGATTGTAGTTTTTGTAAGTGAGTCTTTTTTGCTGAACCGTAAATCTGTGAGGCGTATGTCCAAATGGGTTTGAGCAGGTAAGTGTATGTATTCAGTTTTTGTCTAATTTTCAATTTTGATTTAGAAAACAATGAGAATAGTATTTTCAGTCGCTTGTTCAATGTATTTCTTTTCATTTTGACGTGTGGGACTATTTTATTTTATAGTTTTAAACTTATCAATTTAAAAATATTAAAATTATTCTTTACGAAAAAAAAGTAAATTAGTAAAACCATCGAAATGTTGTCTGATAGAGTTTAAGAAAGTATGTTTCAGTAATGTTTAGTTTCGTTACAGTTGAACCGGTTTGAATAAGAAAAATGTTATATTTTCAAAACAAATTGGTATGAGATTATTAAACATTTCTATGTCATTGAGGCTCGAATCCAAAAAGCATTTTCAGCCATTGGTCTATCTGTGCTACGATTCCCTGTAAAAAGTGACGACTGTATCCGTAGTGTAATATTTTGTTTCAGATTGTGTAGCAGTTATTGCTGAGAATAAACATACATAAAATAGATTTGGTCGTTGAATTATATTATTCAACGATAATTGTGATTTGCAGATGATTTGCATCCACAAATTTATAAATTGTTTCATCATTTATTAAAGAATATGTACATGTAATTGGCCATTTATGTCATAATTGTGAAAGATTGTAATATCTCTCAATAATCAAGTTAAAAAAAAAATAAATGGCGATTATAGAACAGTTGTTCAAGAGAAAGTTATATTTCATAAATAAATACGAAAAAGTATAATCACTTAGACGGTATTATGATAAAAGCTTAGTAAAATAAAGATGATTAGTGCAACTTTATGCTCAAGATAATTATAGATCCATAAGTTATATATTATTTCTTAAAATAGATCTATGTACGTTAGTAATATTGTTATATTTTGAAATGATTAATTTAAATTGTTGATGTAATTTCCACCTTAATGAATTCTGAACCAACTACTATCTTCTTTCAGGTGAGTGAGATTCCAGTGAAACACTACGAGAAGATAAATTCCCAAGGTAAGATAATTTTGTAAGTGAGTCCTTGTGGAGACAAGCGCCCTAAACGTGAGAGCATTCCACTAGAGAACAGCTCAAGGATTAAACCTAATTCCGAGCAAAGTGATGGTCTGAATTAGAATACTGATGTTCGTAACTCCTTTTCTTTTTTTATACAGTACATTAAGCTGTTTTGGATCATTTACAATTCACTGTTAAAAATATTTTTTATAAATAAATTCTCTTCCCTAAAATCCCCAGGGTTGACAACTTAGCGGTCCAATGCTACACTTCCATAATTATATTTATTATAAACGCTGCAGCGTCTAAAAATTTGAAATTCGGGAACCAGACTTTACGTATAATACCACCAAAAATGAAAAATAAGAAGGCAATATTATAGCCATATTTAAAGAGATCTAGAGGGTGCCACGTGACACCAAAGAAATTACGAAATAGAAGAATTAGAGACTTATTTTGATTTAAAAATTTTGTGATTTAGATCCAATGGTACAGAAAGGGGAGTATCTGGTGACTTACTTGCAAAATTATCAGTTTAAAAAAATAACTTAATGGCTAAATAAAAACAATGAACATATGCTTGGACCAGATGGAATAAAGCTCTTGGAGCCCTTATTCTCTTATTAATTCGATGAATTCCTTTCAAAACTATAAAAACTGAGGATGTTGTATGTTCTCTCATTGTGGCTTTAGGTAAGTCATTAAACTTGAAATTTAAGATTTTGATAGGGAAAGAAAAAATACAGAGGAGAGGAACTTTATCCACTGAAGATTGTCGTACACTTTTTTCTCAAATCTTGTGGAATTTCACTACTAGGCAGCTCTGCTAGAAGAGTGGCGATAGAATATATGTGAACAAGGAAATGCACCTCTGGAAAACGACAACCCAACTAGCTGGCAAGGCAGAAGATGACTAACAGCAAGGTTAAGTATGTTTGGTTTACCCGAGTGCATATATATTGTGTACTATAATGACAACTAGCATAATCAACAAGGCGAAGACATCGATGCTTTGCGATGAGATCAAAACAACTTTTACGATCTCTATATAACTATCATTTGTTCATCTTCATTATTTTGCAATGATTAAAGTTTTCTGTGTTACATGGTATTTATTATCTATCTAATAAGTTTACTATATTTCTGATGAATTTTCTTTTCTAATTTAAAAATCACACTTCTGTTTGTTTATTGTTATGCTTTCTTTCTTCTGTACATTTTTATTTTATATAATATCAGTTGTACCCTTTAGGCTCCAAAGGATTAAAGTTTGGTCACTATATTTTATTAATTCGACCAGTTTAAATTAATTGCCAGTTTAAATATTTTTTACTTCGTGCGCGTATGGTAACGAATTTGTGACAATACAACTCTTGGTTTCAATCCTCCAGAGAATAGGAATATTTGTTGAATTTATCTATGAGAAGATTTTTATATTAAGGATGTTATAATGATTTTATTAAAAACATCAATATTTAAATCATTCATAAGTTAAAAATTAAACTTTCGTTTTTCGTTATATAGAAGAATTTTTCTAGATATAACAGGTAAATTATTTACTACATTCACAAGGTTCTTTAAAAGGAAACAGACATAAAATATTATTAAGAAGCTTCTCTTCACTCTATTTTGGTTTTTTAAAAAGTAAGCACTGTTAATTCATTAAAATAAACAAAAATTACTGCAATGTAGTAACTTTGTAGTAAAATATATTTTAAGTGATCAGCGTACTGGTTTATTTATTAAATTTCATTTATTAAATAATTATATCAATTTTATTCTAATTTCTTTCATGTCGAGCTATAGACATAATAAAATATTTTATTATTATGTTCTAAGAAGTGATAAAACAACGTAACCTTAAAAATGTATCAATAAACCATATATTGATATATTCATATTGATTTCTTATTAAAATTTAATTTAAAAAAAACAAATAATGTTGATATTGGTATTGTTAAGCCTCCATTACATAATCTAACCAAAATCAGAAAGCCGTTTGATCGATCGATGGTCCAAACAAAGATCGGTATTTGATTATCATCATGTTTTTCATATTTCAATCTTTTATATTTTGAACTTTTTTTTAATCTTCTTGTTTTGTTCTTCCAAATGAATCGAAGATAGCAAGAAAATAATTGCTAAAACAAAAAAGCAATCCATCAACCCCTAAATGCTTCTAGCAATCCATCAGAACGAAAGAACACATGATTTATACAAGCCGCAAACCTCCAAATCTAGAAACGATTTATCTGCAGATTTTACCTTAAATTCCAAAACAAATCAAGCATTCATTTATTCTCAATCAGGATCTAGTCCCAATGTAACAGCATCAATCATTGCGGACCATTTGCTTATTTATACTTTTATAATGGATTCCTTTTCGTCTGTTTCAAGAATAAATTGATTTCGTTATATTAATTGATTACCTCGAGACTACATATTTAATTTTTTATGAGGCTAAATATGTGAAGACGAAAGAATAAGTCACGTTTTTTCTTCAAGTTCCTTTCATATATGTATTATATTTATTAAGTATAAGTATAAGTAAAACATAAGTATTATTTGAAACTAAAAATGGCTAGTTGAAACGGGTCGTCAGAATTACTAATTAATAAGGATCATTAGAATTTTGTCTAACTTGAAAAGAACTATATCAATCTAATGGACTCTTTGGACGATGGGTACTTAAACATGCAAATCAAGTTTTTATTTATTTATTAAATGTTAGAGAATACAAGAAATTTGAAAATTGTAATAATATTTTTAAGAACGGGAAATGGTGTAGTGAAATGCATTCTGAATCTAAAGTAGTCCGTGAACACTTATCATTTTGTAAGCGTGTTTTATTTAAGGTTACCAGCGGACATTAGATTTCTCTCACGTTCTCTTACATATAAAAGTCTCGGTTTTGTTCATGCAGGCTCGTCGTGGTCATAGAATATTCACTAAATTATCTTACCGATTGGGATGCATCTTTATAACTCCAAAAATATATTTTTGTTAACAATTCTTACATTCTTCAAAATTCATTATGAATATTCAATAAAATAACTTTCGCAAGATTACGGAGTTAATATAGATTTAGTCTCATATGAAACTTACATACATCCAAATAAATACAATTTTATTTGACATAATACAAAAAGCTTGAATAAAAAAAATAAAGAAAGGCTTTCACCTGAATAGACAATGTCCTGATTGAATTAAATTTTCTACCTAGCAACTATAAATTAGAATGATATGGAAAGATAAATCTATAATTCCCACCTAACTTTTCTTCAGAATACGTTAACCTCATTATCTCAATATTTTGGATAACAATTAAATTTAGCCGAAAACCTATACATGGCTCTAAATTAAGAACAAGAAAATGTTTGGTGTAACTCTGTAAAAGTTGAAGAAAAAAAAATTAAAATTAAGTCTTCAATTCTTTGCCGATTTGTTTTAATCTGGTGGTTGGTATATTGGTATTTAAAACTATCTTATCCTAACAGGCAAAAGTTTAGTCGATTTTTCATAAAAAGCAACAAAAAGAAAGTAATGAAATGAAATGAAATGAAATGAAAATAATGAAATAATTTTATTCTGGAACTACTGTCCCCTAAGATAATAACAGAGTTACATATTTATGTATCTTAGTCTGACATAATAAAAATACCAACTAATTTACTGTTAATTATTATTTCAAATGTGCAATGGATCGAAATTAAACATTGTATAGATGCAAGTAATTTTACATGTTGGGGGAAGTTTGAATATGGATTAGGTGTTGGAATAGGAGTTGTTTGAAGGAATTTGTGGACGAGTATTGACGCATGGAGGTAGGAAGTGGGTTCCATAAGGAAGCAGCACGAATGACGAAGGATTTGCTGAAGGAGGAAGTTTTATGGAAGGGAATATATAAGTCTATAGGTTGAGATCTAGTGTTGAGAGAGTGAATAGAGGAGCGCAGAGTAAGGAGTTCCAGGATGTAGGGAGGGTTTTTGGTTCAGAAGACTTGGAAAAGGAAAACACCAAGAAGGAATTAGGACAAAGTATTGTAATTTGTAAACTAAAAATCTGTACACATGAAATACGCTATCTCTAAGATCTTTAGATCACAGCAGAATTTAGCGGTGGTTTCGGGCATTACACGTTGCGGCCGGATTTCGATCGGGAATAACTTGAGCATCTGAAGCTTGTTGTCTGTTTGGAAGGCATTATAATTTCCATTCTCAGAGGTGCATTGAGGTGGCACAAAATTTACCACTACAACAGTAGCTGGTTAATGGGACGTATTAAACTATGCTTGAATAAATTTCAACGATTTTGTGATACCGTCTCAACTTCCTGATTACCCTGATGGACTCATCTAGACTCCCTCTCCCAGTTGAATAGAACAGTCCCACTCAAAATTATATACAGACGACTTTCCTCCTTTTTGATTTGGACTTCCAGACTGCAAAAGATTTCCCTGACCCTTGTGTTACAATGATATAAAATGTTTCTTAACTACATAAACATTTTAAGACTGTGTTTTAACTGTCTGGTCCTTAGCAGTCTCTTTTCAGACTTTCAACAAACCATTCATTGGAGACTGATTCAGAGCGCTAAAAATCTTTGTTAAATATTTAATTGACAGTAGATACTATCTTTTTTTCTGTCCGCCATTTCTGGGATAAATGGTTACACAACCAGTCAGTATTTTTGGTCTTGCAGTTACCTATTAGCTTATTGCTATTTATAAAACATGTTACTCTAGATCTTAAAAAACTCTGAAAACTTTAGATTTTTCATTGACGTAAACAAGATAAAGCCCAACCAAATTAATAAACTTAACTTGAATATTTTTTACTATTTTTTTATATTATATTTTTTTATATATATTTTTTGTTTATTTATTTTTTACTTTTTTTGTATTGTATATATAGTATGAATGGACCACACTCAGCTTTAGTACTCAGTGCCCTTAAGTGTGGCAAAATGTATTATTTCTCAATAAAAATATTTTTAAAAAATAAAATAAAATTACGACGATAAATTAAGAAAGATGGTGATAGCCCCTATCTTGGAATATACAAGTTGTACAGTAAAGGCAATATGTACAATGTAACCAATTATTTAAATAAAGACTCATTTTCCTGAAAACAGATTAGAGAAATCATTAGAGTACGATTTCCTTGATGATCTAACGCAATATATACGAGCAATTGAACAATTATTAAAATCATAATATAAAGTTCAACGTACTGTGATGTTGCTAATACTGGTCCGATTTAGACGATTACTTTAATAGTTTTTTTTGGGAATTTAATTATCTTTCGAAAAATGTTATTAATAAATACTAGAAATATGTTACTGTTCTTTTGAAGGAAAACATAATTAAACCCCGTATGAAAAATTGGAAGAGATAAATGCAAAAGTATATTAAAGGAAGGAGATGGTCCGGGGTTGCGGTTATAAATAGGCTAAATAGGAACTCCTAGATGAACACACCTCCCTGATGAAGCCCTGCAAAGTCGGGTCGAAACGTTAGCTTTCAATAAAATAGTTTTACCACTATTTAGCCTATTTATGACAGCAACCCCGGACCATCTCCTTCCTTTATAATGCAACGGTCAACTATTAAATATTCAAAAGTATATTAGTTCTACCGATTCTTATCATATAATAAATAAAATTGTCTAGTATCATTAACTATTTTACCTTTGTTCATAAAAAAACATTTTTCTTTTAGCCGGTATTGGTCTTGGTCTTGCACTTTACAAGACCAAGACCGATTTCGGGCAACACTATTCTTAATATATGGATTTAATTTCTTAGTTAACTTTTAATTTTATTCCTTATTAGCATTTTTTATGTGATATTAAATTTTAAAAAAAATTTGTTTCGGTCATCTGGAGGAAAGATGTGGGTGGGTCTTCAGCTACCAAGCTTCTCTCTTGATTGCCCCAGTGGTTTTGGGAACCATCTGCTCAGTCTCATTTAGAAAAATGTCGCTAAGTTGGTGAACGTTCATTTCATAAGCCTGCGACTGGTCGTCATTACTTATGCTGATAAGCTTCTCAGTTGCTCTCCTTTTTCATCCTGACATCTCGGAGAATATCCGCAAAAAATGAGTAGGTAATCTAGATAGACTGATTTGAGACTGTTGTCGTATTGTAAAGCTTTCATCAGCGAGCGGAACTAATGTTCATGTAATGATACTATCTTCGAAACACCCTACTATATTGAAACAATATCCTTGCAGAAAAAAAAATCAGTTATAAAAAGAAATTATATCAAAATGATCGTCGTAATAGCTAAGGTTCTTGGATACTTCGCAATGTATACGATCATTGGTACTTATGTTCTCAATTGAGTATATTAAATGTTCAGCTGATGTATGACGGTGATTATTGACTACTATCAGAGGAATGTATTCCTCCGTTTATATCGCATCGACTTAGAATAAATGGAACATAAAATTTGGCGGAGTATCTGTTGGTGACCAATAGCCATGGAGTCAACTGCAATTATTACTTCAATCAGAAGACCACAACTACCACATTAAATTTCAACTTTCCAATCCAACCCATTCAATTTTACTCAGTGAAACCATTATAATTTATATTATTGCGATTGCTCTGAAATGGAAATGTTCAATTTTTATATTCCACTACATTATAATGAAGTAATATATAAATACGCATTTATACAATTATATCTACACACATACATACGAATCTGGTAAAAGATAATTTCTTAGATTTACCCGTCTTCTTCTGAACTTGGTAGAATAAGTCGAAAATACAGCTACCTCCATTTAGTTTCAATAGCCCAGTAACCAGTACAGTGTAAGTTGCATTGAATGGAGGTTGAATGTTTCTTTTTATTTTCTTGTATAGGATATGACTCAGATACAAAATCCCAGTTTTCGACCTCGGCGCCCTCTCCCCAGTCGGATCACTTTTGAAAATCTAAAAACTGCTGTATTTTCTGTTTTCCCATCTTGATCATGAAATAGTATTGGCAAAATGAATTTTGATACATTTTTTAACTATATTAAACATGCTACAATTCAGGAACAAAAGAGATTTGGTAAGTTTAATAAGTTTTGAGATTCATATTTTCAAAGTTTTGGGCATTATATTTTCCAATTAGAAGTATTTTTCGTGTTTCATTATATGCAGTTATCTTTTATCTTCAATAACATGTCTCATATGAGTCAGTGAAGTAAATATTTATTCATTTTAATATGTTGAAGGAGGGCGATGGGAGAGGGGGGGGGGAGAGATTTGGTAGGAAAGAATAGTCCGTGGGTCAGACCTTCCTCCCATGCACCCTTCCCCGACATCACTATATATCGCGTTGTAGGCGGGATGGCCGAATGGGCTAACGCGTTGTGCACAGCACCACCGTTGCCCGGCAACCTGATATATGATAAACGACACGAGCGGATCTACGGGGAGGGGAGGCTTTCGGGCTGAAGCCCCCCCCCCCCCAAAATGCTAAAATATAACCATGTTTTATCGAAAAAAATATCTCTTAAAGTATTGTTGTTCGTGTAATTACATTTAAAAGGGCTTTAGGAATCACTTAAACACCATTTCATACTGGTAGTTAGCTTCTTTCTTTTTTTCTAAAGTAATTATCGTCATTTTTATGAAAGCAAAACACTTTCGGGCTGAAGCCCCCCTCCCAAAATTAAATCCTGGATCCTATAGTGATAAACGATACAAAAATAGTCATAAGTTCGCGTCCCGGTGCCAAGCCGTCTTTTAAATCCCCGCCGACACACTTTGGCCCGGGAAAACGCCGTATAGCCTTATCGGCGAGGAAGGTGAGGATCCAAAAAAAAACAAAAAAAAAACACTATATATCGCATATCGTTGTATTTCCTTTAAATATGTATTAAATTAAAAACAGTGTTTCCACTAAAAAAAAAACAATGTCCCAAAATGGCATCCAAATATGAATGGTTGATGACTTTGAGTTGAATTAGACTTGTAATTGAAAAATACATGTGATGTCAATTTTTTCAAGTCGTTCAAACTAAAGTTGAAAATCAAGCGTTTTGTAATTGAATGACCACAACAATGAAAAATGCCTTGGAGTAAAACACCCATAATTTTTAACGTATTTGAAACGGTTCTTTAGAAACTACACATAGTCAGCAGGGAAGTGGCACTGGCATAGGCGGCTACAGTCCTATGCCACCTCAATCAGTTCACATAAATAGCACAGTTATAGTGCCACTCTCTTCTTCTGTCTATTACATTTTTCCTATACCAAATAATGTTTCCATCAGTCCCTTGATATATTTTCAAAGATTTTGGGTCTCTCTTTACTCTCTTTCAAATTAATAAATTAAATAAATGTTTACTTCTCTAACTTTTATCATTCAGGTTATTGAAGACAAAAAGATGAGAATTAGTTTAACATTATCAAATATCGAAAATTACATTCGCAATTTTCGTATGCACTTGATGTAAACATAAATATTTTTTTATTTTATAAGTATAAGTGTGAGAAACATTTCAGAAAAATGCTTAAACATATTGTTAAATTTCAATTGATTATTACAGTCTTACAATTCTATAAATAATTTATTGTACCATTTTAGCCCAGTAACCTTGTCATGAAAATGGGGTCTAAGTTGCATCGAACGGGGGTAAAAAGTTTCTTTTTTTTTTTTTTTTTTTTTTTTTTTTTTTTTTTTTTTTTTATGAGATGTGACTGAGATGCAAAATTCCAAGTTTTTGACCTCGGTGTCCCACGGTTCACTTTTGAAAATCACAAAACTCACTTTTTTTCCAATATTGACTACGGAGTAGTTTTCAACATAAATAATTCTATGTATTTTGAGATAATACCATGTTTAGTATTTTGCATCTCAGTCACATCCCATAAAAAAAAAAAAGAAACTTTTTACCCCCATTCAATGCAACTTAGACCCCATTTTTCATGACAAGGTTATTGGGCTAAAATGTTTCAATAAATTATTTATAGAATTGTAAGACTGTAATAACCAATTGAAATTTAACAATATGTTTAAGCATTTTTCTGAAATTTTTCTCACACTTATACTACTAGAAGATAAGAATGACCTTATTAAATTAACAATTAATGTTTTGGATAATAAATTAATAACAATTTCTTTCAGCCTATTTAGATAATATAGGTAAAACTTAAATTAAATTGAACTAATTCTACGAAGAAGTTCTTACCTGAGTGTTTTAAGATTTGGTAACCTGAATCCGAAGAGATAAAATCACTTTAACTAAGGCTAAATTATTGAACTCTAATGAGGGGTCATTGGCTCTTAATGAATACACCCAGAGAATAAGATCTCCACCAATTCGACAGTAACGACTTTCCTCGTTATCCCCTTGTTTATTCCTTTTCTCTAATTCTCCTGATAAATTCTCCCTAAGATATCGGATTTAATTAGCTAAGTTCTCTTTTGTGTCTTTTTCTCTCTTTCCCTTTAAGAATACTTTAGTAAACTATAAATACATTTTTAAAATAAGTCTTAAAGCACCTTTTCTAATTGAAATTCCGTGGAAGATACAATCTTCATTTTAAAAAAAAGTCGTTAAGGCTTTTTCATAGAAACAATCTGGTTCATGCATCACACAACTTTCACTTACCACTATAATTCGAACAAAAAATATTTTCTTGCAAAATTGGGTTATTACAAAAAGTGTTTGAAGTACATTTTTAATAGAACTAACATTAATGAACACATTGGGGAATTTCGGTCATATTTATCTATTCAAAAGCTTATTAAGGCTATCAGAATAACACTAACCCCATTTATTATATCGACGGTAGGCAATAAAATATCATAACAACAACATTCTATTTGATCCACGTGGCTCCAGTCTCTGAGCTAAATATAAAAAGAGATTTTTGAATGTGCATATATTTAACCTATTAAATACTTTATTATTTAGAATTATACTTCATAGTACACAGTTGCGTCTTAGACTTAGGCTGGGACAGTCGCAGTAATACGCACACCACTTGGTCTAACAGATAAGATTTCTCTTTTATTATATTACATTTATCTGTTTGTTTCCTTTTTCATCATATAGTTTTTTCTTAAAGATGTTATTTAATTTAATTTCACTTTATATCATTATTAATACTATTATTATTTACTTTTTCTCTGAAGTATATTCTTTTTGTTCTTTCTATATTTTAATTGAAATATGGGTAGTCCTCGGAATACTCCAAACTCTTCATCCCCTTATAAAAGAAAGTAAATGGGCTAGAGGTCGAATGAAATTTTCTCATGTTATAATGTTTCCTCAAAAAACGGATAATGTAATGCATACTTATTTAGTAGCGAAAAGATGTGATACAGAGGACTTTAAAAAAACTTCCCCATTTTTTATACATAAAACCATTACAGGTTTAGAGGCAAATGTTAAAAAATTAAGAGACTGATCTCTATTGATCGAAACAATAAGCGGAAATCAAACAAACAAACTATCCGTAACGGCTTTCGGTTCCTACCCAGTTGAGATAACACCTCACAATACTCTTAAATTTAGCAAAGGCCCAATCCGGTGTTTTGATTTTCATGTATCCAAATAGATGAGATTAAAAAATAATTACAACCTATAATCAAAGATATAATTAGTATATAATCTAAAAGTAATGGAAACGAAATATTAACTTATAATTACATTGTAACCTTCCCTACCCCTCAACCTCCTCGAACTTTACGAATTGGTTATGAACAAGTAAGAGTTCAACCGTATATACCGTATATACTTAGGTGTTGGAATTGCTTAGGATTTTCACACTTAACCTGTAACAGTAGAATAGAATCCGTGTGTGTGCAATGTGGCCAGGCTAGGCATCGAGAAAATGTAAGATGTACCTTAAGATCCCACTGCGCGGATTGCAATGGCGAACACAACGCGCTTGATAAGCAATGTATTGCATTCATAATTCAAAAAGAAATAAAATCCATACAAATTAATAATGAAATTCCATTACATTAGGCAAACAAATATTATAGAGAAAAGAATCTTGCTCAGTTTAATAAAACTTTCACAGAAATAACGAAAAACAAAAATAAAACTATTGAAAAAAAAAAATACGTTGCTATTCAGCTAATATTTTATATTACTTTTCAGAAAATCTTGCAAAAACAGGGACTAATAAATCCACCACAGCTGTCGTAAATAAAAAAACTCCCAAAGAGAATAAAATTCTTTCTAATGGTGTTAAAACCACTTCGGTTTTATCACATCAAGTGAATAGTGAACTTAATACTCGGGGCTTCCCCACTTCTTGCTCCTCTCCTCACCCTATTCCCTCCTACTTCTCCCTCCTCGCTTCATCCACGTTATACCCCTACTTTCCTCCCGCCACCTCATCCCTCTTCCTCAACTTAGGCTCCTACACCGCTTACTCCTGACCCCCCTCCATCTGATCTGTTCATCATTAACGAAATAGATGATAAGGGATTCCAAATTTAAGGCAAAGCAAAAAGAGGCAGACCAAAAAACCAAACCCATAGTAAAACTTAAGTTATTAATCAATATCTGTTATTGAGTTGTTCACTTACTTAGTTAGCAACACCACCTCTATCCTCTCCGTCTGAAATGAATACTGAAGCCGGTTGTGAAATCATTACAAATAGAATCATGCAAGCGTCTAAGGCATCGATACCAATGACCTCAGGTGTACCTAGAAAACTATTTGTTCCTTGTTTCAATGAAGCTTAAACAATAAAGGATCGACGTCGAGCCAATAAAAAAATTCAGGAATTTTTCCATTCTGAAAAACGGAAAAGACAAACGGCTCTCGAACTGTTATTGTCATATATTCCTCACAAGTTGTCTATACAAAGTTATGGAATGTATGGTCAATAAAAGATTGATGTGGATTATAGAGAGAAATAACTTAGTTCAGCCATTTCGATCAGGATTTCGCAAGGGGCGATGAACTGTCTACCACTTGGTTGCATTTGAGACAGGAACCCAGTATGCCTTATCAACACTCAACAACTGATTGCTGTATTTTTCAATATGAAATAGGCTTTCGATAACATAAAACACACTATAATCCTAAGTAAGCTATAATCCATATGAATTAGAGGACAAATGTTTCGTTATATCAGCGAGTTTCTCTCAAATCAGATACTTTAGGGTTAGAATAGATTGCGATCCAAAAAACATGAAGAGATCAGTGGAGTCCCACAGAGCTGTGTCCTTAGTCCAACCCTATTCTGCTTGACAATAAATAATCTGGGGCTCAATTTGCCAAGAGGTGTTAGGTCACTATTATATACAGACGATTTAGCCATTATATACCGTTCTGAAAACGTTGCTGCCATAAAAGATAAACTACAGGATGCTATAAATAAAATCAATAACTAGTCCATATCGACTGGCTTTCAATTTTCCTCAGGAAAAACTTAAAGCCTCCATTTCAGTAGAAAGAGAAACATCTCCTATTCTCCTGAACTCTATCTAGGATATACCTTGATTCCGTATACAGATAAACATCCTTTTTTTGGGAGAGAGGGGTATAACGTTCGACCAAAAATTAACATGGGAGTCGCACATACTAACATTGAAATCTAAATCCACGTTACTAAATATAATCCAAAAATTAAATATACTAAGATATTTTAGTGGCACCTCCTGGGGCTCTGACAGATCCACCCTACTAAAAATTTATCGCGTTTTAATAGGTTCTAAAGTGAATTATGGATGCTTTGTGTAAGGTTCGACTGGTATTCGAATATTGACTGGCGCATTTTGAACTCCCCCCGTTCTCAGTTTCTGTTCTAAAGCAGGAGTACCCCCTCCTTTTATTTAGAAGAAAAAAATTAGTTGTAAATTGCATAGCTAAAATTCTTCCGCAACCAGACCATCCTACACATAGGTACATATTCAAACCGAAATTGTCCAAACCTTTTGAGAAAAAAACGAAATCAACGCTACCGTTATCAGAGAGAATTACTTCTGCTACTGCATTCCTCAAAAGAATACCTTTAATCAAACAAGAAATTCATAACCCTGCTTGGCCTAACAAACCGCCCAAAGCAATCCTAAACCTAACTCGGTTACAAAAAACTAAAACTTCTCCTCGAGTACAACACCAAATTCTCATATAACCTTTAAAAAAAAATATCAGAACCATATTTAATATATACTGGTGGGTCTAAATCGGACCAATCCATAGCGTCTTGTTTTTTCACCCATAATTCGACCCACAAAATAAAACTCCATAAACTGTGCAGTTTATTTTATTATTATTTTAACCTTCTGTTAATTACAGATAACCTTCTGTTTACAAGGCGCAGGTGAGGTGACAATGAGACGAGAGGAGTCTGGAACTTGGTGAAAATGTTGGGGGTAGACTTCTGCTCCATACGAAAGGTAGCTAATCAAGTGGTTACCAGTTAACGCGTGTTTTACTTGATATCTTGCTTCCTTCCTCTCCCCCTCCCCCAATAAATTCTGAATGGCTGAAAAAACTTTTTTACCTAGATATTTATAAAGCCATTTTTGAGAATAAATTCTGACACCATTGCAGTAAAACACCCCTTTAAGACTAAAGTAAAGGTGCGGAAAGACTTTTGTAGGGGATGGTCCTGCGATACTTCCCGTTTATGTCCAGCCTCGTTAAATATTCAACGGTCCATTCCACCCTCCCCTCCTCCTAACTTCCGATTCCTCCTTCATGCTCCTTCCAGACTCTACAATTACTGAAGTTCAAGCGGCTATAGGTAGTTATCTGCAAGTATTTATAAATAGAATCATAGCATCAAAGTATCACATTAATGGCTTAGTTATAAGTAAAATAAATTTTATAAGATAAATGAATTCTGGTTCATGGAACCTATTTTCTCTTGTACTATCAGCGTCGTTCACGATGACTGTCATTGATTAGTTCCACACTCTCAATTCATTAATTCAAATTTACAAAAATTAAAAGTTCAACCATTTTGGTTAATGTTAGCCCTTACACAATATTTGACGTTAAAAGCGAATTAAATCTTTAATTTTATTGAACTTACTACGAAGCAATTGTTAATTACTTAAATTAACGATTTCATTAAGTATTAATACAGTCCTCCACGCAGAAGGGAAATGGAACAAGGGCTAGAGTATTCATTCACACAATAGGTACATATGAAACATAAATAAATTATATAAAAAAATATATAAATAAATCAATAAAAATGGATGAATAAAAAGATAAAATAAATGTACGAGTGAATATATGAGATAAAGAGAATTGATATACATGTATACAAGATAAATAAAATTATGGATGAACGATAATTAAATAAATGAAACACAACCACACCTATATACAATATTATTATTATTAATTTAATTTTTCCATTCACACCTGTCAGAAGTTCCAACAGCCAGCGAGTGCGATGTCAAGATGTAGAAGGTTAACATGTCTTGGAATAGGCGTGAGAGAGAGGAATGCCCAGTTGCGTCCTTCCTGTCTTGAATGTATTATTTATAGTTAGTGGAGGAGATCCCTCATCCAGCTTCTTTTAGTCCTCCTTCGGATGCTATCGGGCATGTTAGTTGTGGACATTCCTCGAATCAATGAGTTGGTATGTCCTTGTAAGTTATTATGAAATTACTCGTAGTGTGTACTATGTAGTCGTTAACTGTTGGCATCTGTAAGTCTTTGTGTAAAGTAATGTTACTGACGTACCACGGAACCTTGGTGATAGTCCTGAAAGTTTTAGATTGAAAAGTCTGTATTTTACGTAAGTGAGTCTTTTTGATGTTCCGTATATCTGTGAAGTGTAGATCCAAATGGGCTTTTTTTTTTTTTTTTTTTTTTTTTAAACTTGCATTATGATATTTACAACTGTATTAGTATGAATACATCTAGTAAATTTGTACAGAGAAATATTATTACATGAAACACGCTTGTTGAGAAACTACCCACTGGTAGCACTCTAATAATTTGTCTACATGAGAAGATCACGAGGCCATCTTCTTTTCAGACGCCTCGGAGGGTTATCAGGAATCGAAGAGGAAGCAAGGTTAGAAACAAGAGGATTCGGATGGATATGAAGTTTATTATGGAAGGATAGGTATCTGGATTTGGCCAAATCGGAAACATATGGAACATTGAGGTCTTTATGGATTATTTTATTAGTGACAAAGTAAGGAGCATTGAGGATTTTATAAAGGATTTTGGATTGTAAGGATTGGATGCGAGAGGAATTCGATGGTTTAATGGAGCCCCATAGCTCAACTCCGTAAGTCCAAATAGGTCTTATTATAGTCAAGTATATGAGTCTTTTGTAATTAAGGGGAAGTTTAGAGCGTTTGTCTAGTAAATTTTGGAGTAGTCGGAAACGCCGAGCGGTTTCTTGTCGTTTCAGTCTGGTATGAGGATTCCAAGTTAGACGTTTGTCCAAATGAAGTCCAAGGTATCGGATTTGTTCAACAGGGATAAGTGGGGTATTATTAAAGGATACTGTGGGACATGAGGTCATAGGTTTACGTCGAAGGGTAAAGGTGATTTGATGGGATTTATTAGAATTTATTTTAATCCTCCAGTTTTGACACCATTCTTCAAGGCTTGTGATGTGTGATTGAAGAGTTTGGGATGCAATGGTCATCCCAACCCATCCTAACACTGTTATTACCACGTATGCCGATGATACATGTGTCCTATCCATTAATAATGACCAAATGGGCTTAAGTAGGTAAGTATACGCATTCAATTTCTGTCTAAGTTTTAATTTCGAATATCTTATCATATGTACAGTATGATTACTTAAATTAAATCTACCTATTAAAAAAATCCTGACTTATTTTAAAATACACAAATCCTAAATTTCCTACATTTTTCCGAAAATCCGACCAATATTTATAAACATATTTATGTAGCTCCTATCATTCACATAAAAATTTCCTTCTATTTATGCGTCACAATGTATATGGTAAGATAATAATCATATCCTATTGTTGGGGCCAGGGGTACTTCAAAATCGAAGTACAAATCTTTCCCCGGTGCGTTTCCTCAATGGTGGGGGAAATTCGAGTAAAATTAAATTTTGGGAAAGAAGGAGAAAAAAATTAGTGAATAAATGAGACCTGTAAAACATTAAAGAAAAAAAAATGCATGCAAAAGAAAATATTAAAAAATAGAAATACATCAATAAGTAAAAAAAAAAAATGTAAAATAAAATTCCCCTTTTGAATGCTTACAATATTTATTGAGATAATGAGTTTATATAAAATTTAAATAAACAAATGAGTAGAAAGAATATTATTCAAAAGCACTGAAATAAAAGAAAACATAAAACATAATGTTCAGTTAAAATAAAACACTTAAACATTCTTAAAAAGTATATAGTAACATCCACTTCGGAAAACTATAAATAAACCAAGAGAGAAAAATGTCTATGGTAACGGTGAGAGAATCTGAACGAAAATATCCCAAATTGGAGGCTATATTTCCAAAGAGGTTAGTTACCTGAAGTTCAGCTGTCACCGCAGTCGATGGTGGGGGGATCGATATGCATATCGATCCTGATCGATGACTCGCGATGATACAGCTGGGACCTTCAAAATGGCGCAGGTGAGGTGACAATGAGACGAGAGGAGTCTGGAACTTGGTGAAAATGTTGGGGGTAGACTTCTGCTCCATACGAAAGGTGCTCCAGACTGCCTTAAGACCGCATCCCGACAGTATTATGGCATTATTTGTGTCTTAATCCCTAAAACAGGGTATTACTGCTGGGCTGGAGCGTATACACAAACGCGATAACACATCGCATACGAAGCCAAATATAAACTATAATATAAACTTAAATACATTTTAGGTACAATTGTCCCTCAAACTTTTACAAAAAAAATAAATAAACATTTTATTGTTAACATTGAAAAGGGGTAAATGTGAGAGAAAATAATAATGCAAAAATTAAGAAATAAGCCTATGCGGCGTTAACACCTATAATTAATTATAGATAAACTATAAATTACATTTTAATAAACATTTATCATCCTATATAAATCTTAAATAACACACCGGTTTACTGCTGACGAACTGCTTGTTGTTACTAAACTGTTAATACAGCCGTATGATACGAGTTATAGGTCATCGGCAACTGGATATACAATGGAGCGTTTTCGGAAATAACGTCTGCCAATGAAGTCACAGTAATAAAGCCGGGAATAGCACCATTGACGGTCTGTGGCTTGCTTTATTACCCCAAAAGCCATGTTATTAGCGATAACGCCAACATGTGCTGCATGATAGTATCAGTGCAATCTGCTTCATTATTATTGGATTTCGACTAGTTTGGTGATGAAGGAATAACTAAATTGGATTGGCTATTCATAATAATATCATCATATCATTCTAAAATAATCCACGCTATACCGTGGACTATATTAGATTATATAGTAAAAATTATATAAAAAAAAATTCTTTTGATGCTCAGGTATCGCAATCCTTTTTAACTTAGAAAAACAAATAGAAGCGTTTTATTAAATGTTTGACAATTTCTTAAATACTTTAAGAAGCTTTTACGACATGGCTATCGAGATACAAAATTTATTGTAGATATAAATTAATTTTAAAATATTCTAAACCAATACATAAATGTATTACTAGCACAGTATTCTTAATTTTTTTTTTAACTTCTACTTTATTTTAATATAGGGCAGTCTTCTGAGAATTTGAAAAACGATTTATCTGAAAAACATGGCATAGATGACTTAGGAGAACCGTTAGTTTTTTTTCTAAAGCTAACATTTTATTTTTGATAGACGACGTCTTATAGCTTATGGTTCTATTATGGTTTTGTAGAATTAGTTACTTTTTACATTTTTATGCTGCCATGAACAAAGATATTTCCTACATTATTTTATAAATAATCAAGATATCGGTTTTAAAAAACGTACACTTTCTTGAAGTTGAGAAGCATTGTGCTATCCGAGGATTTAGATTATAAAGTCAAATTATAAAGCCACTCTTGCGTTCCAGGAAGACAACCAACTTACTCAGTAACATCTGAAAAAAACTTCAAAGTAAACCTTTGAGGGATCGTCTTGATTTGGTACTTCTTGGTAGACACTTCATTATACAGGGTGTCTCAATTCTTATTGGCCAAGTCTGGAAGGTTGGTTATTCCAGAAAAAAAATTACATTTGATGTGGCGATTTAGAACGGAAAAGGAGTTAATTACAATTTTGTTTTTTCTTAAGATGGTCAGGTTTTCTTTTTCATAGGAAGCGATAGCACAAGAAGTATTTAATTTAGGTAAATCCGCTGATTTAGATCGAGCCAGATACCTATCCTTTCATGATAAACACCGGTCCCATCCGAATCCACTTGTTTCCAGCCTTGCTTCTTTCTCTATTCCTGATAATCCCCCAAGGAGTCTGAAAATAAGATGGCCTCGTGACCTTCTTACATGAAATTAAATAGGGAGTGTTACCACTTGGCAGTATCTCTTCAAGTCTGTTCATGTCATTATTTCTAATGTGTGCATTTTTACTAGTTGTATTGTTTATACAGTTGTAAATTTTATTAAATAAAAAACAAACAAAAAATTAACCAATTACCAATGGGACAGCGGGTCAAATTTAGTTTGTGGTGAATACACTGTGTTGGTTCAGTCAGCATGGGCAGCGCATATATTGCACTTCTGAAAGGGTTCTCAAATTGCCGCAAAGTAGTAGCTCAGTACATACCTCCACAAATCACGTTTTTGCAGACTGAACCAACGCAATCCATACACCACGGAATTAACAAATATTAAATTTTACACGTTGTCCCAAAGTTTACGGTACTATATGTAGTATAGTAGTAGATGATAAAAACGCATCGAGAATAATCCATGCTTTTAAGGAAAACACAACTTAGCGTAGTTTGGCCGATCAAATTCTCCTTTGAATGTTTTTTTTTTTTAAGACAAACTCAACTTTTATTTGAAGGAAATTTTGTCTAGTTTACTATGAAAGCAATTTTTAATTAATAATAAAAAAATTCTTCTTGTATTATCGCTTCTTATAAAACAGAAAACATGATCACCTTAAGAAAAGACAAAATTGGACTAAATTCCTTTCCCGTTCGCACATACATCAAATGAAATTTTTTGTTGGAAATTTTGTCTAGAGTCACCTCTCAGAGTTTGACCATTAAGAAGTGGGACACCCTGTACAGAAGGACTAGGTAAGTAGGTAATTGTTGCCTACGTGCTCCGCATACCAAGTTTCAATCCTTCTCAATCTTGTCACATCCAGAATAACATAAAAAAAAATAAAACATACACTTACCGGATAATTTTATATTTGGTCAAGGGCGTTATAATATCAATGATGCATGTCTAAGTTGGGTATTACAATTAGTAATAAAATAAAATAAATCGACTAATATTTTTAAATGGTTATTATTTTCTATATTTTGAGATAAAAAACACCGATTACTTTATTACATGTATCATACACTCGGAATTCCATATTTAATTATGTGTGATAAACAATGATCATCTATACAATATTTGAAAAATAAACAAAATACAATTAAAAGTTAAATAACATTTTTTAACTATGATAAGTTAAAATTACAATAAAATTTTGCATAACGGATAGCAATTTATTTTATACTTCCACTTATCTGTATATGTGATATGTAGGAATGGTAAGTATTGTGATCGTGAAAATTTTTAATCGGAAGTGCTACTTTATATCAACGGTGAAACACATTTTTAAACTCGGTGTATCACTGTATAATTAAGTGGTCTTATATATCATTTGGGAGTGGAGTAGCTCAGTGGTAGGGCACTGGAGCTTCTAATGCAAAGGTCCCAGGTTCGAACCCCGCCTCATGGCAGAAAATGTATTTATCTGTTTCATTGGCCGTGGGGCGTCCCTAGGTCTGGAGACTCTCCCGGGGCTCTCCCAGGCTCTATAAAGTGGGTACCCTTAATTAAATAATAGATTAAGGAGGAAAACCTGGTGGTTGAGCGTGATCTCGGTCAAATCACCTCCTTGCACAACCGTTGACCTAGAAACAGTGCTTTCCCTAAATAGTACTGAACCCCAGACCCTTCATGGGTTGTAATGGTACAGGTATTTTTTTTAATACCATTTACATCTTCTATCCATTTACAGGGCTTAAATGGTCCATGTTCATATGCGTTTTCCTCTAAAGTACATTTAATATGGTTTATCTTAAATAATCAACCATCACTCATTACTAAAAGTTACGAAAAAATGCTAAATATAACTTTTGAAAGAATTTGATAATTTAATAAAAGAGATAAAATAAAAAACGCTTATACAGGTCGAAAATGAATCTCCGGAAATATAAGTCAAAAGGTATTCTTTCATCTTTAAGCTTTCAGCTTTAGCTCCGTTTAAAATGCACTTCAAAATTTTTACAATAGCCCAACATTCCCAAAAAATAATTTATATTAAAAGCAGAGCGGTAAATGGAAGTTGTGTGTTGCGCGCACCAGATTTTTTAGTACTGTTACAATTGTAAAAACAAAATAAATAGTTACAATACTTACAAGCTTGATGTCCTTACGGCGGTACTGTTGGGTCTGGCAGAGTTCTGCCCGGTAGTATCGAAGCTCAATTAAAAAACTGAAGAGGATCCCATTATTTATGTTAAAAACAATGATCGAAAAATTTTTGAAAAAATGGAATAACTAGAAGTTGTTTTAAGTCATTTAAGTGTATTTCATGACCTATTGTCCGACTATAATTCAAATCTTAAGTTATAATATATAAAGCTGGAATTATAAAAATCATATTGTAATATTTTTTATTACATATATATATATATATATATATATATATATATATATATATATATATATATATATATACATATGTATATATATATATATATATATATATATGTATATATACATACATATATACACACTTCTAGTAACACATGGTTTTTGAAGTAGTTTTCTGGAATAGATTTATTTTTTTTAGGATTCCTGCTTTGTCAGTACACCATCAGTACGTTTCGGTCATAATTAAAATTTAGCCGTTAATTTATCGTTTTAAAATAGAATGATGGAACATTCAACGTCACCGTCAATCAATATCAAGAACAATCAATATCTTAGATGTTTCCTAATATGTAGTGTTATGGGTACAAGCTCAGTCTTGATATTCCAGTTTTGATAAATTTAGAAAGTTTCTATGTCTTGTGATTTTAAATTCCCAGAGTCAGCTTTGAAGTTTTTTATCATTTGGTATAAATGTTTGCTACGATGATTATAGGTACAAAAAAAAACCGTTTAATAGTGCTATTACTCACAGCTATTTTCCAGATATGTATTCTACAAATTAGCTTAGTAAAAATTGTTACATTATATACCGTTGGCATGTACGGCGATTTATCTGTATTCAGGATCAATTCATATCTGATAAAGCAAACATATAATATTTCTGTAAGCTTATTAGAAATGGATTATAATTCATCAAAACACTTTACTTTAGCCAATAGTATAATATTGTAGCTATTTCACATTCTATTAGATTCCCCACTCGTACCTCCTTGCCTATCGATAGCTTGTGATTAATTGTAGAGATAGATGTGATAAAGTGAGTGGTGGCGTTCGGTGTAGATTGTTATTTGGTTGCAACTGAGTGAAACATTTCATCATTGAGAATTCGTCCGTCATTTTAGCTGCTGTGGCTGCATTTGGTAAAATTTGGTGAAAACTGTTTTCCCTAAATAATCTAATGGCTGCCTGTGTCTTGGTCTACAGAGGTTGGAGCTGAGAAATCGATCGATTTATTATTTAAAAAGTTGAAAACTTTATATAAATATTTTTCATTTTTAATCCTGGTATATGTTTAATTTATTGTTTAGAAGAACTTTATTTTGTTTTTATCTAATTATTTTTTTAATAGAAAATATTTATTTCATTTATTCCTTTAGAGAGAGTGCACTAAAGTTTATGTTTTAGTTTGGAATCTTTTCGATTTGATTTATTTATTATCCTAGATCCCAGTATCACCAAGACATTGTTCGATTTGTTGATCAGGTTCTTAGAGATTCGTCTATCATCAGGTAGCAAAGTAAGATACATCAAGACCTTGTATTGTCCCCAGGGTTTTCTAGTCTTCATTAATATTAATTAATAGTTATGCAGATTATTCCATTTTTAACTAAAATAAGTTTAAAAAAAATTATACTGTGAGTGGTATGTTTAAATTATTGGAACCTGATTTTAGTGTTACTTCATAAAAATTCTCCTTTTCGAGTACTTAACAGCCCATTAAAGTTTACATTCAACTGCAGCATCCAATTTATGAGCTTTTAAAATGTATTTCCTCGTCCGTAGATTAACTTTTATAGGCCCATGAATTCCAGTGTATTTTAATGGAACTGTATTGTAAACAGAACAGATTAACGACCGCCTCAAGTACTACACTCTCAAAAACAAATTTTTCGAAATAATTGTTTACACTAAAGGTGCGTTTACACAAAATTCCTGGAAGCATTCGAGAGTACTTCCTTAACTTTCATTATGAAATAAAGATATCTGAGAACAGATTTATTAATTTCGTGAATTAAAAAAAAAAAAAATAAAATAAGAAACGGGAAAAAAGTATGATTTGTAAAATCATAATTATGTGGTGTTTATTAAAATTGGTTTATGACATATATTTAAATGATTTAATAAAGTTGGTAATTCTCCTATTTTTTCAGAGAACCGTACTTGCACATCTGTGGCTCATGTCTGTTTGACCCGTTATATTTTTTATTACTGAACGAATAGTTCAATTGAACATCAACTACATATGTAAATGAATAAATGTACAAAAACAAATAAAATCAGGAACTAAAGAATTGACGGGATGCGGTCAAATCTTAGATCATTGTTTTATTTAAAAATATAAAATTAAAACTAACGTATGTTAGATGGATCTTCATTTTGTAGAAATAAATCGGGAAATGTTAAAGCTTTAAATATTGTATAAAAGTAAAAATTCTTAAATTGCCTACAAATCAATCTGCACCTAAGTGAAAAATGATCTTATAAATGACAGCCACTCAGTGCCTAATGGTCACTCCTTCGGCCTACCGTTTCCATTAAGGTGTCGATGGATCGGTATCAATCAAATCATCACGAAGGAAGGAAAGCAGTTCAATCATACTATATTTATATGTGTGTGTGTGTGTGTGTTTGTTTGTGTATGTGTGTCAGTGTGTCTGTGTGTGTTTGTGATTGTGTGTGTGTGTAGAATAATTGTTATAAGTTCGGAGCTCATTGTTAAATTCATTACAATCATTCCTGATCTATTAACAAAGAATAATGTTCAGGAATAAAAATGATATAGAAAATTTCAATAATAATGCCACAGTTATATTAAATTAACACTTTAGTGGATATTCCAGATACTGAGACGACTTTATTTAAACTAGGTACACGTACTTCTTAGTTTGTATTATTTTATACACTAAAGTTGAAACAGTATGCAAGTAAACTTAATTTATATCTCATTCCGCAATGCTTCTAATTTAGTTTCAATAACATTAAAATTATATTGTCTTTCATAGCATAATTATATAAAATGCCTATTCAATACACAGGCTTACCAATTTATTTTTATTTATATTACATTTCGTATAAACATATTTTTAGAATACAATATTTTTCTAAGAGCGATAATTATAAATCACGAACCTTTGATTGTCCTTTTTATCGTTAAATATTTGAATACTAGAGGGAGAAGGTCACTGCATGAAGTGGTCTTTAATATATATTTTCACGGTACAAAACAATGGTGAATGAAATAAAAAATCTCTATCAAAGAGCATTTATTATATAAAGTGAGAAATATGGCTATATCGCTTATATACAAGAACCAAATATCACATATTGGATATAGCGGAAAGGTTTTTAGGCGTAGTGCAATATCTGAAGCAGCCATGCATTCAGTTTAGTTTCCATAATTGATTTGTAAATAACGCCTCACCAGTTCCAGTATTGGGATTTCTCCCATTCTGCTCTCAATAGAATAAAGTATATCCAACAATATTCAATAAACGGAGATCCTTTAATAAAACGATAGCTTATAATCGTTTGAGATTATAAATTATGAAAATATTGAATAATGAGACGCCAATTTCGTACAAACTGTGTGTCTTCATAAGAGCTGAAAAAAAAAAAGAAAAAGAAAACAATATAGGTTAAAATTAAAATATTTTTGATATTTTTTTTAAATTTGTAGTATCTACGCTCGTTTTATAGGCGCACCCTATATATTTATATACCCTATACATAGGTATATATTTAGTTAAGAAAATACGATGAAAGATATGGTGACAAATAATCTAAGAAGTATAAAAGTTTTTTTTTTCTTTTATTTAGACATATAATATTCTGTCACGGGGACAATAATTATATTGATAAATGAACACATTCACACCGTATATACAAAAAAAATTAACAAACGTAAAATATAACTAAATAATAATAAACAAAAACTATATACAATAAAAAATAATATTACCTAAATATAAGTAAATTAAAAACATAAAAATACAGTCACACCTATATACAATATATACAATCAGGCATGGAACCCAAATCCCTGCGCTTCTCTCTCAACAGCCTCACTGGTGCTAAAGCCGGTGGATTTTGAGCCAGAGCGCTTTAGTCACATACACTCATGTCTTGAGTGGAGAATTCGGCCATTTCCAGAACTCCGAAATAAATACTATAAAAGATCTCTGGGCCACTGCCGCTTCAACCTTCGAGGAGGGTTGTAGGGATGAGTGGAACTAGATAGGGATTGGGCTAGGGGGGAATTTGGAAGATTGATAAGGTTCTGATGGAATTTTGAAAAATTTTCAGGAATAAGGTCAATGACAAATGGGATATTAAGGTCATGATGTAGGGTTTTGTTGGTTACATAGAACGGAGCATCGACTATTGTTCGGAGGACTTTGGATTGAAACGATGGGATGCGTTTGATGTTAGAGAATTTTGCTGTCCCCCAAAGTTCAAGTCCGTAGGTCCAAATAGGTAATTAAAAATTGAAACAAGAAAAATGTTTTTTCAATTTAATCTCTGAATGTATCTGAGGTTCTGCAGTGTACCGTCCAATGAGAAAGGCCAATTCACGATTAACGGTGCTGACTGTATCGCAAGCGAAGACGACTGGGGCCACCTCCTCGGAGTGACGGTCGACATCACTTCGGACCACCTCAAGATCCCTGGTAGCGGAGAGGCAGTGGTCAGCGTTGTACGCTCCAGCCACAATGACTGAAATTGTTCAAATAAATATTTTAGAAATATATAAATCGATAATCTATTAACACAGCCATTTTATGTTATATTTATTAGCAAAACTATAGTTTTAAAAAACAATATATGTCTGTACTAGCATAAAAAAAAATAAACCAATGTTATTATAATTGTAGATAACTTTTAAAAAATGAGGAAATGAATTATTTTTATAACTCAAAATATCTGTTATTCCCACCCAGTTTCTTTGCTGAAACTGTTCATGCGGACAGCAAATACAGTTAATCAGAAACTTGGTCTAAATAAAAAAAAGTGAGAGGGAAGGAGAATAATTGAAGAGAATACTAAACCATATTATTATTTATAATGAAAAAAATCCACCTATAAAATATAAAAAATAAAACAAAAGCAATCATTTGTATATTTTACAAGGGGTGGAATGTGTGGCCACCGATTTCAATAAAATTTTGTTTGTAAAATTGCTCTTGCCAATGCGCCTAAGAAGTCGAAAAAACAACATTTTATATAATTACAACCGAAACTTGTGTTATTCGTTTTTGCTTGGCTTTATCGGAATTTTTACGTTAATACACACCTATCAATTTCATTATTTTAAGCAGAATAAGGGAAAATTGATTATGACATTAAATGAGTTATTTATTTATTTATTTGTTTATTTAGAAATATTACATTCTGTCACATCAAGGACATTTATAATAGTGATCAGAGAAAGCACACTCACACTCTATTTACAATAAAAAAAAAATAAATAATACAGAAACTTAATAATAATAAATACAAAAAAATAAAATAAAAATAAATACAATAAAATAAAATAAATGTATATAAACAAAAGAACTAACCTAATCATACACACTCGGGCTTGAGTGGAGGATCTGGCCATTGCCAAAACTCCAATAGATGCTTATTTACAAAAGGTCTCTGGGCCACTGCCGCTTCAACCTTCGAGGAGGATTGTAAGGATGGGTGGTGCTGGATAGAGATTGTGCAAGGGGATTTGGATGATAGGTAAGGTTCTGGTGAAATTTGGAGAATTTTTCTGGAATAAGGTCTAGGACAAATGGGATATTAAGGTCATGGTGTAGGATTTTGTTATTTACATAGAACGGAGCATCAACTATTGTTCGAAGGACTTTAGATTGAAAGGATTGAATACGTTTGATGTTAGAAGCTTTTGCTGTCCCCCACAGTTCAAGTCCGTATGTCCATATAGGTTTCAGTATTGTCTTGTAGATAAGTAATTTGTTTTCAATAGAAAGTTTGGATTTTCTGTTTAGTAGTCTGTATAGCTGGCCGTATCGTCGGTTGAGTTCTTGTCTTTTGAGTCTAGTATGTGGGTTCCACGTTAGTCTTCGGTCTAAATGAAAGCCAAGATACCGGACTGTGTCTGAGTAAGGAAGCTGGATGGAATTGAAGTGTACTGGTGGACAGGAACTGCGTCGGAGTGTAAAGGTAATATGTTGGCATTTAGATTCATTAACTTTAATGCGCCAGTTATTACACCAGTGCTCAATCAAGGTGAGGTGGTTTTGGAGATTTAAGGATGCTATGTTGGGATCAGAGTTGGATGATAAGATTGCGGTGTCGTCAGCGAATGTTGCAAGAAAAGTATCGGGATGAACAGGGATGTCAGCAGTAAAGAGGATGTAAAGCACGGGACCCAAGACGCTGCCTTGGGGAACACCGGCTTTAACGGAGTAGATATTGGAAAATTCTGTTCCACAGCGAACTCGGAAGGAGCGGTCAGAGAGGTAGGATCGGAGGACTAGGTACAAGGACTGAGGTAAATGGATTTTAAGCTTGAAGAGCAGTCCGGAGTGCCATACCCGGTCAAATGCCTGTGCAATGTCCAGAAATGCACCCGAACAGTATTCCTTGTTTTCTAGGGCTGAGGAAATATGATCAACAACTCGGAGTCCTTGTTGAACAGTAGAATGTTGGGAGCGAAAACCAAACTGATGGGAAGGAATATTTTGGGATTCTATAATGGGTAGGATTCGTTTCAAAAGGATCTTTTCAAAAATTTTTGAAAGGATTGGGAGTAGGCTGATTGGTCTATAGGATGTTGAGCTATTGAGAGGTTTTCCTGGTTTTGGGAAGAGGCTAATAGTGGAGTGTTTCCATAACAGAGGGAAGTGGGTGGTGCGTAGGATACAATTGTAGATATATGTAAGGAATATGACTGCTTTGGATGGAAGTTGTCGAAGGATTTGAGGTGTAAGGAGATCATGTCCAGGAGCTTTACGGAGGATTAGTTTTTTTAATTGAAATTTTACTTCGGAAGGATGAATAGCTTTTGGGGGCAAGGAAAGTGGGATTGGTGATGTAAGGAGTTCTTCTACTGTTACGGTGTGGGCAGGATGGGATTCCGGATGTGAAATAAATGTATTGGATAGGTGAATGGCGAACTCCTCAGCTTTATCTTCGTCAGATGCTGCCCAGGAGCCATCACCTCGTCGGAGAGGATGGGAAATGCGGTGAGGATTTAGGATTT
The DNA here is from genome assembly GCA_928085145.1 of Nezara viridula. Lineage (NCBI taxonomy): Eukaryota > Metazoa > Arthropoda > Insecta > Hemiptera > Pentatomidae > Nezara > Nezara viridula. The sequence goes on from OV725077.1 coordinate 114,151,363, forward strand.
TTGTTGTGGTTTTCCAAAGGGAATTGTCGCGAGAAGAGAGGGAGGATAGGTAGGAGTTGAAGGATTGTGATCTGAAGGTGGCTAATTCCAGTTTTAATTGTTTGCAGTAGTAATTATAGGAGCAGCGGTCGGTAGGATGTCGGGTACGTTGCCATAATAATCTGGCACGGCGTTTGGTGCGGATTAGGTTAAGGATGTGTTGGGGTAGAATGGTCTTTATAGGAATTCTGGAGGAGTCTTTTGGGAAGGAGGCAGTCCAGGCGGCTTGTTGGATTGTGGTAGTAAAGGAATTTACGGCACTATCAAGGTCATCGGGAGTTTTGAGGGATATGTTGAGATCAATATTATCGGAGATTATTTGGCGGAAAAGGTCCCAGTTTACTGGGCCCCTAATGAATGACGGTGGAGAAGGTTTGGGAACAGGTTCAAGTGAAACATTAAGGATTAGAGGACTATGGTCAGAGGAAAGTTCATTTAGACGTGTAATGGAACAATTGAGGGGACTTAAGCCGCTGTGGATAAAGAAATCAAGAAGATCAGGATTACGGTTGGGATCTGTGGGCCAGTAGGTAGGAGAGTTGGGGGAAAGGAGGTGAAAACGTTGGGAATTGAGTGCAGACAGCAGGGTTCGGCCACGAGAATTCGTGGTTCTGGAACCCCATTGTTGGTGCTTGGCATTTAGGTCTGCACCCAAGATGAAGTGATGTCCTAAGGAGTCGAGGAGAGAACTGAATTGGGCATTGGATATGGATCGGTTAGGAGGGCAATACGCTGATGCAAGAGTGACCGGAAAGGAGAAGGTTTTTATCACGATAGCGGTGGACTGTAGGAAATCATGTATTGGTAATGGGAGTACGTGATGGGAGAGGGATTGGTGTACAATTACAGCAGTACCGGCATGTGCTTTTCCGTCAGGGTGGTCAGTACGATATGTCAGGTATTGTGGTATATTGAAGTGCTGTTTAGTGGTTAGTCGAGTTTCAGTAATTAGTGCCACATCAATGTTCTTGTCAAGTAGTAAAGTAGATAGTTCGTCTGTATGATTTCTAACACCATTCGCATTCCAAAGGAGAATGGATATGGGTTTAGGGATGTGAGTCATTTAAGGATTTTTCAAAGGAGGGATGAGGTGAGATACGAGATTCGTGAGGAGTGATATGAGTGGAGTAACAAGGGATTTGAAATCGGTGAGGAAAGATGCTAACAAACTTGTGAGATCTGTTGCATTTGAAGGAGGAGGAATATGAGGAGTTTGTTGTTGGTGGTTAGGTATATTAGGATGAAGAGGATTTTGAGGTTGGGTTTGAGGTTGTTGTTGTGGCAGGGCTTGACATTTATCGGTTAAAGTCTTACCTCTAAGTAGTTGGGAGAATGATACATCATTGTTTACAATTCTGGAAGGCTCTCTCTCTCTTCTTGTTCTTAGTGCTTCATCTTGAATCCGGTTTTTCTGGTGTCTGGTTTTGAGATTCTTGTAAATTTGGCAGCCTTTGTAGTTGGCCGGGTGTCCCTCCAAGCATAGGGCACATACTGCTGGATCTTGTATAGGTTTGGTGCACTCTACAGATTTGTGCTGTTCACCGCACTTCACGCAACGCGGCAGATGGTAGCAATATGTCTTCGTGTGGCCATAGGTCTGACAATTATGGCACTGCACGATGTCTTTCTTGGGATATGGCTTCTCAACTTTCACCATTGTGTAGTATATTCTTGTGATATCATATATTTTTTCGATACCTGGTGATGGCTCCAAGTCCACGAAAAACAATGGTAGTGGGATCCTATTTCGTAATCCTGGCTGCTCCCTGTCCTCCTTCAAAACGTTTGTTACCTGGCGTACATTGAAACCAAGCGTCGTTAGTTCTTCTTTAATAACTTCAGTGGGGGTTGAGGAATGTAAATTTCTTATCACTACTCGTAAAGCTCTTTCCTGCCTCAGCTGGTAAGTGTGAAAATTCGCATTTGTTTCTGATAAGTACTTCACTATTTTTCGGTAGGCTTCTGCAGAATCAGGTGTTATTTTGGTGTCATTGGTTCTGTTAAGGCATGAATAACTGCCAGAGCAGATTTTATTTAGTTGGGTGCAGAACATCTGGAAATTTTTTATATTTTTCACAAATATCGGAGGAGGCTTTGGTTCTCTGGGTATTGTTGCAGACTCCATTACTTCTCTGTCATTTTGAAGCACTTGGTAGGGGTTTGGAGTAAAGAAAGGTGATTCTTCAATCGTTTCTTGTGCAGACGTACCTGGTTGGGGCTGAGGTTCTGGTTCTGAAGTGTTCATTTTGGTCACTGGAGGTATTTCTCGTAGGCAGCGACGAGTCCTTTGTTTTAAATGAGTTAAAAAAATATTTTTCATAACAAAATACAAAAGACGCTTACAGTAAAGCAGGCAGTGGCAGTAATTTTTTTTTTTTTTTATAAAAAAGAACGTTACATTCGTTTTTAGTGCTCTTTAAAACTCCTAAGAACGAATTTTTGTATATATCAAAGTTATTGGTCCTCGAAATTCCTTACTGGGCATGGGGGCTTTCGAGACAAGCTCTATGGATTTGGAAAATGCATCGATCCTCCTTGTCCTAGCTGTGAGATTCCGGAGACTGCGAACCAGACGCTAAGTAAGCGAACCACCCTCGAGGCGCTAAGGGCCAAATTCCTGAGGGAGGCTGGTTCCTATGTTCTCACAGAGACCAATTTCCATCAGCTAGTTACGGAAGAAAACTACCCGTACTACAAAGAATTTGTGTACGGGAGAAAAGAAGCGTTCCGCACACTTCAACGTCACAAGAAGAGGACTCGCGCCAGAGACGCCGCCGGAACAATGAGGAGCGGAATAAGGGTCATAAACAGTAGATTTAAATATAAAAATGGGTCTGATCGCTGAAGCACACAGTTATACAATGACCGTGTAACGACCCAGTTCATTAGGGAGCGGAGTGGCCGAATGCGTTAATGCGTGTGGACAGCACCACGAGTTGCCCAGCAACCAGATAACCGGAGATTTCAAATTTTCAGCCCTCATCCTCCGGTCCGGCCTGGAGAAATCCCGTATAGAGCCTAACAGGCGAGGTAGGGATGAACGGAAACAAAAAATAAATAAAATAAAAGTTCTGCAAAACCGTTATTGGGCACTCAATCCCACGGTTGGGCTCAAATAAATAAATATATCAAAAATTGTAAACTTTTGTACATGATTTTCAGAGGAGGTGGGTTGTTATTTCAGCCGTTAACTAAAACATTCATAACTTTTAACGGTAATAAACTTTTGATTCTGTTTTAAGCCAGAAATGAAGGAAAAGTAAATAAAAATAGAAAAAAATAATAATAATTAAATGTAGAAAAAAAATTAATTATTATTATTTTATATGTGTCTGAAAAGGGTGGATTTATATCATGGTTTTTAACATACTGATAACTGAGTTTCTAGACAAAAATTTCATGTGAAAAATATAATCTTTTGATTACTATCAAAATTCCTATTTTATATTTTTTCGTGGTACCAAAAACGAATAGCAACTTTGTTTTTATCTAAAATATTTTGTACTTTAGATACCGGGGTTTTTAAAACATAATTATGTTTGAGAGATAAGTATGTAATGGAACAAATCTGAGCGACCGACGTAGTTGTTTAGGGGAAGTATATTTTTAGTAAGAAGGTTGATATTCGTTTATCGCACTTTGGAAAACACTGAATTACGGATTTTCACAAGAATAAAAACCTTATTTTTTTTTCATTCAATTTTTGCATCATTTCATAAAGGACCAAAAATAAACCAAAAATCTAATAAAGTAAAAAAATCGTTTGTGATATATATATATATAATAAACTGAAATCCGAGGAAAGCAGAGGCAAACAAAAATAACATCATTTTTTTTTTAATTATACAGTTTTTATTTCTAGCCTCATAGAGGGAATGGGCAAGAATCCTCGGGCATTGGTCAAATATTTTTCGACCTCATTAGTTTTAGTATCAGTATCACCGGTGACTTCATATCCATAATAGCATCTTGTTATTAAAAGAAATAGTTTGGGGTCCGGCGTCAGTGAAGAACTGAAATCCACCACTACTTATAAACCCATCTTTCTTTACAATTATTTATATTGTCAATATTAAATTTTCATTCAACAGACTTCCTTAGTTTTGGAGCAGATGATCAATTGAATTCATGCTGGAGTTAATTAATAACTAAATAAAATTTAAGGATTAGCCTCCCACGGGAGAACAGAAACTGAGATTCAGTAATAGTGCTACGTATTTGGTCTCATGGGAAATACGAGTTCTCAATCGACCGCAGCCGGTGAGCCCTGTTGAGATAGACAGAGAAGTAAAAGAGATCGGATTGAATGAGATGCCATTAACCGAAGGTGGTCAGCTTCTAACAGCAATCAGCTCCAACCTGCACTAGGCTATCAGATTTCTGGTTGAGTTCCCTTAGAGATCAATTTCACGTTTCTTATATCTAAAAATATCCATTTAAAATGAGACATTTGGTCAAATAAGGCTTTGGAACAGCGTATTACAATTAAATACAAGAGTAAAAAAAAAATCTTAAAACGGTAATTGTAAGTAAGACACGTGAAGTTGGTAATTGTAACTTCCTTGTAATCGTTTTTTTTTTTATAACGCTTGTTTGATGTATCGAGGAGTCTTCCCATTATCAGAAATATATTACACTACCTAGTGCATATTACATCCGTTTTTGTTTTATATTTTTTTTTTCTGTACTGTTTTTGTCAATTTATAAAATTTGTTTATTATTCATCTATAGTTATACGTATTACATTGCTACATACATATTAACTATATATAAATATGTACTTCAACTTTAAAGTTTCAAACAAAAAACATTTCAACAAAAGATAAAAAAAAGGAGGAATTTATGCATACAACTTGCTGTCGATCCAACAAGGAAGAATATCGCGTATTACACGTAGCTGTAATAAAAACATTTGGTAATGAAAGTTTCAGTAAAGTGGAACCTCCACTCATTTGAAATATTCCCGTCTTACAAAATACATTGAACTAGCTTGTTGTATTTCATCTTTATTTATTCCAGTGCCGACCTAGAGGTTCGCCTATGGGGGCGCCAATCATCATGGGTGCTTGCCACTTGTTATGAATAATTAATTTTAACCTATTAACAAAGCAACTGTATTAATGAAATAAAATTCAAATATTACGAAATATAGAACAGCATAAAATAAATTTTTAGAACGACGGGAAAATGACATCATCACCAGAAGGCGCGGACAGCCTAAAGCTGCCACTGATTTACTCGTCACTCTTCAAACTATATTAATAGTGTGTCACAATTTTCGGATGTGCTTTATATAGTACATTTCCATTTATCCACATTTTATATCAATTAGGTGGCCTTAATTGATCAATATGAGTCAATACGTACTTCATCTTCTAAATTTCGAACCAGAAACTTCCCAACAAATGAACAAGTAAGAAAAACAGATGAATAAATATTCTAATCAATCCAACTGCAATGAATGAATATGAAATATAACAGTTTGCTTTAATAAAAAATATTTGATAATAAAACGATCTGTATATTACAATCTCCGCTAATTTGAAATATTTTCGTCTTACCAAATACATTTAACTATATTGTTATATTTCTTATTTAGTCATTCTTCAAAAAATAGTAGTGTGTTTTAATTTACATTTGTATTATTTTTTTTTACATGAATTGGATAGTTTTGGATAGATTTCATATAGATTGCGTTTGTAATAGGTTTTACCAAGCTTATTCTCAGAATACATAGTCCCTTTTTTTGCAGAATGATTGTTTATGTTATTATTTGTCCCCTTATTTTCTTTTCCTTGATTCTATACTTTAAGTCCTTCGGTATTTTTAATATTAAGGCTTCAGAATTTTCGATGAACAAACCAATTTCACATGTAGGCTCCAACAGATATGATTAAATAATATTTGGGACGATATTGCTTATATAGCATCGCCCCAATGTGTGGTTTCGACATCTTATAGTGTTTAGATCATCTAGCTACAAAGTTAATAGGGCAGACTTTCAATAAATTGGTCACTCAAAAAATAATAACATTAATAATATTGCTACTGTGACATTCGTAAGGAAATTTAGAAAATTCATTAGCATCATATTATACCCTAAATATAAGTCTGATCTTTATTTTTTTACTATTGAGATTTTACTGTTTTACTTTAACTTAACTTATTTATATGGAATAAATAGTAAGGGGAAGTATTGATATCGTGAAAATTTTCGAAAATTTTTGTTTTGAGGTCGAATGAGTCGATATAACCAACCATTCTTGCAATATGGTCTGTGTGTGTGTGTGTGTGTGTATGTTTGAACAGCCTAGCCAAAAAAATTAATAGTCGTACGTAACTTAAATTACGTATTTAAGGTTTGTATATGGTTCTGATGTGACTAATTTTAGGTTAAAATCGGCTAACCGGAAGTGTCACTTTGTATTGACGGTGACACACATTTTTACGATTTTCTCGAAAATGATTTTGATTAAACTCTGTATATCAATGTATTATTAAGCTGTTTTTTAATATCATCTAGGTCTTATCGACATTGCAGGGCTTATATGTCCAATGTACATGTACGTTTTCCTCTAAAGTATCTTTAATTTGGTACATAAAAAAAAAATACTCTTATTGACAATAATGATAAAAAATGGCTAAATATAACTTTTGAAAGAATTTTATAATAGAATAAAGGAGAAAAAATCTTATCCAAATCGACAATGATTCTCCGAAAAAAATAGTGAAAATGTAGGCATATAATATATCGTTGGAAAGCGAAGAATTTCAGAAACAATAATATCCAATAAACAAACTTGTAGAAGGTAACGGAGAGTGACATAAAAAAAAAAATAGAAATAATAATTCCAGAAAACTAACATTATTTAAGGTAAATCACATGTTTTCAATGAAATTAAATGAAATTTTCTTTCTTAATGTAAACTTTTAAATATTCGTTAACGTTTGAAAAAAAAAGTATTTAAAATCCACTAAATCAAGGCAATGTCATTGTTTAAAATACTAGTTCATTGTATTTTTGTGAAAGAAAAAGTGAAATATAAAAAGATTTTATGCATATGTAACCTTAAATGTATCTACTGTAGTTTAATAACTCTAGATCTGATATTATTTTTAAATAATTAGCCATGTATCGTCCGTTTATTCCAAAAAATCATCATGTTAACTTTAAGAAAATTAAATTAGTGAATAATTTGATGAATTTTTCCGTTGTAATATCCTAACTTACAATTAGGGTAATAACGTTTGTGCTACCTATGACAAACATGAAAAATCTTGTAATTCCATTTTAGTAAACTTTGGAATGGATAAAAACAGTTTAATAATTAATAGTCTTACAATTCATATTCAACCGTCGATATAATAAGTTGTATTTATATATATATATTTTTTTATTATTTTAATGGTATTAATAATTTGTTAACTCTAAGCTTTAAGCTTTTAGTCAGTTAAAAATGTTCTTCAAAAATTTTATAATAGTCCATATGATTTTATTTTTTTCTTCACCTACATGAGCCTAAATCTGTCAGTTTCTCTGGTGCTTTGTCCTGTCCTAGTAACTAGATATATCTTTAAGACCACATTTCTGGTCCCAGTTCCTGAAATATGGTTAACATTTCGGAAATCACTGCTGATCTGCAGCGGTATTCATCATTATGATATTTATATTCCGCAATAATAAATTTCCATCTATCGTCATAATTCTAAGATTAGTTGGCTCCGCAAGTACATTTCAGATGAAATATTCCTTCAATATTGTAGTACAGTGACTAATATAGAAAAATAAATTTATCTCTATAACGAAATTTTATCTTACAACAGAAAAAATAATATTACTTTGTTTTATTTTAATCTTTCAAAATATATCTCGTTTATTTTGAACATAGCACATCAAACATTAGATTTTTTTGTTGAATTAATTAATAAAATAGACGGATATTACTTTTACGGCAATTAATCAATTTTAATTATTCTTTATCGCCGTTTGATTGATTTATTCATTTAATAGCTAAGATGTACAAATTAATTTCATAGTAATTTTTTTTTATAAGTAAAGAAATTTTCCCAGTTATCAGTTTGAGCTCCTACGTGATATGAAAACGGTTTGTAATGACTATAACTAGAAAATATGTGTAAAAGGGCGGAGATCACACCCTTTTTAGGAAGTTTGCATAGGGACAAGCCCTTGGCTAACACTGGAGCAGTAAACACATCTCTCTTAATATCCTCACGTAGGCACTTATTCCTAAATTCATTTCTCTTCAAAATTCAACCCTTGTTTCGGGTCCTCTACCCACGCTTTCGCATATATCGCTCTGTTCTTTTAAATTTACTTTATTTTTTTATTTAACGCTCCCATGTCTCTCCGTCTTACTCTTTATAAAGTATTCTGAAAACTTCCCTCAAAAGTATGAATTGAAAACGAGGTTATGAATCCGGACGCTTTTAAAGTTTTTTCTTTGAAAACATAATAAGAGCTGTATATCCTTAACCAGTTTTTACGAACTGGGTTGATTTATAATTTAATGTTACATTTTCTCTTTGCATTCATTGATACCACTCCGTAACCAAGGCATTCCTTCGCATAAAAACAGCCGCCTCGACAGTATAAAATTATATACGTACAAAGTAACTGCTAATGTTTAACTTATGTCGAGAGGAAACATTCATTATTCTATCTGTACATATATAACCAAAATTATTCAAAGAAAGGGAATAAAAATAGTTACTTTTTTCGGTTGAAAAGTAATGAAGGCATAAAGTCCGCCCTATGCGTTAGCAATACTGTTAAATGCGTTCAGACAGGCACAACAACCCTTTCTTCTTCCTGTCACTTCTACTCATGTACCATTTTTCATAAATACATTACATAAATATTCTCTTCTTCATTAAGAAACCACCATCATTACCATTATTTCATGTCTTAAAACAGTATAACAGATATAACTTCAAAGAGTTGGTAGCTTTCTATATCCACAGGCCCTCTCTACATATAAGTTTTCTACCTGTATAGGGTCTCTATCCATCTCATCTGGCCACCATTTTGTAGTCCAGCGGCTATATGATGCCAGACGTGCATTTTTCTCATCTGGTCTGTGGACATAGTCAATTTACAAGGACAAACCTTAGTATGAAACCTTAGACACAGGTTGTTCCACGGGCTCTCGGTCTCTCCTCTTGTGAAAATTTTAAAATTGAGTTGCAGCAAAATACTCTGTCAGAATTTCCCAAGTTTCTCAAAAATAATAAACTGGTTGACTGTATAGAAAAAACGAAATTGGTAAAATACTTAATATTTTTGCCTTCTTTTTTGACTGGCCACCCCAACTATTCTTCTCTTCATTATCCACGACAGTCAACCATTTAAAAATTATGGTTAAATACTTAATTTGCTGTCAAATAAAATCATTCGGAAAGATCCACTACCAGAACTAAAGTTGTGGTTCACATTAATATTAATTTTTTAATTATTTGTATATATATATGTTGATAAAAAAATATATAACCAATCACAGATGTAAAACTCAGTCATCAGGTAAAGCGAACGTTCGACAAATAAGTTTTCGCAAAATGTGAAAATTCGTACAACCTTCTTTTTTTCACTAATGCTTCCTATTATTCAGTATCAAAAAATTAACCTAGAAAATTTATACTTAACGACTCTTATTAATTTATACAGCAGCTCTCGTTAATCTTATTAATAAAATCCATTAATAATGAATTTCTATAATAAGATTCAAGATTTTTCGTATATATATTTCTTTATGAATTTCTATATTGTATTTTGTGTAGTAAATAAATTCCTGGGGGGTAGGAGAAAAAAAAAAGAATCAAGATTATTCATATTAATAATACCCTTATTAATCTTATTTATACAGCGACTTTAGTTATAGAGAGTATCTTATTAGCTTATAAAGCTTTGTTAATTTAGAATAGAATTCTGCGCATGCGCTTGATTTGAATACCCACATTTCACGTCGTGTCCCACAGTTTTACTATTTTTTAGTAGAATAAGTGCTCAGTTTTACTTTTTTTAAAAAAAACTAGTTAAGCAGACATCAAAACAACAACAATGGACTAACACCACAGTGAGTAGTGTTGTTATTTACTGTGTACTATTACAGACAGTGAATTTAGTGATTTAGCGTCTATAGGCTTAATCTCTATAGCCATAACAGCTGACGGCTCCCCTCTCCAGTTGTGGCCCTGCCACGTAACTGGCTGGTTCTCAGCCGGTGGTTCATCCATTGTAATAACACGCAGACGTAGTTTTATTTATTTATTTATTTTTTTCCCTTTCTTTTTTTTTTATATGCGATATTACCACCAAGTAATGTCAACTAAGAGGTCCCATTCAGTTGGCTCTACCCCACGTAATTCACCGCCTAAACAGAAAACACGTCGTAGTAAGCGATTAACACCCCCCGGAACTCCTCCAGCGAACACTCAAGAATCTGTGTCTCAACCACTGCCAAGTACGTCTTCACAAGAAATGGAATCTCCATTTTTTACACCTAATCCATACCAGGTGCTTGAAAATGACAGGGAAGAAATGGAAGATGCACCTATACCTCGAGAACCACGCCCACCTCCTATCTTTGTCAAAAATTTGAGAAATTTCCAGTTGTTGTGTACTCAACTTAATAAAATCTGCCCAGGTAGCTATACATGCCTAAACAGAATAAATGATACAAAAATAATACCGGCCACACCTGAAGCGTACCGAAAAATCGTAAAATATTTAACAGACACAAATGCGGACTTTCACACATACCAGTTGAAACAGGAAAGAGCACTACGAGTTGTAATAAGAAATTTACACTCCTCAACCCCAATAGAAGTGATTAAAGAAGAGTTAACGGCGTTAGGGTTCAAAATACGTCAGATAACCAATGTTTTAAAAGAAAATAAAGAACAACCAGGTGTAAAGAATAAAATCCCATTGCCCTTATTTTTCGTCGATCTAGAGCCATCGCCTGGGATCGAAAAAATATACGATGTGAATAGAATTTTCTACACCAGCGTAAAGGTCGAAAAACCGTACCCAAAAAGAGAGTTCATCCAGTGCCATAATTGCCAAGCATATGGCCACACCAAGTCTTATTGCCACCACTTACCACGCTGCGTGAAATGTGGTAAAACACACAAGTCTGGCGAGTGTAATAAACCAATTACAGAACCAGCAGTCTGTGCCCTATGCCTGGAAGGTCATCCAGCCAACTACAAAGGCTGCCAAATTTATAAAAATCTTAAAGCGAGATATACGAAACCCAGGGACCCTGATGATACACCTAAACCAAGAAGAGGACCCGCTAAAATTGTGAACTCTAAGGTTTCTTTTGCCAAGCTACTTGGGGGTAGAGACCCGACTAATGTATGTGAGGCCCTGCCGCAAGAACAAACTCAACCCCAATCTCAATATCCTATCCCACCTAATGTACCTAATCAACAACAACCTCACCAACATCAAATCCAATATGTTCCTCCACCGCCTAATGCTACAGATCTAACCAGCTTATTGACATCCTTTCTTTCAGAATTTAAATCCCTTGTTACCCCACTGATATCACTTCTCACTAACCTAGTATCTCACCTTATCCCTCCTTTAAAAAATCCTTAAATGACTTCCATCAAACCCATATCCATTCTCCTTTGGAATGCGAATGGTGTTAGAAATCACATACACGAACTAACAGCCTTACTACAAGACAAGAACGTAGACGTAGCCCTAATAACGGAAACTCGACTGACTAAAAAACAGCTCCTAAAAATACCACAATACATAACTTACCGTACCGACCATCCTGACGGTAGAGCACATGCCGGTACTGCAGTCATTGTGCACCAATCCCTCTCCCATCACCTACTCCCACTGCCTACACACGATTTCCTACAATCCACCGCAGTCGTAATCAAAACCTTCTCCTTTCCTATTACCGTTGCATCAGCGTATTGCCCTCCAAACCAATCCATCTCCAATATCCAATTTAGTTCCTTCCTCATTTCCTTAGGACATCATTTCATCTTGGGTGCAGACTTAAACGCCAAGCATCAACAATGGGGTTCAAGAACCACGAATTCTCGTGGTCGAACATTGCTGTCTGTACTCAATTCCCAAAATTTTACCCTTCTTCCACCCAACTCACCTACCTACTGGCCCACTGATCCTAACCGTAATCCCGATATCCTCGATTTCTTTATCCATAATGGTTTAGGTGCTCTCAACCATTCCGTTGCCCGTCTTGACGAGCTTTCCTCAGACCACAGCCCATTAATACTCCAAGTATCACTAGCTCCTATTCCTAAACCCTCTCCTCCGTCCTTCATCAGAGGCCCAGTTAACTGGAAACTCTTTCATCAAATCCTCTCCGATAAAATTGACCTCAGAGTAACCCTGAAAACCTCTGAAGACCTGGACAATGCAGTACATTCCTTCACTACCAAAATTCAAGAAGCAGTCTGGACTGCTTCCTCCCCTGATCACTCCTCAAAAATCCTTAAGAAACATAATTTACCTCAACACCTCCTTGACCTAATCCACATAAAACGCCGTGCCAGATTATTATGGCAACGTACCAGACATCCAGCCGACCGCCACTCCTACAATTATCACTGTAAAAAATTAAAAAAAGAATTAGCCACCTTCAGATCCCAATCATTCAATTCCTACCTCACCACACTCTCTGCTCATGATAATTCCCTTTGGAATATCACCAGAAAAATCCTCAAATCCCATCATATTTCCCACCCTCTTCGACGAGATGATGGCTCCTGGGCAGCATCTGATGAAGATAAAGCCGAGGAATTTGCCAAACACCTTTCCTATACTTTCGCTCCTCATCCAGAATCCCATCCCAGCCACACAGTAAAAGTAGAAGAATCCCTCTCAATACCTATCCCACTCTCCTTACCACCTAAAGCTGTTAATCCCTCTGAGGTCAAATACCTTTTACGGAAAATCACACCTCGCAAATCTCCTGGATATGACCTTCTAACCCCACAGATCCTTCGACAACTTCCATCTAAAGCCATCACATTTCTTACATATATATACAATTGCATCCTACGAACTACCCACTTCCCTCTTTTATGGAAACATTCCACCATCGTCCTCTTCTTGAAACCAGGCAAACCTTCCAACAATACAGCATCCTATAGACCAATTAGCCTACTCCCAATCCTCTCAAAAATTTTTGAAAAGATCCTACTGAAACGAATCCTACCTATAATTGAATCCTATAACCTTCCTACTCATCAATTCGGATTTCGTTCCCAACATTCCACTGTCCAGCAAGGACTCCGAGTTGTTGACCATATATCCTCAACCCTAGAAAGCAAGCAGTATTGCTCGGGTGCATTTCTGGACATAGCGCAAGCTTTTGACCGGGTATGGCACGCCGGATTACTCTTCAAGCTTAAAATCCATCTACCACAGTCCTTATACCTAGTACTCCGATCCTATCTTTCCGACCGCTCCTTCCGAGTTCGCTGTGGCACCGAATTCTCCGACTGTTACTCAATTGAGGCTGGCGTTCCTCAAGGCAGCGTCTTGGGCCCCATCCTTTACATTCTCTTTACCGCTGATATTCCTGTCCATCCCGATACCCTCCTGGCAACTTTCGCTGATGACACTGCTATCCTTTCTTCCAACTCAGATCCTGAAACAGCGTCCGCAAACTTACAAAGGCACCTCTTCCTGATTGAACACTGGTGTAAGAAATGGCGCATTAAGGTAAACGAATCTAAATGTAAACACATTACCTTCACCCTTCGGCGTAATACCTGCCCACCAGTTTATTTTAACTCCATCCAGCTTCCTTTCTCAGATACAGTCCGGTATCTTGGCTTTCTCTTAGACAGACGACTAACATGGAATCCACATACTCGACTTAAAAGACAGGAACTTAACAGACGATATGGCCAGCTATATAGACTACTGAATAGAAAATCTAAACTTTCTGGTGAAAACAAATTACTGATCTACAAGACAATACTGAAACCCATCTGGACTTACGGACTAGAACTATGGGGAACAGCCAAATTTTCTAACATCAAACGCATTCAATCCTTTCAGTCTAAAGTCCTCCGTACAATAGTCAATGCTCCCTTCTATGTAACCAATAAAACCCTACACCATGACCTTAATATCCCATTTATTCTTGATCTTATCCCAGCCAAATTTTCCAAATTTCACCAGAACCTTTCTCATCACCCAAATCCCGTTGTACAATCCCTATCAAGCACCACCCATCCCTACAATCCCCTTCGTAGGTTAAAGCGGCAGTGGCCACGAGACCTTTTGTAAATATGGATATTTTGGAGTTCTAGCAATGGCCAGATTCTCCACTCAAGTCATGAGTGTCTGTGGCTGTAGCGCTCTTACTCATCCTCCGCTGGTTTAAAATACCAGTGAAGTGGCTGAGGGAGAAGCGTAGGGATCTCCTAAGCCTCCCTTTTCCCTCCACATGTGGAGGGGACAGGATTGGTTCGGAGATCACCTGGCAAATTGTAAATAATGTATGTTTTATATAAGGTGTTTGTTTTACTTTTATTTCTATTTTTATTTACTTATGTGTATATATATATATTTTTTTTTCTTTACTCTTTTGTTCTTTCTTCTTATTCTTTTGTTATTACTTTATTTATTTATATTTTTGTATATACGGTATGAATGCAATCTCTGAACTCTATTATAAGTGTCCTTAACTGTGACAAATTGTAATATTTCTGAATAAAGTGTTTTAATAAGAATTTAGAATAGAAATAGAATAGATAATTAAACTTTATTCTGGGACTAAGTCCCTTTAGAATAACAATGATGAGTTAATACAAAGTAAAGTACAAATCTGGCCAAAAACTAACTTCTAAAAATTTTGATATTGTATACATTATTTAAAAAGTATGTAACCAGTAAACAATAAAAAATAAAAATATATATACAAATGAACATAAAATCTTCTCAAAATTACTTAATTGTGATGAAAAAAAAAAAAAGAAGAGAAATTACATATTTATATATACATAACTACACAATTTATAAACAATAGGCTATCTAATAGAAAACTAACTTAATACAAAATGAAATAGTATCTACAGTGGTTTATATAATAATATGCAGACACTAAGATAAAATAAAGTCTTACGATACTTGTGGTGTAATGGAAAAAAAAATAGCTAAAAGGAACTATTTATACGTACATTCTCATATTGGCACACATAAAAACAAAGATATAAAATATAAACATATATACCCGAAGAAAAAAAAAAGCACAACCTGAGGAGAAGAGAAAAATAAATAAATAGTAAAAATAATAGTCAAACTAGGTGACAAAGATCATTGCTGTTTTATGTTAAAACTTAAACAGTAGGCACCACTATTTACTTCACGCAAATTCAGTTCATAAAATGAAATTTATGGTGGTAAATCTTCTGTTTAGGATGTAAGGAGATATTGGAAAAGGAGGTATTTGAAAGTTGACAGGGAAGAGGCATGACGGATGTTATGTGGCAAAGAATTCCAATAGAAGACGGAGCGGGCTAAGAAGGAACGTTCATAGATTTTTGTCCTGTGGAATGGAATATAGTGGTCAGAAACACGGGATCTCGTTTTTATTGAATGGACTAACGGTTTAGGCTGGAGGAGACAACAGATATAGGAAGGGTGCTGGGAGTTTATCGTTTGGTATAGGAAATTTCCAAGGAAGTATAGACGGCGGGACGAGGGGAAGAGCCACTTTGACTCGGCATATAGGTGGGACACATCAGACCATCTCGAAGTGCCAAAGACGAATCTTAAAAAACAGTTCATGATTCTCTTCAGTCTATCTTCAAGCTCCAACGAGAGGCCACCGTATACCACACAGCCATAATCAAAGTAGGGGAAAATCAATGAGGAAACGAGGAGCCTGCGGATAGGTTGTGGGAGATGCTGACGAGAACGATGAAATAATTTAAGAGTACCAATAGACCTTCTGGAGATTTGAGCAATATAGGGTTTCCATGATAGGTTTTGATCAATGGTAATTCCTAAGTTTTTTACAGAGGAGGTGAAGGAGAATGGTTGGTCATTAATAATCAAGGAAGGATGGGTGGAAATAGATCTAAGGAGGGAGTTGAAACGTATAAGAATGGTCTGAGTTTTCGTTGCATTCAACTTTAATTTATTCAAGCTTGCCCAGGCACTTATCCTATCTAGGTCTCTCTGAATATTCGTAAACACTTCTAATAACTCAGTGGGCGGAAAGGAAAAATAAATTTGGGAGTCATCAGCATATATATGGTATGAACAATGATGGATTGAACTAGGAAGGTCATTGATGTAAGAATTAAAAAGGATACGAGAAATGCTTGAACCCTGGGCTACTCCATGAGACAAAGTGAGGAAAGAAGATAAGGGTTGATTCGGAATACTAACGGCTTGAGTCCTGTCAGAAAGGAAGGATTGGAACCATAGGATAGAACTATTGGAGAAGGATAGTGATTTTAATTTATTGAAGAGAATGGAATGGTCTAAGGAGTCGAATGCTTTGGAGAAGTCCAGGAGTACTAATACAGTCAGTTTTCTTTCGTCAATTGCAGAATGTATGTCATTTGTAATTTTAGCTAAAGCGTATTGAGTCTAGAAGCCTGGGCGAAAGCCAGATTGGAGAGGATCTAAAAGTTTGAACTCTTCGAGATAATTGGAAATTTGGGATTGGACTATTCTTTCGAGGGGTTTTGACAGATTTGAGAGAATGGAGATTGGACGATAGTCTTTTGTAGAGGTGGGGTTAGGGATTTTATTAATAGGACGGACTAAGGCTTTTTTCCAGGATGTAGTAAAAACGGAATTTTGAAGGGAAAAGTTATAAATGAATAGAAGAACTGGAAGGATCTCAGGGAAGCATAATTTTAACAGTTTGACAGGTATTCCGTCAGAATTCCTGTAGAATTGGATTGGGATTTCATTATGGAGGAAATAAGGTTCGTAGGAGTGATGTAGGAAAAATAAAAATTGTCACTATTAAATGCGGATGATACAGGAATATAAGAAGAGGC
Organism: Nezara viridula; assembly: GCA_928085145.1. Classification (NCBI taxonomy): domain Eukaryota; kingdom Metazoa; phylum Arthropoda; class Insecta; order Hemiptera; family Pentatomidae; genus Nezara; species Nezara viridula. The sequence goes on from OV725077.1 coordinate 114,168,442, forward strand.
GGAAGAAATATTACTAGAGGAGGAGGATAAAAAGTAGGAATTAAAGGCATCAGGAGAGACTGGGATAATTTATACCGCGTCTCTTACTGTTTCTGTTACTACTTATTTTTTACACCCAAAATTTAGGATAATTTATATCTCAGTTGTATTAGGAAATCTAAAGTAATGTCTTCGTTTGTAAGTATATTCTTTTTAGATGGATGACGTGAGAACTATTGATCTGATCTTAATGCATGTGATTTTTACTTTTACAGTTGTGGCTTATCTGATGTCCTGATTGGATAAACGTTCATTAGTTATTCAATATTTTAAATGTACCAGTAATAGACATTTTAAGAGACTTTTAATTTATTATTTTACCTTTTTTTCGTTTTTTTTTCTATACAGTGAGTTTGTTTATTATTCATGAAAAATTAAGAAAAACCTGATAGCATATTTTGCAACAGCAATAGAAACCCAGGTTTGGGGGTTAACATGTTTTTTTATATTATTATAAAAACTCAAAATTCTCCACAGTTTTAAACAATGAAATAGCAAATTAAACTAAATAAATGAATCTAAATTTCAAAACTACATTCTAAAGAAAAGTTATAGCTTAGCTCCATTTGAGGTTCTGGCACCAACCTCTTCAATGTTCTGGCTTCAAATCTACTTGTATTTGCGCTCTATTTTGGATGCATAAAGCTTATTCTTGTTAATGAGGCGAAAACTGTCTATTATTGGTACTTGAAAGATTTACCGCTTTGGTTTTGACATAATCTCTGTAAACTTAACAATCCATTATTTTTATTGTTTCAATTATTATTCTGATATATTTATTTAATATGCATTAATTACTATGCCATTAAGTGACCCATATCAGAACCAGGCTAGTATTTACAAGATGTCATCAAGCTGTACGTCATGGATAGTTGGTCCAGGTAATAAACAGTCTCCAGTAGCCATTAGAAAAAGTTGCCATAGCAATAAACTAGGAGGGAGAAAAACCAAGAGATAGTCGTTTGGGGTGTGATTTAGGCGGAAGAAAATTGAATTTGAAGGCAGTAAGTAGCTGAACGGAGGAGCAGTCTTAAGAAAGATTAAATGGGACGTTGAGGATTCAACTAACAAATGTACCCTAACAACGGGCGTATATCTTCACCCTGGCAAAGACAAATTTCCCAGTGACTTAAGAAACTTACTTTTATTTGGTTTTTCTTTTCCAATTGTTTCTGTCTTGATTAACTTAGTACGCTTAATATTCATCCTGTTCACATTTAATATTGTTAATACCGACGATCAAACAAGCGTTAATATAAAATTGGATTGAATATAACACATTTTCCAAAACATATCTAGCCAGTCTTATTAGTATAGTTATATTTATTTCTATTATATAGCTACAGATCAGATTTTAAATACATTTAAATAACGTTTTCTTGAATCTGCCATATTTGAAACCCGGATATCCGGGATTACTTTCAATTAATTTCCTTTTATTTCAAGTGACTCAAAATTTCTTAACACAATGTGAAGAGAATAATTATTCAGATATGATACTGATAAAACGATGGCTAAGCGTTTTTTGTGAGTAAATATACGGCCTAAAGAATTTCGGACTACACTTTTTCTAATTAAAAACCTATTTTCAAATTCAAAAGTTAATATTCCCATGCGTACTTTCATTGCCCGTTCACATTTAATAGCAAAATTTAAATAAATAAAAAAATATATTAGAATTTTAAAAATTTAATTAAAGAAATCGCTTAGTCGAGTAATTCGAATGTCGAACAATGAAATCTTAATAATATTAGGAAAGATAACAATGCCCTACAAGAAATTTGGGACTGATTTCATTTGGGGCGCTGATTCTAAACAGGAAATTAACATTTTTCTATGTCTTCTACTTTTTGAGATAAGTGTGAAAAGAGAAGCAATAGCACTTGTTTCACTCAAGCCGCTTCCTGGCTGATCAGGATTGAAATTCCATCCTTCCTTTCAAAACTACAAATATTTTGTTTTATTATGTCCATCCCTATCTTGCATTTTAGGCTATGCAGGGATTTCCCCGGGGCAAAGGGAAAGAGCGAGGAATTCATTCCAAAGTTAAAAGCGTCCGGAACCAGGGCGCGAACTCAAATCTAATAAATTTCAGTTTATCAATCATTTGGTTGCCGAGAAAAGCGTGTTTTGCACACGCATTAGCTCACTAGGCCACCTCGCCACTGCTTCAACTAAATTTGAGGTCATTTATGATTTTTAGCTATAAAGAATAGATATAAGTTGACAAAAAATGAGTTCATGTAGAAAACGTTGTGTATATCATCCTGCGTTTTTCTACACATGCGGGGAATATGCAAAACACCAAAAGATAATAGAAAGACTATTAGTGACCTTCTAAAGATAGATTACTATGAAGACTTTGGTATTCTTAGGCAATGCATCAGATTTGTAAAAATTGTTCAGGACATTTTCCCCAGTGAACTAAGGGAAAATAAACTTTTTAATTCGGAGTACCGATGGTTTGGAGCGAACCCAAAACCATTTCGCTGACTGTTATTTCTGTCTAATAAATATTACTAGAATCAATCGAAACAACCATAACAAGTGAACTTAGTCTCTGCTTGACGTCGGTCCTTCACTCAGAGGAAGTACCGATCCCTGAAATTCTCCAACTTCCAGAGTTTTCTATGAACGAGTGTTATCCCTATAACCACGCTCCTTCTCCTGGGTAATGATAGTGATTATGAGAGGATATCAACAATTCCTTAACGTTTCAACCAGGATGCGTTTAATGACCTCGTCAGAAATCTTAACCTGTCAAAAGTAGCTTTTGAATTACTGACTTCCAGGTTGAACGACAACAATTTTCCACAAGGAACCTAAATTACTTTTTACTGCACAAGAGAAAAGGATCTGCTACCATTCTTTTCTCAAGAAAATCTTGTATTTTGTCACGGTATTAGAGGAATTCTTGACAAAATGAGTCTTCCTTCATATTTTTCAGGTAATTGGGGCCTATTTATGGATAGCTGTAAGCGAAACTTGAAATGTGTTCTTCCACAAAAGGGGAAAAAATATGGTTTAATACTGATTAATCACTAAACGACAATGGAAAAAAATATAATATCACCATAGTTTTAATCTTAGAGAAGAGATGGTATCAAGCATATCAAGGGGATTTATCGGACATCCTTGGACATCCAAGCAGCCACATGAAATATCCTTGTTTCTTGTGCCTCTGAGATAGCAGGGACAAAATACATGACTGTGTTAGAAAGGAGAGGCGTAAGGGAGAACACGTGGGCATTGGAGAAAATAACGTTATTAACGAATCCTTAGTTGAACGAGGGAGAATCATCTTTCCTCCACTGCTTATCAAGGTGGGCCTAATGAAGCAGTTTATAAAGGCTCTTGATAAGGACGAATCATGCTCTGCATATATATAGGGGGGAGAGGAAGAAAAATTAAACAGGAATATTTAACGGCCCTAAAATAAGAAAAATCCATTAAGAACCAACCCTTCAAATCCTTAACATGAGTATTACGATGCACTATTTATACATGGACCGTTTTCCTAAAAAAATAGTAGAGAGCAGTGAGGAGCAAATTGAAAGGTGGGTGATTTCACCAAGGTATTACATTTAAGGAGTTGTAGTTGTACAGGTTTTTTTTTTTTAATTATTTATTTATTTTTATTACAATTAAGGAACATGTAATAGCAAATTATTGCTGGAGTTAAGAAATGGACTGTTCCATGATATATTCAAAGTCAAAAAAAAGGAACTTAATAGTTCTTGAGCTACTAGTTGGTTACATCGATGACTTTGTACTGTCTTTGTATACCGCTGCTGTTAGTGCAAAAGGTTATATATGACAGTTTTAAATTCTTATTATTGTGTGCTAAAGGTGATATTTTGTAGTCTACATTTCTATAACTAGTCTTCTAAGTAGAATAATAGCAGAGAAAAGTAAAATATGAAATTATACTAATAAATCATAAAGAAATGATCGGATTTTATACTCTTATTTGAAAAAAACTCATTTTTATATACCAAATTTTGCACTACTATATCAGTAGCTATATACAGGGTTTCACGTAAGTAGTGGGAAATATTTTAAAAGGTTGATAATAGACATGAAGATCTACAAAAAATTTCATATAAACAATTGGCCAATTTCCAAGAGGAGAAAAGTAGGAAATTTGAGATTTATATATATATATTTTTTTTTTAAGTGAATCACGTTTTTTGTTGAATGGGAAGCGACAACTTAATTGAGTAATTAAACATTGCTCCGTTGTAAACTAGACAAATAAATTATTTTTTTTAAAATTAAAAGTAGATTTTATCATTCTTCAGCTACAGCTAATTCCTTTTAAAGGAACGTCATAAATTATTTGTGATTTTTTTTTAACAACCTTCAGGTATACTACAATTACCTTATCCTTAGAAAAACGTCCTCGTTTAATAAGCTGTTAATAAATATTAATTAAGTTGAGGTTTATAAGGACAAATTCTTAGATTCAGCTCAAGCTGTGTAAAGAAATGATGTGATTTTCTATTCCTAAAAGTACCCGTCTTTTTAGCAAAAATTACCACAATTAGCTGGTACAATGCTTTTATTTTTTTCTATTATATGGGATATATTGTAATAAATAAAGTTGCCTAAAACAAATTTTATTTATAAAAAATTTTAAAATAAAAATAATGATTTTTCAAATATCTTCCTTATAAGGTTTTTATGAAGTTGTGTTTTTCTGTCAAAGGAATTGATGTGTATTTATAAGTGACAAACTTAGGGTTTCTAATATTAAAATTTATGTTTAAAATAAAGACACCTAAAGATTGCTTCAATTATTTTCAATAAAACGAAAATGTTATGGCTATATTAAATTTGAATTTAAATTAGTAAACATTAAGTTTGTCACTTATAAATACGCATCAATTCTTATCCCTATGACAGAAATATGGAAGGAAAAAAAAATCTTATAAGAAAAACATTTGAAAAATAATAATTTTTATTTTTATAAAAAAAATGTGTTTTTTGGCAATTATTTTTATGACAAAACATCCCATATCACAGAAAAACAAATAAATAAAAGCATTGTAACCGGTAATTTTGGTCATTTTTGCTTAAAACACGGGTAATTTTAGATAATTATTTAACTTTTTTTATAAGGCCCTGTCGGTATTTGTCCGCTCAATAATCCTCATTAAATAATTTTAACAATGACAAAATCTACTTTGGTTTAAAGATTTTTTTTAGTGTACAATGGAGTTTAATTTTTTTATTTAATTTTTTTATTTAATTAAATTAAGTTTAATTACATATATAAAATATTTTTTAATTTATTACTTCCTATTCAACAAAAAACCTGACTAACTTAAAAAACCACAAATCTTAAATATCCTACATTTCTGCTGGAAATGGAGGAATTGTAGCAATTGCTTATTTGAACTTTTGTTTAGATCTTCATGTCCACTATCAAACTTTTAAATATTTCCCTCTACTTACGGAACAACCTGTATAATGATATTCGTTTAAAATAATAGTATTTTTATATTTAAGGAAATATAATTATTTATAAAAATTAATTTAATAATAAAGAGTTCATGTTTAATTTTTAGATTTGATTCATGAATTTAACCTAATATAACGTTAAACATATATTTCACTAAAACGTTATATCCTAGAAATTTGATCTTCTCGACACAAAACTAACGCAATATTCTAATATGGAATCACCTTCAAATACCCGCCACAAAATTACTATTGACCTGTATAATATTTATAGTGGGCCTACCGCTCATAGCAGTGTTGAGCGTTGTCTTAGGGGACTGACCTGATTTTTTTTTTTAAACTTTAATTAACAATACCCTTGTGATATGCTATAAAATAAAGCTATAAAAAATCAAATAAATAAATTGTCTCTGTTTAAAAAATATTCATTACAATATGGTAGTAATGACGAAAGATAAATTTTAAAAATATACTCGATACCTCTACTTCGATATTGCCTAATTTAGTATTAGGCCAACAAAATGATTATTCGAAGTCACTTATACACTAGAGATACATTATTCAGGATGTGGCTTGGAGAACGGCATGATTACAGCGTACCGCATACACGTTTGGCACAGTCGTTGTGGGCAACTGTGGCTTCTGTTAGACCAGATCCACAGTCTAAATGTCCTAATCCTTTGAACTACCCGAAAGTGATTGATGTTTTAGCTTTGGGAAATTCCAAATTAAATCAACCAGACAAATTGTTTTTTTTTTTTAACCCACCATTTTGGAACAGACATTTAAACATCTTAAATGTTTGAATTATTGTAATTTATAGCTAACTATAATTATGATTCAATTATAAATTACTGATAAGATAGGTTAATACTAAAATAAATAATTAATTAGATTTTAATTAAAGTATTTTAATAGAAATTATAACGTTGAAGAATTCATGAAATATATCGTTGGAATAATGAATTATTCTTGCGAAATATTAAACCAGATTTTAGGTCAATCTACATTAAACATTTTAATATTGTCAAATTATGCACAGCTTTACAGCTTCCCTAAATCTATAACTGCACCCTTACTCAGCCTCCGATGGCTTTAATACCAATGAAGTGGTTGAGGGAGAAACGCAGGGATCTCCTGAAGCCTCGTATTTCCCTCCACAAGTGGGGGGACAAGTATAGTTCAGAGTTCTCATGACCCATTGTAAATAATGTAAATAGGTACGCCTCCGTCTAAGATGTTTATTTTTATTACTTTTTTTTAAGAACATTTTAATTCTATTTTATTTATTTATTTATTTATGTATTTTTATTTTATTATTACTATTATTTATATTTTCTTATCTCATTATGATATATAATTTTATTCTTATCTCACTGTATATTTTTTTCAAATTACCTTATTTATTTTTTTATTTTGTAAATATGGTGTGAATGTGCTCTCTTAACTCTGAAGAGTGTCCTTTAGGCAGATTGTAATATTTATCAGTAAACAAGTAATCTAAAAACGAAAAATCTGCAGCTAGGCGAATGTAAGAAATTCATATTAGTTCAGGTTCTTAGAAAAGTAAAGTATAATTTTAAGTCTTCTGCCTTGTCATTATTACGCCAGGATATTAAGATTAGTAATTAAAAGATATAAAATTTAAAAAAAAAAACTTTCAGATAAAACGATATATATCTTTCATAAATTTAGACAATGTTTCGTTTATTTGTTCGGAAAAAGGAAAATTACACAGAGTTGCAATTTGGCGTTCGAAGATCACATTAAGCATTCAGCAGGGCAGTCGGGTTATTGGATCGTTTATTTTATCCAAGATATTTAAAATAAAATACATTATAAAATCAAGGATTACTCTTGGGCAACGTTAAACTGTAGTATAGCTCCACCAAAATGTTTTGTTAATTTATTTTTTCCATATCTTGTGTACAACTAATTATAAAATGCTTTATCCCCTTCTATTTTGCATACTTAATCTTCAATTTACTGCTTTCATTCTACCCTCCCTAACATTTTTTTTTTTAATTAGATCCCTTTATTTGCATTTAAATTATTTCTCTTCTGTTAGATGCATTAAATGATACGGCACTTCATTCGTAATTTCAGACCTTAATATTCTTTTTTTTTTTTATATATTTTTTTCCATAAACCTTTCATAAAGTAGTATAAAGAGAGTGGAAACTGAATTAATATAAGAAGTTCTCAATAAAGATATATGTATTAGAGAGTATACCTATATCCCTATCATTTTATATTTAGCTTTCTTACTGTTTTCTTATTCTACTAATATTATTATACTTGTGGCTATCAAAGTTTACGAAGTAAATTAAAATATTTACAAAGAGAAAAATAATACACATAAGTTCCTTACTGTGTTTAAGTGTTTTAGTACGATATCTACCAATAAAGAATTAAACCACGGTCTGCAACTTCTAAATAATCATAAGATACTGTCTAGACCCAGATCAATGCTCCAGAAAAAAATATTCAAGCATATTTTCTCTAACTTATGAAAGATTAGGAGCCTTAGGTAACTCACAGGTTTATTAACTATAATCTAATTATATACCGCAGTACTCAGTAAACCAAATGTTATATTTTTATTTTTACTTATATTTTTGTGACACCAATGTTCTGAATTTAAAGTGACATATTTTCCAAATTAATTTGTTGCTTTCTTTAACTAACCAATGAAAACAAACAACAATCAGACATGGAAACTTTACTCCAAGGGATGAAGGAGACAGGTTTTCGTATTAGATTGACTGAAATGAATACATATTACTTTCAGAGAAACCAATAACAGATATTTTCCACCTGTGATTGGCAGTCATGGATATCACATTCTTCCGAAATTTGTTTTCATCAGATATAAGTCAGTTTGCGTGCATAAGTAAATATAATAATATGGATTAAGAAATAATTATTACAAAATGGAATAATGTAACAATATTGTTATAAATAATATTATATTAATTCAAGAAAGGATATCACTCATCCAGCACCTTTTTAGTTTTTGTCATCTCATAGATGACATATTGTAGCCATATTGTTAGTCTCTTGAAGTTCATTATGAAGACTCTAATAAACAGTACATGCATGGATGGTCGATTGTCGGTTGTTGTAAATTGATGCCTGAAGTCCCCTTAGAATAATAGTAGTCGAGTTTAAAAAATATGTACATTAGTCTGGCATGTAAGTATTATACAAATATATACAAAAAATAAATAGGAAATCGTAAGCAGACACACACACACACACACACATATATATATATATTTGTTCGTCTTTGTTTATATATATAAACAAAGATACTACGGAAAAAATATATATCTACAAAACATACTAACGATAAACACAGATTTATACAATAAAATACTGAGATATAAATAAAAAATAAATTACTTCTATCAATTAACTGCTGGTGACTAACGTAATTATATAACCCAGCAATTTTTACAAGCTTGCGAAAGTTTGAATTTGTAATAGATGGTGGAATAGAAGTGGTTTGAAGGAGTTTATAGACGTGGTTTGACTTATGGAGATGGGTAAGGAGTTACATAAGGAGGTAGCACGAATGACAAGGATTTACTGAAGGAAGTGATTTCATAGGAGGGGATATATAAATCTAAAGGTTGAGATCTGGTATTGATAGAGGAGGTACAGTAAGGAGTTTTAAGATGTAGGGAGGGTTTTCGCTTCTGAGAACTTGAAAAAGAAAAACACCAGGAAGGAATTGCCGTCGAGAAGTAGGATATAGCCACTTCAACTCGGTGTACCAACAAGAAATATGAGAACGCTTGGGAATCCCAAATATGAATATTATGAAGCAATTCTTAATTTTCTTTAGTCTCGCATCCGGTTCTGTGGACAGCCCTCCTTACATCAGGCAACCGTAGTCGAAGTGGAAGAAGACAAGGGATGTTACAAGGAACTGTCTGTTTTTTTTGTTTTTTGGAATGGAATCACGGAATCGAAGGAATTGTTTAAGGATAGTTATAGATTTACGGGTAATCTGGGAAATGTGGTTGTTCCAAGAGACATTCTGATCAAAGACCACTCCAAGGTTTTTGACTGTCGGAAAGAAATGGATGGTACGGTTATTTAGATAAAGTAAAGGAGATGATACCAAATTCATAAGTCAAGATACCAAGAAGAATCGGTTATTAGTTTCATCAACGTCTTTCCGTTTCAATTATTTGAGAGAGGAGAGGTGGCAAAGACTATAATTTACAGTGAAACTTTTCTTAGCCGACCCTCCTCTATATCGGACAATTTTATAAATTCTCATGAAATTTTAAAATATTTTTATTGTATAACGTACAGGGACGTGCTTGATGCAAATATTTTGATTGGCAAGTTTCTCCATAACGGAGAGCTGTAAACCAGTCAAGATTATATTTTGAGACCATTAAAGATTAAATTCTGTTTACCACTTACTGCTCTCACCCATCTCCCTCTTCTACCTAAAAACAAAAATTTACAAGACCTGCATTCCTTTAAGGCGCTCCGATCTTCACACCTACAAGGGTTCAGAACACTGTATTAAGAAAAATTGTCCCCTCTACATCATTGAAGAGACGATGCACGAACAACTACACCTGTTCTTCCAGCTGCCAATAGTTCCGGAATTCATAAAATGAAATAACATAAATATATTCTATCCTGTAAATCATAATACAAACTTCCTTTTCAGTACCCTTACTCCTACCTCAACTCCAGTACCTCCAGTACTCCAGTACAGGTTGGACCAGTTCTGGAAGCCATTAATACAAGATTTATGCCAAAATAAAGTTATTTCAAGCCACTCTAAATACAGTCCACAACATAAAGAAATAAAAATGTTGCCTTGGTTTCAGGTACTTTAGACCCGTGAAAGACAAAAATAAATTACACTACTTTCATAAAATAAATTACTAAGTAACGAATGTACAGCGTTAAACAGGCATACATTCGTTACATTAACTTGATTACGACAGTATTATTTTGATCATAAAAAACAATTTACAAAATCAAGTAAAAACGTAAATAGCTGACGAAATATCAAGTAACATGAGCGGTTATGTGAAGCTCTGTTTGAAGCTCCCTTCATGTTGATGGATTGGCCACAAACACGGAGAAACATGTCCGAGCCAAGTACCAAACTTTTAAACTCTCGTGCTTTTACAAGTGCTTTTACACATGCTTCTGGAAAATGTGTAAAGGCGGTATTACCGTAATTTATTAGAAACAAAGGGAAAATTCTCTAGTAGGATTTTAAATTATTTTATGCATATACGAGACCATTATAACTATTGGTGGGGACGCATAGTGCCATAAAATACTTGGGGAGAGGGTGCGTCCCCATAGCCCCATAGGGATCGACGCTTATGATAATTTGTAAAAGTTTTGATCGAAACAATTGTATTATATTTTGCTGAACAATAAATCTGTTAGACATAAGTCCATATCAGTTTAAGTAGGTAAGAATTTTTTTTAGTTTCTGAGTAATTTTATAATAGATGAATTAACAAATAGAAAGTAAATAAAGTATTTCCTTGATTAAATGGGTTTCTTTCCATTTTAACTTGTGAGACACAAGTCATCCATTGATCTAAGATAAATTTTTTGTCCTTTATTTTGTACCCACACCTGTAAAAATATTCTAATTTCTAAACTTAACTTATTTCAGCAAAAGAACGATATTAAATACATTTCCAAATTAAGGTTAACGAAATTCCTAGTAGATCCCTATATTCTACACCGAAGCTCCAAAGTCTAATATTTTGACACTAATTCCATTTTCTTGGAAGACCCTCTTACCTAAACACCCCTTCACAAAATACCTCCTCATCTTGGCCTAGAGGGAACAAACATGGCTGCCTTAAGGATAAGCTACGTTGAAGCTTTTTTCATGAGATTAAAATTATTTGATATTTTGCAAACCTTATAAAGTCTTAAACTTCATAGTTCAAGAATCGTTAACCAGTTATCACTAGACTAATTTTATTTTAAAATTTCACTAGGAGAACTGAGTATGGGACCAAATTTCATATTAATTTCTTTACCTGTGCTGTGAAGTATCGTAATCCGGTAAGAATTTCGATTTACATTGTCAGCAGATTTTTATGTAATAATTAAATAAAAATAAATTCACAATATTCATCATTGAAAATGTTTCAACTAATGTTTTATTATTTTACCAATAATTTATAAATAATAACTAATCTATTTTAATTTACAAGCTTTAATTTCTTAATAATATCGTCTTTGCGGAATTCATTGCTAGCAATAAACTAAAATAGAGAGATCGTTGTTCAAAGCGACCTAACCAAACCCTGGCCACGGCGTAATTAGAGTCTTTGATTAAGCCAATAGAGGAGCAGGTTTATATACAGAAGTTTTGATCAAACTCGGCAAACACCAGTGTGGAAATTGCGATATGATGGTTTAACGGTCGTATATAACCGGAATGGGACGCTAAATCGAGAAATGTTCTGACATCAAAGAAAGATAGACACGGAACGCGTTGATTGTAGTAACTTAAATAGGATGGTTCAGCTAGTTTACACAGCAATACATGATAACTTTGACTAAGATTTATCATAATCAAATCACTTGATAAATTTTATATGGGTATATTTTCGAAGTAAATGATTTTTTTTTTATGTTTTATGTTTGTCTTCTGTGATGGGGAGGTAAAGTTCCATAATTCGATGCTCCATCAGGATTCTTCGGAGAAACGAAACTAATCCCGATTTATTTTTATTTTTTTTCACTTATATTCTTATAATTACTAAACGAAGCGATATCTACGAAAACACCTTAAGTATATTGTGTTACTGGTAAAATGGTATAAGACATCCGTCCAAAGGTATCTTGTAAATACTTCCTCTGCTAGAACGATTTTTTTTGTTTGTTTTTTTTTGGAAATCTTCAGAAAAAAATTCTTCCAAGTAAGAAGACTGTTAAAGAAAGGTATCCTAGTAAGGAATAAGATTTGTAGTCAGAATCTATATTGGATATTAACAGCATTGTTCAATTTAAAAATATATTTTATTTTCTCATTTTTTTTTTTTTAGCTTTGTGCATCTTATCAAGGAATATTTTCTGTTTATATAACTATTTTACCATTAAACTATTGTTAATTATTAAAAAAATTAAATATCAACCTATTTCTAGACAATTATACCGTTCTTACATTATTTTTATTTATATGCCAATATAATTTCTAATTGTATATATTACTAAAATAGGCATAAAGCTTTAAAAAAGAAATAAGTTAATTATGTAACATACAGGTGAATAGTTAACTTTCAACGTTTCGCCGATTCAGGCATCATCAGGGCAGAAAAAACAAGATAACTTATGAGTAGAATAAAGCAAATATATATATATATATATATATATATATATATATATATATATATATATATATATATATATATATGCATATCTAAACTAACTAAATAAAAAACTTGATAAATTAATTAAAAAGTTAATAAATTTGAAAGAAAAATATATATATGTATAACATCCGTTTCTAACAAAACTAAATGGATACACGGCCATGCCGTAAGTAATTTTACTAAAATAAGCTTACTAAATTAGCGAAACGTTTGCAAGTTAATGATTCACCTGTATGTTGGAGGCTCGTGGCTTTTTTGTTTAATTATAAATTTAATTTAATTTTAAATTAAAATAATTATAAATTTTATTGAATAGGTCGGTAGTTTATAATATTATTAACCTAAAATAACACCAATCTGCTATGACTACACTGTATATTAAAGCCAATAAATATATTTTGTATCTACCTATTTTATTGGTTCCATTGTTTGTGGGAGTTCGATTTCTTCTTCTTTTTTTAAAAAATTATAGTAGCAACTCAAGACGAATAAGAAAGCCAATTTGAAAATTATTTGTTATTTTGCTGAGATATTTAAAAAATCTTTTATAAACAACGCTGAGGAGGAAAGAAACTTTTTATTTCGGGTTTGAATACGGGGCCTTTCAGAGTCTTAAATGTTCTGAAAAGGGCCTTTATCTGGGCGAAGTGAAAAGCGAAAAACGGAAAGTGAGGGGGCGTTGAAAAGCAGGAGACCGACTGGGAAGAAAAACAGCGTTCCAAGTATTTCCACAGTTAATCTTGATTATAGCCTTTAATGAAACACAAACAATTATCAATTGGCTCAAGTCCCACTCCGGGAAATTCTGCCTCCATAATATAGATGGGGCGGACGCCAAGTCTACGTAGCACTCTTGGGAAAGGTTATGTCGTAGCGGATTGTAGTCATACTAAAAAAAAATGTATATTACTACCAGATATTATCATAATAAATGTCGTGTTAATCATTATAGAAATATGTTTAATTCGAAATATGTTTAATTGAAACGGTAGAAAAAAAAATCGGAAGTGTTTGCTAAAGGTAATATTTCATCTAAGAGTTGAATAGAAGTTGAAATTGTCTATTATTTCAGGAGAAAACATTGCCTCGACATTTATTATAGTTTTTTTTTCTTTCTTGTCATTTTTCTCTTCAATAATGACCTCTAACTCTATCCAAGAATCCCTCAAGACAAATGCAGTGTACATTGCAAATTTACACATAGATTTTTTTTTTTTTATTTTTTTATTTTAGCTTTAATGTTTTATTCACACCTTATGAATATGTAATGGCAATGGCAACCATTGAATGTGAGATTGATTGCTAAATATAATGTCATGAAAGGCATGAGGAGGATCTACATTAGGCGAGGAAACCCCTCATCCAGCTCCTCTTCAGTCTTCTACAGACGTTACCTGGCGTATTCGTAGTGGCCATGTCATTTATAAGTGTATTAGGATGTCCTTGTAAGTTTTAATAAAATAAAGTGGTTTTATCTAATATTGTGAAAACGTAGAATTTAAATCTGAACATCTAATTTAATCTGCAATGAAGCATTTTTATTCTAATGATGTAGAGATGGTTGACCGTTGATATAATATGAGAAGGAGTTAGTCGAGAGGGCGGTAAATAAATAAAAAAATTAAAATTCATGATAAGAAAATAGATAAAAGAAGATGTTACTGTAACAATAGTTATTCAATTTTCAGTCTATTTATTCGTTAACATTCATTTATTCGTTAACATTCATGTATTTATTTTCTTTTATCTATTTTCTTATCATGTATTTATTTTCTTTATCTTTTATTTCTGTATCTGACAACTTCTTCGTATTTTATATATACTTATATTTATTTTTTATTTTATTTTTATTTTTTCAACACGTTTGTATCTTTTGTAGCCCTGAAGACGACCTGCAAAGTGGGTCAAAACGTCGGCAAAAATTAAAATAATTTATATATTTTAATTTTTTTATTTATTTGACCGCACCCTCGACTAACTCTTTCTCACATTTTTATTCTATTTCTTTAGTAATAAACTTTTTTTTCAATATACATATCATTGTCATATGAGGTGGCCGTTTCACTTATGGAATGAAATATCCTCATATTGGACGACCATTTTTCAAAACACTTGATTTAGGAAAATTATGAAAATACTGTTTTGAACACATTTTTTAAACCGCTCTTTAAAAAAGTTTCTTAACATTTTAAATGGTCATTATTTAACAATAATGTTAAAGAAAAAAAATTATATTCCCACTTTATTTATTCATCCTTGCCTTGCCTTTCGGCACTAGCCTATATATGTAATAATTAGTAAGGGAATGTATTGCGATTATGAACATTTTCGAAATGAATTTTCAACGGAAATACACATTTTATACACAATCGGTTGACCCGAAGTGTCACTTTACCCTAACGGTGATACACATTTTTACAATTTTCTCAAAAACGGCTAAAACGATTTTAATAAAACTCGGTGTATCTTTGAAAATAAAGTGGTCTTTTATATCGTTTAGTCCATATCCCCATTGATGGAACTTTACAGGACTTACATGCCCAATGTTCATATATGTCTTCCTCTAAAATATCAAAATATGAAATTTGAAAGAATATAGTAATTGGAAACTGGAGAAAAAAAGCAAAATGCATATTCAGGTCGAAAATGAATCTCGAATGAATAGTCGGAAGGTATACGTATAATATAACTGACTTTTATTCCAAATTTGAAGTCGGTCAAGTAATCCCGGAGAAAATGTACGGGTGGTGGGCGGCTGACAGGACAAACATTTTTTTGAATACTTGAATAGTGGACCGTTGCATTATTAAGGAAGGAACTGTTGCGGGGTGGCTGTCATAAATAGACTAAATATTGGTAAAACTATTTTGTTAAAAGCCAACGTTATGAACTGACTTTGCAGGTCTTCTTCAGGGAGGTGTGTTTAGCAAGGAGTTTCACTTAGAACTACTGTCGGGTCGAAACGCTGGATTTTAATAAAATAATTTTGCCCCTATTTAGTCTATTTATGACAGCCACCCCGGACCATCTCCTTCCTTAATAATGCAACGGTCAACTATTAAGTATTCAATGTGACTCAAAAAACACGGAGCAGTTCTAAGTAAAACTCCTAGCTGAACACACCTCCCTTAAGAAGACCTGCAAAGTCGTGTCGAAACGTTGGCTTTTAATAAAATATTTTTGCCACTATTTAGTCTATTTGTGACAGCCACCCCGGACCATCTCCTTCCTTAACAAACTTTTTTTATTCGATTTCCAATTTAAACCTATCTTGAAACGTAATACCTCAAATTTTGAGGGGTGGAGGTCAATTTTTTGTTCGATTATAATGGTTCATTATTGAAAATAATAAACCATAAAGTGTTTTGTGTATATCATATTTTGTTTTATTTTAGTAATTGGAGTGTAAGAGGTTATAGAAGCTCTCCTATTAGCTCTATAATTAGCACTAATTACGACGCTGTTCATTTAATTGCATATATATTTAGCTCCTGCAACCTCCTACCATTCTAATAAAAATAAAGATACTAGACTAAAATTTTGTACGGGAAATGATATTTATTCATCAGGAGGTAGTTTGATTTGACCTATATGACAACAGTTATTTTTTTATCTAGACATTTCCCTTTAAATACATTATGATAATTATTATATTATAGATAATATTATTATTATTATTATTTTTTTTTTTTTTTAATTCGTAATCGCCTCTACCCTAGAGGGTCATTGGCGGCTAGTTTTCTATATTCTATTGTAATGTTTCGTCTCTATTAAGTATCGCAGTAGGGTGGTGACTCCATCTTCGTTGTCTCTCAGTATCTCTTTTATTGTTGTTGGAAGTTTCAATTTTTGCCGAATGTCGTTGAACTCGTGGCACTCTACTAACAGGTGTTTTACTGACTGCGGTTTATTGTCACACTTTTCGCACGTGGGTGGTTCTAGACCTCTGAGAAGGTACCCGTGGGTAAACAGGCAGTGACCAATTCTTATTCTACACAATATGGTTTCTTCTCTTCTGGATATTCTGGTGCTAGTAGCCCACTTGTTGCAGTCTCTTTTTATTTCTAATAATTTTGACTTTTCAGTTTTCCATTTATTTACCACATTTTCCAATAACTTCTTTTTTGTTGCGTGAACCCAGTCCTCCACTGTGGTACAATCTATTGAAATTATGGTTGGTGCCTCTCCCTTTCTTGCTAAGTTAGCTGCTCGGTCTGCTCTTTCATTGCCTGTGATGCCACAATGAGATGGAACCCAGACAAATATCACTCTGACCGTTCTTTTTTTTAATTCCCACCATAGATTCAATATATCTCTTATAATTGAATTGCTTGGCCATGGGTTACCAATTGCTGTCACGACGCTTTTGGAATCTGATGCTATTATCCATTGATTGTCATTGGAATTTGATATCCAATGGAGGGCCTCCATGATCGCAGTAGCTTCTCCGGTAAATATGGAGCTCTCTCCAGGTAAGCTAAACAGAAGTTGGTGTTGGTTTTTATTAATATTTACAGCGCAGCCAACACTATTTTCCATTTTGGAGGCATCGGTATATATCACATTATATCCTTCGTATTTCTCCAATAATTCAAAAAAGTAGTTTTGGATATCCAGTGGGTATTCCTTGTTACGTCTTGTCATTGATACATCTACAGTCGGTCTACAGTTCTTCCAGTTAGGGATTTTGAGGTTAGGGATGCGTCTAATTGTGTTCAAATCCATGTTCACATTATATAGCGTTTTATAAATCATTTGTTTAAATATGCTCTCCTCTATCTCCTGAAGTCCTCGCCTACCAGATCTTTCATCAAATAGTTTTGAACTCAAGGGGTGTTGTGGACATGCTTTTAATTTGGATACATATTTCATTGATAAATACATTCGTCTCATCTCTAATGAGGGTTCTCCAGATTCGGCATATATACTTTCGACTGGAGAAGTTCGGAAAGCTCCTGTGCAGATTCTAAGAGCCGAATTGTGGATGGAATCAAGCATTTTTAGCAACGTTTTGCGACCTGTTCCATATATTTGGGCTCCATATTCAATTTTACTTCGAATCACACTATGATATATTTGGATGAGTGTCTTTCTATCGGCTCCCCAGCTTGAATGGGCAATGCATTTAAGAAGTCCAATTCTTCTTGTACATTCGTCTCTTAAGTGTTTTATATGATGAACCCAAGTCAGTTTCTTATCAAGTATCATTCCCAAGTATTTATAGTTTTCTACATACTCGATAATGGAGTCTCCTAATTTTATATGAGGGTCTACACGACATTTTCGTTGTCTGCAAAAATGGATACTTTTGGATTTCGTAGCTGATAGTTTGAACCCAGTTTCCTTCGTCCAATTTTCCATTTTTTCAACAGTATCTTGTAACTTCCACTGGATGAACGCTAAAGATTTGCTACGCGCTGAGATTACTATATCATCAGCGAATAGCAAACATTTAGTGGGGCTCTGAATAGCGGATGTGATACCGTTAATTGCTACGAGGAAGAGTGTCGAGCTGAGGGGTGAACCTTGTGGAGTGCCATTTTCCAAGGAATGACTGGAGGAGAAAGTGTTTCCTACTCGTACACAAAATTTTCTGCCAGTCAAAAAGTTTTTGATGTATGTCCACATATTCTTTCCAATACCCAATCTTGCCAAGATTCTTAATACACGGCCTCTTGCCATTCTATCGTAAGCCTTTTCTAGGTCTAAGAATACTGCAATTAGGTGTTCTTTGTTAAAAAAAGCTTCTTCGGCTTCTAAACTTAATGACAGCAGGGGGTCAGTTGTTGAGCGGTTTGATCTGAAACCGAACTGCTGTGGAGAGAGGGCATTGCTTCTTTCCAGTGTATCGATAAGTCTGGTGTTTATCATCCTTTCTAGAGTTTTTGAAATGCATGATATTAGTGAAATGGGTCTGTAATCATTTGGTTGGATACTGTCTTCTTTTTTTTTGGATAGGTACGATGATTGATTGCTTCCAACAGGAGGGGAATTCACCGGTATTCCATATTTCATTGTAGATGTCTAAAAGGTGCAGTTTACCATCTTCAGGCAATTTTATATCGTAATATTATAATATTATTTATATCGTATTGTAATATAATTATAATTATAATGAAATAGAAAATTAAGCACAATATAACAAATAATGAAAATATCAGAAATTAAAGGAATTAAATTATTGTTGGGCTTATATGGGATAAGTTAAATAAATATTATGGTTACAAATTGATAATAAGAATAATTATAATTATATAATAATATAAATTATTAATAAGGCGCGATTTAGAGATTTATAAAGAAATTTAAAAAATATCAGAATAGTGTTTTCTTCAGTTTATTTTGTGTTGATAAAAAATAATACACTCTGAACCATAGACTATATGTGAATTAAAGTATAGAATTAAAATTTGAGCAAAGAGTTGTACAATTAATTGAACAGTTGTATAATTTGTAAAATGGGGCTTGGTTCGCCGTTAGGCGGACAGGGATTACTCCTCTAGTTAATTATAAAAAAAAAAACGCTGCAAATTATTTTACAATGGTTTATTATTTCTGAACAAATATACATCTAAAGGAACATTTCCTTCCTAGTTACAAAGAAAAATAAATAAAAGGTGATTCCAATTATTGGACTAAACTTTTTTTTTTTAATCATCAGTAATATGCTAAACAAAAATAGCATTACTTCAGTAACACATTCAAAATTTAAAAAACAAACGAATTATATAACATTTGGAGTAGAACATATAAAAAAAAACTGGAGACCATATCTTTGCTCCTAACTGACCAATTTTAACGATTTTTTAAGGAAATTTCATGCACTTTTTGTGTTATTCGGAATTTAATTTTACCATCCATCGTAACTTTTTTTCCATCTTCTTTTTGTTAAAGTATGTTATATAGATAAATTTAAAGGGCGCCGAGAAAATGGCTTTAGCGAAGTTTCATTGAAATCGGTACATTCGTTTAGGAGCTACAGTCTACAGCAACGCAGGTTTTTTGGTCGCCATTTTGAAAGTAAAAAGCGGTTAGTAATGCCGATGAAGGAGGATCATTCTCGGGTGACCACTGATTTTATATCCAAATGTGAAAAAAATCGGTCCAGTGGTTTTGGAGAAAATGTTCGGATGGCGGACGGCGGACGGACAAAAAAATTTGTATTCGTTTTTCGAATTCTACGCATCCTGAAACGTGAAATCTCAAATTTTAAGAGGGGGTTAAGTTTTTGAATTTTTTTGGTCGATCACGATGGTTGATTATTGAAAATAATAAACCAAAAATCATAAAATATTCTATAAATTAGAGATGATTATATCACATATGTTAATAAACCTTAGAACGTTATTTCGTCGGTTGATAGAAACTACTATAATTGTAGAAGTAGCCCTCTTAAGGGGTGGTTGTTTTGTTGGGGACTGGGGCAATCACATTTCGAGCCCTGACAAAAGCCGAGAGGGCCTAGATCTGGTGCCCCTACTGCCGCCCGATCAACTTTATCGAATGCTCCCGATACGATAGAACCGTTCCCGATCTGCTCTAGTGGTCCCCAGACCTCCTTCCATCTCTCCGCTTTCTTATTTGCTGATCCAGCAACACATCCCTTTACCAGAAATCGATATGAATCCAGTGATGATGGGAGTACCGTACATATCTTGTATATTTTATTATTAATAAAGTACATAAATATAATTGAATGGTTAATACCTATAAACTGGAGGTGTATACTTCTAAATCATGTGGGAATTACTAGATAGCGGCAGCAAGTTTGATGGACGTAAGACGACTA
This sequence comes from Nezara viridula, assembly GCA_928085145.1. NCBI lineage: Eukaryota > Metazoa > Arthropoda > Insecta > Hemiptera > Pentatomidae > Nezara > Nezara viridula. The sequence goes on from OV725077.1 coordinate 114,189,121, forward strand.
TCATGAACTCGTCACTGCACTCACTGGAACATGAAAACAGTTAGTTTCACTTTCCGTAAACGCAACTGCCATGTAGATATATTTTTAGTACTCCAGAGTTCATATACATGAGTAACTGGGAGAATTTAGTCGTCCTAAATTTTTTATCTCGTTTTCAAATAGGTGATATCTTGTATCTTCAAAATATTTTATATAGTACGTATACAACATGAACTATACATAGAAGAGAATACTTCATATTTAATATCTTGAAAAATATGGATTAAATTTTGCAAGTAATTCGTTTTGGTTTATTATTTTCAATAATCAAACATTCTGATCGACCAAAAAATTTAAAAACATAACTCCTCCCCAAAAAAAAATTTGAGGTTTCACGTTTCAGGATGCGTAGAATTTGTAAAACGAATACAATTTTTTTTGTCTGTCCGACGTCCGCGCATTTTCTCCGACCTACTGGACCGATTATTTTCAAATTTGGACATAAAATCAGAGGTCACCCGAGGATGATCCTCCTTCATCAACATTACTATCCGCCCCTTACATTCAAAAAGGCGGCCGAATAACCTGCGTTGCTATAAACTGAAGCTCCTAAACGAATGTACCGATTTCAATGAACGACTTTAACGAAAAGAAGCTGGAAAAAAAGTTATGAAGGATGGTAAAATTTTATTCCGAATAATTCAAAATGTATACACTTTTTTGTGGATATTGTTTGATGTTTTTTTTTTAAGTATACGGAATACCCTAACAAAACAAAAAAAATCGTTAAAATTGAACAATTAGGAGCAAAGATATGGTTTCCAGTTTTTTTGTAATATGTTCCACTCCAGATGTTATATCCTTTGTTTGGTTTTTAAATTTTGAATGTGTTAATGAAGTAATTTTTAGGATATTGCTAATTATTAAAAAAAAAGTTTAGTCCTATAATTGGAATCACTTTTTATTTATTTTTCTTTGCAACTAGGAAGGTAATGTTATAGTTGTTTGGAAATAATAAACCATTGTGAAATAATTTGCAGGGTTTTTTAATAACAAAGAAACCTACATTACGAAACGTATCGATTCACAACGTTTCACATTCGGTGAATTCTTAAAAAAAAGTATGTTTTTACATTTTTCTTTTAAGACAATATAAGGGCCACATTGTGAAAGGATTTTGGATATTTGAGCAGGGCACATTTCGACGGGATTATGAATTTCCAAAGTGAAAATTTTCAAACCAGAGAACAAGGAGAAAACATGAACCAAACCACAACAAGTGTAATACGATTTATATGTTATCTACAATATTTATAATTAATTTAATTGTAATATTTTTAGAAGAGGTTTGAAATAAATTTCTCTAGAAGAGGTCGAGAGCAGAACTTTCCTGAAGAAACCAAGTCTTGTTGAATAGAGCTAGAAAAGGAGTTAATAAAACAAATCACATTCTACAACGGGAATCTATTGAGTTCAATGCTGTAGAAAACTAATAGAGAAAATTGTTCCTTGAAAAAGAAGAATAAGTACCACCTGAAGACCTGCCCAGAGCTCCGTTTCTGTAGCACATTGTTGTATAACAGGCCATAAAATCCTTAGGAAACATTTAAGTTTTACTTGTAGATTCTCCACTCTCTAATATGTGCGATTCGGGAGCTGCTACTGGAATTGATCATAAAAAGTTCTAAAATAATTAAATAAAACTAAAACTTAAACTCTAAACCATGACGTGATTATTAACTAATGAGTTTCGAATTTTCTACAGATTAACGGTGCAGTGAATAATCCATGAAGTCTAATGGATCAGCGAATGTAGTTATAGCCCAAGATCTATATATTTTATAAAATCGAATCCTAGCAGTGATTGAATAAAATAGAATAACGTCGTTTGGCGGGGCCCCTTCACCGTTGAATTGCACTAGCTACGCCTACTCCCCTTCGCTTCGCAGATTGCCTTTATATTCTGACTGAATTAGAGATCTTTTCCGCTTATTGCACGCCTTCCTTTCTTTATTTTTTTTCTTTTTTGGCCTTATCATTTAATTATGAGCTCTTTAGACTTAAAACAATACCCGAAACTTTTTCGATTAAGGATAATTAGGCAATAAAGCTTGAAAACACTATGAAAGAAAAGAAGCGTAGAATTGGCCAGAATGGAAGTGGCAATTGCAAAGGTAACTTCATTTCTACTATCGTTATTTTTTTCTTTGGTGATAAATTACTTTTCTATTAAAAATAAGTATTTAAATTACTAATAGTCCGAATTGTTACAAGTATATTTATAAATAATAAGGTTTAAAAATTGTTATTTTATTTGATTTGTAGTTTAAAAAAAAATAAAAACTAAAGCTTTAAGAAGAATATCATTATCAACATCAATCTTCCAAAATTAAAAAGTGCTACTTTGAAATGTGAAAAATGAATATATATATATATATATATTTTTATAAATATATAATTAAAAGTAGGTGTAAAAAGTATCCTTACCATTTCTATATGAGATGAGCCGGTTTTGAAACATATAAATAACATAAGATATGTACATGAAAAAGTAGGACATCGAAATTTATAAAATTGTAACGAGGTGTTTTGTTCTCAACTTCCTTTCTTGGGTTATATGAATGGTTTCCGAGATATATGTGTGATAAGGAGAATAATTTTCTTTTGGTATAAAAAACAAAAAAAAAAAAATCCCACAACTCATGGAAGGTTTGGGCAGGCTTGGAAGGCTTGGGTTCTGTGATTTATAAGAAAGTACTGCTTCAAGGGTAACGATTCTGCTAGAAAGGTGATATGTCCGAAATTACTTTCATCTGCTAGGTGAATTATTTTATTGTGAATTATTCACTTTGTAGAGGATGAATGCTCATTAGGAGGGTCTTTTGATCCCAGAATCGATACACGGCTGTTGGGACCTCCGAGTTATTTCCATTTACGTATGCTTATGCCAAATTAGAGGACAAACTGTCAAAAAATTAATGAAAATCATTAGAAACCAGCTCGAACAATACCTCATATTTTCGTAAAAACCAAAAAACCTTAAGCAACTGTTATTCCAGACAAATGGATATGAGTATAGAAAAATATACATACAACGAACCAAATATTTTCCTTGATATTTAAAAACTTAAAACGCGAATGGAATTTTTTTATTCTGAAAATGATATTTGTTTTTAATTCTTCCATGAATAAAAATTTGAAAAATCATCACCAATGAAAAAGGTAACTGAATACAATTTCAAATACCAGCTGTTTTTCAGGCTTTAGAACCTAAATTATTCGAATATTTGTTAGTTTAGAGTGGAATTATTACCATGTTTCAAGAAATTAACTCTATTAAATCGACTAATAAGAATATGAAATTTATTGTATCTTGAGATTTCGGATAACTTGAAATACGGTGTGAGATAAAAATCAATTGAACATAAATCTTTTACGAAGTATTTCCTTAATCTTCACATGGAGTTTTGTATTGTTAAATTAAGACTTATGAGAAAAGCAGCTGCAAATTCTTGATTTGCTGAATATTCATTAGCTGTGAAGACAATTAAAGCAAGCCATAAAGTTAAAAGATAAAACTTTGTCAAGTGCTAATAGCTTAGTTCCGGGTGCTTTTAACTTATTTCTGTCTCATTGCATCGCTTTACTGCTCAGTTTATGTTTCCGTTAATGAATTGCTAGTACTAAAAGATTTTTTTTTCTCGATGAAATGAGGATGTTTTTAAAACGATCGTGTCTTCCATAAGAAATGTTTGAATAAGTTTTCAACAAAAATTTTTAGTAACAGAAATGATGTGATTTAACAAATTACTATTTTTTTTTTAATAATAAAGTTCTGGAGTAAGGTAATATTTGAGAAATCGGGATTTTAATATATAATGTATTGTACATAGGTGTGAATGTGTTTTATTTATTTTATTATCATTCGGCTTTAATCTGTTATTTTACTTATCTTGTATACTACTTTATTTTTTCATTTATATATATATTTTTTTTCTCATCTTACTTGGTTGTGTGAATGAATACTAAAGCCCTAGTACCAATGGCCTTCAGTGTGGCAGTCTGTATTAATAATCAATAAAAAACATAAACAAAATTATATATATAGTGACGTGGCTCACTGTATTTATATAAAGATAAAATGAAGTATGGCAATCGGTATTTATGGTAATACATTAAAATTTTCTCTTAAATAAGAAAAAACAATATTGAATCTTCCGAGACCAGTAAAAAAGTTGTATTAATTAAACACTAATTGAATAATTGAAGATAACGATGGTTGGTATGATCACTCAAATTGGAATGGTAAAAGTAAATACAATTATTTTTACTATTTTATTTTGACTGATGATCAGTCACTGATCATTCCAACCATCCTTCTCGTGAATAAAAATTGTATTACATACATGTATTAATTCTTTCGATTATCATATACATTAAATTATGTTATTTAATATTTAATAATCAAAAGAAATAATTTTTATATTAAAATAGAAGGTTTAAAAAGTTCTTCCTAAAATGAATAATTAATATGGACAGCAATTAAGTTCTTTAAAGCAAGTAAGTAATATTTACTCTAATAGCGAATTCTCTCTGGTTTGAATTTTATACTTCTTAGTAGACCAGAACCAACCCTTATTCAGTATTTATTATTATCAATTAAAGAGTTCGGAACAATTATAATTTATCATGGGTGATAAATATTCAGGACGTAGTCTTCTTTTAAAAAAAAAATTTTTTATTTATGCGAAAGTTTCAACCCAAACATGTGGATCATCTTCAGGGCGTGGTTTGAGCACTGAGGGTGTTAAATTTAATATAAATTATAATTTATAAGGTTTTGTTTTAAATATATAAGATGATTCCGTACAGTTTAGATATTTTTCCGTGGTACAGACCCATTTTTATCAAATTATTAACATCCAATTGAAACTTCGTAAATAGCTTAATCTAATCGTTACCTAAAATATTTTATCTACATCAACTCTTGAAATTGGGCGTTTTCAATCTGCAGATCTGCAAATTTTGTCTATTTAATTAGGTACTAAAAACTCGTAAGTGCCAATTTACTTTCTACTTGAATTGCGACATAATTTGAGCACATTTCTAATCGAGAAAAACGGTGGCTTTCAAAAATATAGAGCTGTTTGGCGTGACCTATACTCCCAAATTGTCAAAATAACGAGGTTTTATAGGATAAACGCTCCAATATTTTTGTAGGTCACTTTTTTTTCATCCATTTTGTGATCAAATTATCTTACGATCCTATTGGAAAGCAAATAGTCATTTACGAGGTTTTAGAACATAATTAAATAGACAATGTTTGCCGACCTCCTGATTATATTCCAATTCCAAGTTATATTGAGTTTCATAGAGAAAATATAGTATTTTCTCTTATAGAGAAAATACTTTTTTTGAATTATACTTTTTTCTTTTATAATATTTACTATAAACTGCCTTATAATATTTTGATTAGTATTGAGACAATTTATATTGTATCAGTCATTTGATGGAAAAGCTTAATTAATTTCTCCATTATCTATTCATTTCCTCAGGTGTCAGATAATTGATGAAAGCTATTGTTAATATAATTTTCTCAGGGAAAGTCCACAGCCCTTTGTCTCTATGTCGCACCTTTGCGGACTGACCATTCTATAGTGACAAAAGGGAAGGCAGAATCTCACTAATTGTGATTAATTCCTATGCAATTTAAAGACCGGATAGGGGTTGGTGGCGTGGGTGAGTGAGCATTGTATCAATCTCTAATCGGCCTCAAAGGCTGATGGAGAAGGATGGTGCTGAAAAATCGTGGCCTGCCTTTGTCGTTGCAGGTATTGTTGGGAATCCCGGTGATTGATGGGACAACCTGCCAGGGGCGTTGAACCCTCTCTCTTAACTCTTTGTTTAGTCACTTTAATTTATGGTGGTTTAGTACACTTAGGAGCAGCTATGATCTCGAGGATCTCTCTTTTTTGAGGGGAAGGAGCCCACAAGTGGAAGTAAAGTGAAGAGGTTTTTTTCCCCCATCCTTATCATTATTTCAAAACGCTGTACCCTGCTATAATGTTTCACAGACTTAACTTAATAGTTTTTATGTATTAATATTAGTTTATTAGATTTTTAGGCAATTGATATTGTATACCCATTAGGTGCATTCGTTCCTTTCACTGGAATAATAATAATTTTATTCATCTGAAATTATGTGTTTATCTTCAAAATAAAAAGCAAAGGTAAATACTTTTTTTTTTATTATTCCTATCTATGATATTTATGACCTATAATTTATTCTATATAAATTACACTGCAACATAGAACATATTATGTTCTACCCTACATAAAATATATTTAAGACAAGGTCTACCCATCGGCTGGCGACTTTTCTTCGTTGATTAGTCAGTGTCGGCCTTAAACATTTGACGTCCTCCGACAATGTAGTTATCTCTCCCAACAAAATTAATTCCTCTCTTGATTCTCTGTTATATCTGAGAATATTAGAATTATATTTTAAAAATTATTTCTCTAATTCAGTTGCTTTATTAATAATTCATATGCTCAAATTAATCATTCTCATTACATATCATACTCATACATAATCTCATACACTTTTTTATTTTTTTGTAATTATCAACGAGTGGCTTGGGAATTTCCCTGGTTTCTCTGATATAAGGCCGGCACTGAAATTAATTAACCATGCAAGATGGATTATGTTAGAGAAACTCTTACGATTTTATGATGGAAAATCAAAATAAAATGTGAGGAGTAATAATATTTTAAGAAAGAATAAACGCATAAGGGTAAGCAAGGAAGGACAGGAGAGGAGACCGTTGCAATCCAAGTTGAATGCCAAAAACTATATGGATAGATGGAATTAACAATGACCCAACAGAGCATGTAGAAGACTGGAACGAAATGGCCCAAGACAAGCAGAAATAATGGCGGCTGGTTAAGCCGCTAAAAGATCGACAAGACCTGCCTGTAAAGCCAAGAGAAAAAAAAATTGGCATTAACTGGACTGTAGAAAAACGGTTTTGTAATTATTTATGAAAGTATTTTAATAATTTTTGTCAAGGGTTAATGCATAAAAGAAGGGAGAAAAATATATCAGTATCTGTTAAATAGTTTGCAAACGAAGAATAATTTCAGTTATTTTGGTCATCTATATAAAAATTAACCTATTAATTTCTTTAGTAATCTCAGAGGATACGTGAACCGGGCGAGATAAATTGCTGTGAGGAATGTCCATAAATGTATTACCATATGTAGAAGTGACTTATATCGTTTTTATGTGACAGAATCCTTTAGAAATGTATACATTTGTGCAACTATCATTTCAACATAGATATGTTACATAGAGCTTTTTTTTTTTTTTTTTTTTTTGTACAGCCCTTCCTCGTCGTTAAGGCTGTACAGGGTTTTCCCGAGCCAGGAGGCGTGGGCGGGGCTTTAAAAGACGCCTTGGCACCGGGACGCGAACTCATGACTATTTTTGTATCATTTTATCATATATCAGGTTGCCGGGCAACAGTGGTGCTGTGCACAACGCGTTAGCCCATTCGTTCACCCCACCCACATGTTACATAGATTTAAAAGCTTAAGTACGTTTATTTTCAGTTTCTGAGAAAATTGTCAAAATATGGAGAGAATAGTATCAGTTTTTTCAAGTACTCAGTCCCGCTCTTCACAACTTTTTTTTTATTCATTAATATTATACGAATGTTTGGTTTAGTTGTCAAGGCAATAAACCCTCAACTTCTAGGGTCAAATTTGATTCCTGGCTGTAAGACGCAACATGTTTTAGTTTTTTTAAATATATTAGCTCCACTTATCCTGCATAACCTTTCGCTGCATACTCTTTCATCCTCGTTTCAGAAGCTTCGTTATGAATTCTTATTTATTAGTTTGATTATCTTAGGTATACAATTAAATCTAAATTTAGTATAAAATTTAGTGAGGTATATATATATTATATATATATATATATATATATATATATATATATATATATTTTTTTTTATAACATATTCGTAGTCAACTACACAAATCTAAACACTAATAAAAAAAGTTTTAGAAACTGTCTGTGTTGCGTAATATAAGTCTTAAGCACAAATATTTTAGAGAACATCAAATATGTGTACTTGTTATCCGATATACAAACATTAGAACAAATAAATAAGAAGTGAGAGAATGCGATCGAATCTTAAATATATTTTTATTTAAAACTGTAATGTCGGAAATCGATATAGTCTCAAATGCCAGATTAGTACAATAACAGTCTATATATAATAATTTTTTTTTTATATTCAATAACATTGGTATTTGTACTAGATACCTAATTTCTTAAGAGCATTGTCAGTTTTCGAGTGGTTTGTTTGGAAAATTTGCTGGTATATTGCAAATATTGATTTCTATGATTGCTAATTTTCTTGTTTGGAATAGCTCGATTCTGTCGAGTAGAATGTACGTTCGTAAAGCTTGGTAATAGTAAAAGTATAGGAGTATGAGTAAAAAGTAAGAACCAGTTAGTACATGACATGCAATGTTGTTTAAACATTTCGTATACATTGGAAAACTATAATTAAATCAGATTACATTACTGACAGAAATAAATCGGCTCAAGATTATTTACTGATCCATCTTGCCAAAACTAGGAGATATCTAAAACGGATGACATTCTAAATGTTTTAATCCTTGAGGTCTTGCAAGAGTCATTAAGTCTGCCTTAGTCGCCAAGACAACTAAGTCGCTCTCTTAATACCAAAACAATGGACCCAACTTCTGTAATATAATGAATCATTTACATTTATTTAAATTAGAAAAGGCAGCTGGATATTTGACTTCAGTTACTTATTAAAATTAAAATTATCGTTCATTTCATGATAACAGTATTACCGATCAAAATATATTTAGATTAGCTGGCAAAAACAGGAGTATTTCTAATATAGTGAGAATTTATGTCCCGATTAACGCTACTTAGACCATGAGAAATGATAGAAAAATAATACAACTTACAAGATTTTATTTTTAATCTCGGAATCGATAATAGATCTATTAGTGAGATTTGTGAATTCTTCGTATTTTCTTAATATTCTTCATATATATATACTTGGTAGGTACCCAGTTTCATATCTCCAGATGAATATAACAGTTAATAAGGGAAAAAAAATGAGATAAAGTCTAAAGGCCCTCCGAGGTTTTAATCTAGTATTTTAAGAGAACAAGTTTAAAATTTAGTCAATTTGATTCGAAGAAAATTAAATTGAATACATAAGCTGAGCATTGTAGCGGAATTAGAGACAATAAAAATTGTTGAAGACATAATGAACTTGGAAAATTTCCAGTTTGTAGGGATGTAGTTGTGCTATCGAATCGAGAAGTTAGGAATAAATTCATAATTAGCGAATAACTCGCAAATTATACTTTTGAGTAAAAGTACTGTTTTGATGTCTATTTCACACATGAGTATTTGAAAGCTTACTAAATTCCGTACAAAACTTTTTTAAAAAATCATCGAAATCGGATGATCAGGTGAAGAGTTGTAGCATTCTGAATATATAGTATTTGTTGTACTGCAAAGATTCTATTGCAGGAATTAAAGATTTGGAAATTTTCCTAGTAGAAAACATATTCTAATATTATTAATTATAGTATATAGGATAGTATATATGTATATAGGATTTGTGGCAGTAGATAGAGCTTAAGTAAGTAGATTGGAATTTATAATCAGTCTGTCATGAAAATTATTAAAGCATTTAGAGTTAAAGCAGTTAGAAAACATATTCTAAATGATAAATTCAATTAAATTTTATAAAAAAATGATGTTTACAAAAATGACTACATGTATACAACTGATATATATATATATATATATATATATATATATATATATATATATATATATATATATATATATATATATATATATATATATATATATATATATATATATATATATATATATATATATATATATATATATATATATATAGTAAGTTATAGTATATTATTTTATTATTATGTATACTATGCATAATTTAATAATAAGTAGTATACATATGCATAAGGATATTTTTCTTTCACATAAAAATACTCCAGCTGTTAGCATATATATAATTATAAATGAAAGTTTTAAAAATTAGGGGTTGCATGAGAAGATTACTTTTTGCGGTTCGTCAGCTACATGTCAAAATTAAAAAGCAATAATCATTGTTGAAACTATAAAAGTAGATTTTATTTTTTCACCGACTCTTTTTATTAGATCATTCTTCCGGCCTTGAGAAGCAGGAGAACCAATAGCCTGGAGGAAGGTCAACATAACCCCGTTGCTAGAAACAATGTTATCTATGGTGCAGCGACAAGCTGCTCTTAGTTCGATAACCGATCATCGTAGGGTCGTAACTTCAACCCCCAAGTAACGAAAAGGTCTTGAGATCTATCCTACACTTTTGCTCTTATTTATCTTGGAATATTAATCTGAATAGGCATCAAGAAAGTATATACAAGATTAATTGCAGACATTCTTGTATCATTACCGATTCTGGCTTTATCTGGTAACACACAACTTTCACTTACCGCTCCGCCTTCAATAGAAATTATTTTTTGGCAAGATTTGGCTACTATACAATTTAATTCTGTACAATTCACTGATTTAATTTTTTAAAGGATTACATGACATATTTTGAAAAATTAAATCAGTGAATAATTTGATGAATTTTACCATTCTGAAATCCTAACATCATCCACTTACAATTAGTGTGCATTTTGACCCGCCCTTGACTATTGCTATTATTTTCCTTGCGGTTTTTCGGAATAAATGGACTTTGATTTATTTTTAGTAACATTACTCTACATAAAGACTTACAAAAGATACATACGAACATACTACAAAAGATTTCATAATAACTTATACGGACATACCAACTCATTGATTCGAGGCATAGCCACAACTAAAATGCCCGATAGCACCCGATGGAGGCTTAAAAGAGCTGGATGAGGGATCTCCTCCACTAACTATAAATATTACACTAAAGACAGGAAGGACGCCGCTGGGTACTAATCTCCCTTACGCCTATTCCAAGACCAATTAATCTCCTACATCTTGACATCACATTCGCTGATTGTCGGAACTTCTGACAGGTGTGAGTTGAAGAATTGATTATAAAAAAAATATCAATAAGAAATAGTTAATTGTTTAAAATAAACCAAATTAAAGATACTTTAGAGGAAGGCATGTTGGGCATGGGACATTCAAGTTCTGTAAAGTGACATCAATGGGGACAAGATTCCGTTGAAAACTCAGATTCAATACCTATATATATAGGTAAGTGAAAGTAGAAAAATAGCTTGAAAATGAATAGACAATAACAGTGGTTGAAACCATAGTATTATAATTAAAACCTTTCTTATTTTATTCTTAAAACATTCGTTTGGTTAGCGAAAACGATGTAATTTTTTTAAAAACTCTATAACATATATACTCTGTACCAATACTGATTTTAATCATGGTTTTTGTTTTTGTTTCAGGTATTTCTAAGAGAAAAAGTTACTTAATAACGGTGTTAGTTTAAAATGTTGCATTTTAATAGCTAGGTAAGCAAATTTAATTATTAAATTGAAATATGTAATATGTTTTGTTTTTTTACACAGCTTAAGTTTATTTCACGAAGAAATATTATAAATGACAAAAATTGTAATCTCCACGCTATAAAAAAAATCAGTCATTTTTCAATTTTATGATTAAGAAAAATAAAAAATATGTAACATAATAACTAAGAAGCATACACGAATCCCTCAAACAAAGCTGAAGTAAATTTTATAACATAATATTTAACTAAATCTGATTTTACGTATTCTATAAAATTAGATAGAAAATATTTTCTTTTTTAAATGTAAAATCATCGGTAGTAAAAAATTATTTCTATCACATTTTATATATAATAAAAATGTTCTTATAGGAAATTATGATATAAATAACTATCTCCAAAAAAACATTTTAACATTAACATTGAAACATTTGATAAATAATAGGTATTCGAAATGGCAGATTATGTTAATATAAAAAAAATACAACCTAAAATATTGTACAATCCTAGACGTAAAAATCAAATTCAAGGACTTAAACCTCATTTTTTTTTTTATTTACATCTATTCACTTTCTTTTGTGTAAATAATTAGTCTATCCTAGGAATCTACAAGATTTGCCAAATTGAATTTATTAGATTCGTCTGATTCAATAGATATAAGCTACTAAATTCACCAGATTCAATAGTTAGAATCTACGAGATTCACCAAATTCAGTAGATTGGATCTAATAGATTCCCTCTGGTTCAATAGATTGGATCTACTAGATTTTTCAGATTCAATAGATTGAATCTATTAGATTCAGCTACATTGTAGGGACCCACAGAGTTCCCAACCCAGTGAGAACCTTCACCTTTGCCACAGCTCTCTTTTCACACAATAAACCATCCTATTTCTTATCTAACCTAAAATATCTCCATATCTCTCTCTTGGTCAACTATTTCTCTTATACTTTTGACACGTTTGGACGGTTATTTCCCCGATTTGAAACGAAGAAGCTATGATCTCTATGATTTTAAGTATTCTATTGTATTCCACATAGTATTTGCAACACCTCAAGTAGTATTAACCTGCACCTGTTTATGCCATTTATGCATTCTAGTGGGAAGGATATTTTTTTTTTTCGGATTACCATATAATCAATAAATTGATAAGTTTTATGTATATATTTTGTATATGCTTTTTCCATATATTTGTATATTATATCTTACCCATCATTATAAATCACAAATGTGTTAATAGCTAGGAAATAAAAAAAACTATATAAAATTGTTAGCAGTTCTGTGTACTTAAAAGTACATTCCTCTCATTTAAATAATCATGAATTTATACATTTTCAATGGGCATTCAACCTAATAATAATACAAAATAGGGTAAGATACCCTAACAACTATCTAAAATGAGTTGTCGATGGGTACACTTATTGTGGGCACCGTATTCTGGAAGGCAAATCAATGAAATTACAGTGTTTGTCCTGAGCTCTGCACATTTACGATTCCTTTCAAAGGGATGAATGATACTAATGAAGTGAATTTTTACAGACATTTTCTTGGCCTCCAAAAAAACATAGTCCTTGTCGGGTCAGATCGACGCGATACAAGTGTTTCTATATTTTTGGATTATGAACTTGAAATAGGACCCACTAACCGAAATAGATATCTGAGGTCGCAAAGACGTACATGTCAGAATTTACAGTCCCACGATTAACAAATTTTAGGATTTCCCTTACATTAATTGGATTTATTGATGTTCTAAACGACTTCATCTTTCAGCCTAGAGTTACACCATAAGGTCTCAATTAGTTCCTTTGAAGGTATCATAATTTATTTTCTTTTTCCAAAAAAATCGCCCCTGTCTCGATTATTTGTAAATATAAAATAGATATGTATTAAAATTAAAATATATAGACATGAGAAAAATGCTAAATATATTAATTTATTCCAGAACAAAATTATTTAAAACTTGATAGTTGTACTAATGCTCTTTCTTATTGGCAAAATTTCGATTGATATTATTATTATATTTGATTATCCATTGCGAATTACAAACATCGTTATCTCTTTGATTTATCTCACATTTATTCTTTTTTTAACTATTAAAATCTGGCAATTAAGGTGCTTGCCTGTCTGTTCTGTTAGGTCGAATGATAACCAAGTCATTCTCATATTATTAGACTATTTGTTGTCCCCGGGCTTTACGTTGGCTTTTCACATTTTTTTTAGGTTGAAAGAAATTAATTGTATTATTTTTCGTATTGTTTCTAAGGGATGGGATGGCATAAAAATTAATCTACCTCTACCATAAGAAGAAATATCTCAATGTGAATGTAAAATAAACCGTAACGAACGTTACTTTCCCAAAGGTGAGAATGTGAAGTTCTTCATGCTTTGGTATGACATAATCGTTATCCATTCATTTTTAATCATTGTGAATTATCCTTTTATATGATGGTATTTCAAGTTATAGATATTTTTTTTTAGTTTTCTCAAATATTTTTATTGTTGAGTTCGTCCTCGAAATTAGGAGAAAAACATGTTACCGGCTTTTCTTACAATATTGTTCGTTTGGTATGGCGAAAATGGTTTTAAATCTGTTTGTGGTATCAGATATTTTTTCTATGTGTAATCTTGAGGCATAAAAGAGCTCAATGAAGTTTATACACACTTTATTCCAAAAAATACTAACGTAATGGCCGATAATTGCAAAATAAGTAGTTTGGGTGAATTTATTTAGGGTTAAAGTTTCATATCTAACCAATATTTGGTTAAGTCAGTAACAGCGATTTTATATGAAAACGTAACGAATGTTACTACTATTAGTATAAATTTACTATCACATTTTAATCGTTCCTACTACTAATTGATCATATCAGGATTTTTATTAGAAACATTTAGAGAACAGGTAGAAGATTTCAGTTGTCATTCTTATAGACATTGATGGATGAAACGAAAATCATAATTTGCTTTTTCTAATGTTTAATTGGTATATTTGTGATTTATTTTTATAACTTTATTATATTAAAAGCCATCATATCTTTCCAATATACTAATAAAGTGTGTTTATTTAAACTGTTGGAAGAAAGTTCATATTAATTAAGTTGTAGTTTAAAAAAATAAATAAACATTAAAAAAAATATCACTAATATTATGAAAACTCGAAGCTCAAGTTCATAATCTACATCTATAATAATATTTGACAAAAATTTTTCTTAAAAAAATATATATTTTTTCTAATTCGATTTTCTAGCTACAGAAATGCTATATGGTCAAATAGTATACAATGACCCATCCAGTAAATTTAATTTCAAGAATAAAGTATTATCTGATTATTCTTTATATTTGCTTGATGAATTAAAAGATTCAAATGTAGATTGAATGCAATGACCCACTTATTGTGAACATACAAAAGCTGTTACCGAACGAAAGCTTGTGTTATTTTTCAAGATAACAGAGGGTATCTGTTGACAAGATCTGAAAAAAATGTAAATAGCTGAAAAGAGAACAAAGAATCATGAACACCGTTGTGAGATTAATGATGTAGCCTACATTTATGTAGCGATCTGAGTTGTGCCCCAGTGTCGTGAACCATGTGATTATACACGTTCATGCACTAAGCTGTACATGTTTAGCTATTAATCAGGTTTAAATCAGCGTTTTGTAGGCCAAACACTCAGGCCATTGAAGTCAAACAACGAAACAATAGTTTCATGAAATAAAAAGCACTTATGAAATCGTGAATTAGATTGTGGCTGATGCTGAATAACCCATTATATTACGAATCGTTCAAAAGAATAACTGGATATTAGAATGGATGTGCAAAAATCATTTAAGTATAGAGATTATCGATACCACCATTGGAAATGAAAAAAAAAATGTAATAGTAAATATTAGAGAAAAAGATCATAGTTGAAATAAAAATCACACATAAAACAGTGAATAATCAAATATATATTTGTATATATTATATCTTGAAAACTTCTTAATAATGTTCTATGGGTTATAAAAATACACCTTCATCCCTCTCACCTTGTCGATGAACTTCAGCAAATTGCAACAGTCCATTATTTTCAGGGTAAAATATAACTAATAAGCAGGAAAGATCAAACATCATACAAACTAGTAATGGTCCTGCAGGGGATTTCTGAATATACTTTACAAGATGTACAAAAATATAACTAAATTAAGATTTTTTTCAACAATTATTCGACAAAATATACACATAAACCTCAGGTCATAGCCAGCTTAAATGTTCCATAAAAGGTTTAATCTGTCCATTGGTGACTAAATATATATCTGTATCTACACATATTTGAGAACCAACCATTTATTTCATTTGTAAAGCTTTTGCCAGTTCAATCATCGGTATCATTCACTTGGATTTTGTTTTTTATACAGCGTTTAGAAATCTTGTTTATTTTATTTTTTTTTTACTCAAGCTGACAAATATTCCTCTCGATTTTTTTTTTCTATTAACTGTTTAAGCTCTCCTATAAAGGACTTTTTTTTTATACAGTATAACATTCGAGCCTCATTCGTATGCTAAAATAGACTGTTCCGCCTGGACTCAGAAAAAAAACTTTTTTTATAAATATTTACCATTGGGCCTAATATAAAAGATAAACCGAGCGAGGCGCAGCTTTTCCGTATATCATTATTCGTCTGTGTGCCAGCAGTTGGATATATACTGGATAAATATTGTCCTCGTACTCTAGAGGTTCACGCATTATGGGAGCAATACACGTTTGTTTTATCTTATAATAATTTAGCTGTTTCATGAGATCGCATGTTGATATCAACTTGTTTGAATCGGATACGTATAGGTACATTTGATAATGATAATTGCTTTTTTTACACAAATACATTTACCATGAAACTTCTTCTCTCTCTTTTATTTTTCAAATTCTCTCCATTCTACTTATTTCTTTATTATAAATTTTGATTTTTTAATCTGATTGTCGGACATTATTTGAAATTTATTTTTCTCTCTTCATAGCCACTGTGATTGGTTCAGAAACGAGATATAATTACATTTTAAAATAATTTTTATAAACCGCATACCATTTGCCAGCTTGCCTTGGATTCGTTTACGTCAGATTGTGGTTATTGGTTACGGAACGAAAAATTAATGTTCCATTAATACAATTCTGTAAAGAGCCATCAGTATCGCTTTCGAGTCTTTTCTTTTGAAGAGAACCTCGTTTGAAGAAATCGTAGAGCTTCCTTGCTTAATATTTTTTTTTCTATACTCCATACCAATTCCTCCTTCTTTGATAAGGTAGACTTCAAGGTAAAATTTTTAAATAATCGACGGGTACAGTATAATTATGGAGAATTTTCAAGAAAAACTTTTCTTTTTTTTTTTCTTTATATCAATTCTTTATTAAGAAATATTACAATCTGTCACATCCAAGAACACTAGTAACAGTGATAGAGTAGCTCATTTACATTCTATGTAAAATAAATAAAAATAAATTAATCAGAAAAATAATAAGACTAAAAGTAAATGTATACAAACAAAAAGAAACTAAATTAATCAAAATAACTATTTATCACACACACATTTATCAAGAAAAACCATACCTATTTATTTTTCTTTACCTAAACATATGTCTTTCTCCTGGAAAAAAAAAAAACTTCACGAATTTAAAACCATAAAATTGGATGGTCCTCTTTTGTCCATTTTTTTTTTTAATGAAGGAAAGTTATATTTCAATATTTTAAAACCTAAATCAAATCAAATAAATTGCTTCCATTCAAGAATTAACGATTTCCTAAATAAAAGCAATTTATTTGATTTCTTTTAGGTTTTAAAATATTGAAATATAATTTGCCTTTATTAAAAAAAATGGACAAATATTTTTATTTTGTGTCCTCCCCTTCCTCACCCTTAAGGCTATACGGGGTTTTCCCGGGTCAGGGGGTGTGGACGGAGATTTAAAAGACGCCTAGGCACCGCGGCGCGAACTCGTGACTATTTTTATAACATTTATCATATATCAGGTTGCCGGGCAACGGTGGTGCTGTGCACAATGCGTTAGCCTATTCCCGCCCACAAATTGCTTCCATTTAAGAAATTGCTAACAAATAAATCTTATTCAAAGATATCTATAATTTACAGCTAGAAATTTACATATCCTTTTTGAATAGAATTCCCATTATATTCTGAGAGTAAAAAAATAAAAAAAAGATATAGCAAATAAAAAAATGTTCCAAGTGATAAATGAATAATGAGACTAAACGGTGTATTTTAAAGAGATAATCATTTACTCTATAGGTAAATTTTTAGGATTTAAAACAATAAATACAAGAGCGCAACTAAAATTCCTGCAATAATTTAAAGTAATATAATTTTCTAAAAGTATTTATTCAACCCTGAAATGGAAATTAGTTGATGAAATATAAATACCTAATCAACGTCCTTATAATTACTCTGACCTAACTATTGAATAAATACAATTAATAATATTTTTTTCCATCTTGTCCAAAACTATAATGTTTGGGTTAAAGAAAAGAATACAAAAAAAAAATAAAAAAATAACTGATCTTGTAATATTCATATTTGCGAGGAGCAAAACAAAAAAAACTAAAAATATCCTTGATCCAACTTAGCATAATATCGCTTTTGACCCGTCAACATATCTGCATTCTTTAATAAAGAAATAGAACGTGAAACATAAATAAAAATAATTGAGTAAAACTAGTACAACTAAAAATATTAGGTGGAAAGTCAAAGAACCGAGAAACTAATGGTGTCATACTTTCCCGGCTTGTATTAAATATACCAGCAGAGAATAAGTCACAACTCACTGATTCGGAGCTAGAACACCGCCAGTATGATATATAGGGAGAGGGGGTTAGTTCAGCTACTGGGATTTCTGGATTTACGAGCACCATAAATCAATTTCTTTGCTATAATTACATTTTCGAAACTAATCTTTGGGATTAATGAGAAATGAGGGGATTTAATTTTGTTTTTTAATTATAAATAAACTTTTTCAATTGTTAAATAGTGATGAAATGGTTGTAAAGGAAGAATAAGAAACTATTGTGTTGCACTTATAAATAGTAATGATAGGGTGTTATTAGTAAAATATGCTGTATCTCTGCTAATCCTGATTTATTATATTTCAAATAACTACCTAAATTTTCTAGAGCCGAATCAATTTTTATTTTTAAGTTTAAAGGATTCGTCGTAAACCAACGACTTCCTGTCCTACAGTTTCCTTTAACAATACTCCACTTATCCCTGTTGAGCAAATCCGATATCTAGGACTCCACCTGGACAAACGACTAACTTGGAATCCTCATACTAGACTGAAACGACAAGAAACCGCTCGACGTTTCCGATTACTTCAGCACTTACTAGACAAACGCTCTAAACTTTCCATTAATTACAAAAGACTCATATATTTGACTGTAATAAGACTTATCTGGACTTACGGAGTTGAGCTATGGGGCTCCACTAAACCATCGAATTCCTCTCGCATCCAATCCTTACAATCCAAAATCCTTCGTAAAATCCTCAATGCTCCTTACTTTGTCACTAATAAAATTATCCACAAAGATCTTAATATTCCTTATGTTTCAGATCTGGCCCAATCCAGATACCTATCCTTCCATAATAAACTTCAGAATCATCCCAACCCTCTCGTTTCTAACCTTGTTTCCTCTTCAATTCCTGATAACCCTCCGAGGCGTCTGAAAAGAAGATGGCCCCGTGATCTCCTAATGTAGTCATATCATTAGAGTGCTACCATTGGGTAGTTACTCAGCAAGTGTATTCATGTCATTATATCTATTATGTCCAAATTTACTTGATGTATTTATGTAATACAGTTGTAAATGTCATTAAGAAACAAAAAAAAAAGTTTAAAAGTTATTTAGAAATAATTTATTTTAACCACTTAGAGTTAATTTTTTTATAAACAGCATTAATGAACTACTACCGCGTGGGAAGGACTACTATCAAAGTTTTCAAATTCATAGGCAAAATCATATTTTGAGATTCAGTGATCGATTTATATCATTCTTTTTATATAAAATGATTTAATGTAAATTAAAATGTATTCCTAGCCCCCTCGTGTGTGTTAAACTGGGTGATATGAACCTTTAAGATTGATGATATGCACACAGATATATTATAATAATAAACATTGAGGGAATAGTACTTTTTTTTTACTATTTCGTTATACGTTTACAGATATATTATGACAATTATATATTAATTGTGAGCTGCCTTTTTTTTTTTTAAACCTCCAATCTTGTTACCGTCTTATTCATGGAGACTGAAAGTATGTATAATATACAAACAATCGTAACTGGACAGTGATTAAACGACACAGCTGCAAGTGAATAATGTAAACTGTAATTGAATAACTTGAAAATTCCTTCTGCCCACGCTTGTACTGTTAGGTCCATCCTTGTGCAAACGGATTCACAGGGAGGAGAAAAACAAGTAATCCTGACAAGGGTTGACAAGAATTCCATATATATGCAAACGGATACTTGATAATGCACAAGGGAGGTGCCTTGCACAGATGGTACCTTGATTCAGCATTCCATTTCTTTAAGAGATGATCTTTGCCATCGCCATTTTTTATACAGTTTAAAATAAAGTGGATTCTGAAATGTTATCAGAGCTTAGGTAACATATGATTGCAGTAAAAGTTTCAGGCCTTCACAAAGGACCTAATGGTGTCGGATAGTATTAAAACTCATACTAATCAATTTAAATTCTTATAACAATAAAAAATATTATACCTATTTATGAATGAAAACATTTAATATAAAACTATAAAACGCTGAAATTTATTATTAATTTGATCAACAGTCCTTTTAATGAACCTCTGCGCCCCAGAAGCGAGCGTCCGCCAGGCTTCCCTATCGGCACCTTCTGTCTTCTTATACCCATAAGGCTGAAGCCCTCTTCTGCTTCGTTGCTGCACCGCTGCCAGGGTCTTCCCCTAAGACGTGCTCCTCCTTGTAAAATAAATAAAAGATGATTCTTCATATAGACCTAATTATAATTTATTTTTATCATTAATGATTTGATAAGAGATATAAACAACAAACTCCATTGCTTCAGGTGATGTAAGACTTCCCAAAAATCAAAACTAAGGATATCAGTTCTTCAGCTGAACGTGTTAAGAGTATTTAGAACACCAAATCGTCAGTTTTCGACCGGTCTTTATTTATTTATTAAGTATTTGTTTGCAAATTGCGTAAACTTTTATATGACCAGTTATTCGAAAATTTAATTTTACCATCCCTCATAACTTTTTTCCAAGCTTCTTTTTAGTGAATTATGTTATAGAGATAAACTTAAAGGGCTTTAAAGGAGGAAACTTTAGCCAAGTTTCATCAAAGTCGGTACATTAGTTTGGGCACTAGTCTACAGTGACATAAGTTTTTCGAACCCCATGTTGACAGGAAAGTACTTTTCGGTAAGGTATGTTATATAAATAAATTAAAAGGGCTTGGTGACGAAGAATTTGCCCAAGTTTCATTAAAATTGGTAAATTAGTTCAGACGATACAGTCAAGATACTATTATTTTCATTAATAGATTTTATACAAATATTAGAGAAAAAAATGGAGTACAACGGTATTGTTCACCAGCTGTATATAGATTTTAAAAAGGCTTACGATTCTATTGATCGCCAGAAACTGTATAATATTCTAA
Source organism: Nezara viridula (assembly GCA_928085145.1). Taxonomy (NCBI): domain Eukaryota; kingdom Metazoa; phylum Arthropoda; class Insecta; order Hemiptera; family Pentatomidae; genus Nezara; species Nezara viridula. Next base: position 114,210,357 of record OV725077.1, read on the forward strand.
TCGAGCAGGGGATTTCTAAAAAATTAGTAAATCTAGTCAGGATGTGCTTGACGGAGACACTCAATAAAGTTAGAATCGGTAATAATCTGTCCGAAAAATTTGAGGTTCGTTCGGGTTTAAAACAGGGGGATTACCTTTCGCCTGTCCTGTTCAATTTGGCATTATAACATGCCATTAGGGAGGTAATGCGTACCGAGAAAGGGTTGGATCTGGGTGGGATAACATCCGTGCTGGGCTATGCGGATGATCTGGTAATGTATCAAGCGAAGACCTTGAAACTATAAAACTAAATACGACAACGTTAATGAAAGCCGGTAAAGAACTAGGACTCGAAATAAACGTGGATAAAACAAAATATATGGTTAGCGGCAAAAATGGCAATACTACTGGTGATATCGATATAGATGGTAATATGTTTGAACAGGTAGATAAGTTTAGGTATCTAGGTTCTACGATAACTAGAAAAAACGAAATTGAAGAAGAGATTAAGGTTAGACTGAAGGCGGGAAATGCTTGCTATTTTTCTGTGACAAAACTACTTAGTTCGCGCCTCTTGTCCCGAAAGTTAAAAATTAGTATCTATAAAAAAAATATCTTGCCTACAGTTCTTTATGGGTGCGAAACTTGGCAGCTTACATTAAGGGATGAGCAACGTCTTAAGGTGTTTGAAAATAAAGTATTGCGTAGAATATTCGGACCGAAGAAGGATGAGTTAACCGGAGAGTTCAGACGGTTACACAACGCCGAATTGCGTGAACTGTATCCGGGTAATATAATTGAGGTAATTTCATCGCGGCGAATCAAATGGGCTTGTAAAGTTGTTAGGCTTAGTAACGAGAGAATTCCTAAAAGGTTAATATTTGCTGTGCCGAATGGTAAGCATCCGAGGGGTAGACCGAAGCAAAGGTGGGAAGATTGCATTAAAGCCGATCTGAAGGGACTAGGTTTGGACGGCGAACGATGGAGGGAGGTGTGCAATAAGCGATTGGTGGGGTCGGCATCGAACCTTCGGGTTCGCTAAGCCTTTTTATTATTATTATTAATAGATTTTATAAGTATGACTGTGTTTTTATTTACTTATTATAGACTGGGTTTCTAATCCCCAAAACGTTATTTTAATAAATTACATATAGAAGTATAACAATACTAATATATACATATAATAAAGTCCTTCCACTTCCCGAGGGCATTGATTATTATTTTACGTTTGTTTATTTTATATATTCTGTATATCACGCATAGTGTGAATGTGTTCATATATCAATACAACTATTGTCCACGTGACAGATTATTATATTTCTAAATAAGTAAATAAAAAAAATACAGTACAATTTAAATATATAAAAAAAAATTAATAGAATTGCAGAAAAACGGATTTAATTATCATTCATGAAAGTATATAAATCTTGTTTATCCTCAGTTAATACATAAAACAAGAAAAATAAATTAAATTATCTGTTTTAATATGTTTTGTAGTTTGCAAATTAAGAGTAATTTCAGTTGTTTTTGTCCTGTTTATAAAGGCCCTCCAGTAATTTAGTATATAATCCCAGGGGACACATGAACCCCGGCGACATAAATTGCTAAAAGGAATTAACCAATGCTTTGTGTCCACAAATAAACGGTCCAGTGTAGGAGGAGGTGGTGGCTCCACCTGGGAGCGAGCAAGGCTACTAGCACCCCAGCCCTAATAGATTTGCTGCCAGTCGGACTCTGATATATCGCTTCCTTCACCGTTTAGCTCCGCCACGGTTACCTAATTCCATTGGGACCTAATCGCAATTTAAGTCAGCTCTAAAAAATAAAGTCGTAAATCTGAAAAGTTTCATGATAATTGCCTAAGTTTTTCAGGGACGTTAGAAATTTATGTGGTTTTGAGTCTCTTAGGGAGGGAGTGGGGCGAGGGTGTGAAGCTAATACAGTTAGAGGAAAAACCAAGCATATATCACAATTTTTCGGAAATATTGTTATTGTTGCTAAATCGGCTGGTTAAATTAATCATCACCCTCAGATTTAACAATGCCATTGCCTATGCTCATAAAATTTCAATCATCTTATCCCCGATACAACTGCTAACCATCAAATCTGAAAAATTACCACTTTTCAGGAAATAAAACAAACCACTTTTAATATTATTATTAATTCAGCCCAAACAACGAAGATGTTTTAATTTTAACACAAACATGAGCTTTTATTAATGTTTTTATTTGTTTGTTTGGATTTCTATGCGCAAAACATCCCGGTCATCAGCGACCTATCAACTAAATAACTCTACTTTTATACTAGTTAGGGTTGGAACAAAAAAATGATAAAAATAAAAAGAGCAATAGAATAAAATAAATAAATAAAGATAATAATAGCCACATATAGATAATGAGGTAGAATAAATAAATAAATAAACTTTTTTAAAAAATAGCAATAAAATCAATAAATGAATTGAAATTATTATATAAATGAACTTTTAAAATTAAAAAAAAAAATATATATATATATATATATATATAGAGTAAATCTGCAAAGAAACATAAGTTATATCTTTGTCATCTATGTTTTTTAAGTCTTTCATTGTCTAGGAACTTCATAACTTTGGTAATGATTTCTTCTTGATTTCCTAAGGATGCTGATATATTCTGGGGTATTCGGGGATCTTTTGACCTTGCGGTGTAAAAAGGACACTCTTCCAAAACGTGTTTTATGGTTAATGACTGGTTACACTTTTGAAATCTGGTGATAAGATCTTTAGCTATAAGGTGGAGGTGTGTCAGTCTAGTATGGCCGATCTTCAGCCGCGTGAGGACGACTTCTCTAAGGCTGCTGCGTTTGGCTGCTACTCCACGGTAGCACCTCTTTCTTTATTGTCTTTAATTTGCTAGGTGAGCTGTTGTCCCACCGGCTTTGCCATTATTGGGATATGGTTTCTCTTGAGATATGGTGGGGGAATGTTTTTGTATTAGCTGTTTAAAAATATGTAATTACAATTAATTAAATTCAGTTTCATTACATTGTACTCCTGGTTTGAAATGTAAATTCTTCACTTTCTGAAATGCAAATCGATGAATAGAGTATATTCTCTAATTTGCATTTCATAATTTAAGAAAAGTCAGTTAATAATTGTTATTGCAAAGTTAAGAATATACTAGATTTAAGAGTTTCCTACACAATTGAATTATAAAACTGAAAAATAAAATCGGAACCACGTCATACAATCGGAAATGACGTATTCGATGTTTTGTACTGAATAGATTGATCTTATGTGAAGATGAAAACAGGTCAAAGTAATGAATGTGACTTATTTTTATCAAATAATTATTTTAAAATTTTAATTGCAGACCGTGTAAATTGTATTCAATGCTAAACCAAAGAACATCAATAAACAAATCAAATTTTCAATACATTGAAATTGCTGCTTCTGCACTTTGAAAAGGCCATTCTAAGACTGCTATTCTGTGCTTCGTTTCAGAAGTAATCGCTTGAGTGCAGAATTATAAATCGCAATTTTTCATAATGTTGGCCCCACAAGATATCTCAAAAACGGTACCTTTTAGAGTTTATAATGCAGGATCCGGTAAATTTCTAAGGACAGTGAGTATCCAGTGTACCCAGTATCCAATATACTGGGTCATGATATACGCATCCAAGTCTATTTATCCGTGACAATTTATCCTGCCTCGAATTTCGATCCAATATTATAGCATTAATTTAACTCGTTGAATTAATATTTTTTAAACATTTTTTTTAGAAGAAACTTATAGTCGACTTGTTGCACCAGTGCAAAATTAACAAATGGATTTTTCAAAATTATTTTATTCAACAGTATTTTATGTTAAGTTTACTTCCGACGACGTTTCGAGCTGATTAGCTTATTATCAAGTCTTCTACAAAAAACAATTAAACAAAGATAATTTAAAACTCTGGTCGCTCATTATCTAGTCATATAATGTACATTAGTAATTATTATCTAATAGAAGTTTTAGTAATTTAAAGCTAGTAAATTAAAGATAATTCTTACGGTACAACAATTTAGTGATAAACGAAGTAATAATTAGTACTTATGTGTTAAAAATAAGCAACAACTAACATAAATAATTTTACAGTTGTAAACGGTACAATAAGTGCGCTAGAGATAAAGGTAGAAGTAACCACACTATAAAGAATTCATCTTCGACCTCTTAGGAGCAGACCTAAGGCGGTGAGTTTAGTAAAACTACCTAGTTTATGGCGTGATAAAGTGGAACACGCCCACCGCAATAAACTTTGTCTCAAGATAATAATTGATATATATTTTTTATTTTATTGATATTAATACAGTCTGCCGCATTGAAGGGCATTGGTACTAGGTCTATAGTATTCATTCACACAATATGTACATAAAAAACGAAAATAAATAAAAATAAAAAAGTAAGAAGAGAAAAAACGTATATAGGAAGAGAATATATATATATATATATATATATATATATATATATATATATAATACTTAATTATGAGATAATGTTTTAATATTTTATCGTAAGACATGGTTATATTTTACCATTTTGGGAGGACTTCAGCCCGAAAGCCCCCTCCCTCTTCCCTCTCTGTTGGTCAGGCTGTGTCTTCAACAAGAATCCCCACATTCCCAACATATATTATTACAGTAAGGCTCGAAATCTGTTTTGTACCAAATATAAGTTCCTGTCATCCTCAAATACCATGAATGGGGTACCGTTGGATTCAGAATTTTACGGAGGGTTAGCGAATCGTATTCTCCACTTTGGTTTTTTTCTTTTTAAAATAAATAAAGTCGATACAAACATTTTACTAGGCTTCAATACTCGAACGGTGGTAGGTCTGTAAATCGATTTTGGGACAAATTGAACCTTGAAGATTTTGATGCGTACAGCAGGACCTTGGTAGTTCCTCCGGAACCGTCGGATCTCGCGTTTTAAGCCCAAAAAACGTACTATACTATACATGTCTCATTTCGTCGACTTGAGGCCTTTATGATCGAGATAGGAGAAGTTTATATTATTTATCGATGGTGTTTTTGATCGGCAAGCCATATCATCGTTAATTCTTCACCAAATCTCAAGATCAGCCACATATTTCGAAGGCTTCCTTCTCCTTCAGGCAGGTAAAATAGTCCAATCAACCCGAAAATTCAGGCAAACAAGTTATAATAGAAAACCAACCAAGAAAATTATATTTGGCATATAGCTATAGTATCAGTACGACGTTGAAAAATTTGTACTGACCGAAGGATGAAAATGGGTTCAAATATTTTTGTTAAGGAAAAATAAAATTGAGATTTGCAATTTTCACCTCTATAAAGCCTCAAATACGCCCATGGTGCCCCATGTCCATGATTATCCAAAAGGTTACTAAATTTCCAAAAGAAAAAAAATCATTGAAATTTTGAGCAAAGGTACAGCTTATTGAAATTTGTAAACATGTTGGTTCCAAACACTAATGAAGATTTAAATTAATTTTTATTTCCTCTATCGATTATATTTATCAATTGATCAATTATATTAAACAATTGATTTCTTTATCTTTTGTTACGTTGCATTATTTTCTTTTCTTAATTATTTGGCATTTGAAAACAATATGCTGTGCGAATTTTTTGCACTGGCCTACTAGTAAACATTATTAAAACATATTAATTTGTTAAGTAATTTATAGTTTCCAGCAATTTTTATTAACAGATACCCATTTTAAATAAATTAAAATATTGGTTCACTGAATATGATAAAAACAATGGCTGAGCGTATCATATCTTACATTAAGAATGAAAGGAATATAAACTTTTATCTCGAATGTGCACACTAAAATAAGGCCGATCTATTAATAAAATAATTTAAAAAAAATATATATATATGTGTGTGTGTGTGTGTGTGTGTGTGTGTGTGTGTGTGTGTGTGTGTGTGTGTGTGTGTGTGTGTGTGTGCGCGTGTGTGTATATATACATATAGTTTCACGCTTTTATAATGTTATTCAAATGTTCACTTTCTATACCGAAGAAATTTTAAAAACTATTTACATTTTTCTTTTTTTTTTTTTTCATAACTGGAATCGTAGATATTATTGTCAACTACCAATGATTGTCCTGAAGAATTAAAAAAAAAATATTGAACCACTTTGCGATCATCCTGCAATAAATATTAATTTGAACACCACCTAGTGCATTAAAAAAATGAGTTAAGCCCCTTAAACAGTGCTATTAACCGAATATTATTCAGTATAATAGAAAAATGTCTACTGATTGGATAGATAGCACAAATAATATTTATCTCCGAAGAAACATTTATTGTTATTTATTCTCATTTGGAAAAAACAAAACAACGAACAATGGTTATATCGTATCATTTCTGAGTGAGCTATGAATAATTTTATTTATTTTTTTAGTACAAGAGGGGAGATAAGAGATATATTTTTGATGTTGCATACTGTTACGTATGACTATGTAACTGTATCAGAATCGATTTTTTTTTTTTTTGTTAATTTAAACCACTGTTTTTGTTATATGATATTAATTGACGGAAACAAATTTCAGCTGTATGTGATTATATGAGTGTATAATTATTACGTATTATGAAGTTAATCACATTATTTCACCGTTTCCATTTGCATCATAAAATTCTTATTTTCAACTTACTTATATCTTTGTTCAAAATAAGTTAATTGTTTTTTTCCAGGTATAACTAATCTTCCCGGGAACAAGTGTTAGTAAATTTATTGAAGGGATGAGAACTAGGTTGGTTGTATCGATACCGGTTGTAAACAAGACGGATTTCATTCAATCACACTCCCATCAGCCTGATTGGTCACAACTGTAGTTTATCTAACCCATGTATAACATTAGGTCGATGGAAAGAAATATTCTTTCCATTTTACCGAAGTATTCGGTTGTTGATCTATTTCTGCAACAAACAGAATAGTAAGATGAAATTTTATTTATCATATGGTTGTTATTAGATTTAATATTGATTATAAAGACTTTGTTATGATCGAATGAAAGAATATCAGCCTATTATTTTTGTAGAAGTTATATTTCATTTTCAGTTAAAACATTAATGAAGTATGAATATGAATTCCCTGAGGTTGGGGGACCCTCCTGGGGGACACCCATCCTTGCTTACGAATTAAAAAATAAAATATATAAATAATGTTAAGTTTACAACTTTCTATATTTGGGACCATTTATCGGTTTCATTTTAATTGAGTATATTTTGTAAATGCAAGTTTTCGCTCAGTGGTCTAAAGTTGACTATAATCATTACTGAAAATTAGAGGAAAACTTGAATTTGCATTTTTCCAACACTTTTTTTTTACTCTAATTTATCCGTACACACCCTTTCATATGTATTTAAAATGCAAAAAAGGACAGCACCATTTCTTGAGTTATTTGCAAATAAAATTACCTATCCTTCGTTACTTTTCAAAAAAATATTTAGACACTAACATCATCTATCACCTTCATTTGATGCAAACTCATTGATTTCAACGTTTTATTAGACTATAGAACATTGAATATTCCAATTATTAGATTGTCATAAAAACAACCCTTACTATATATTACATATATACGTAAGTGAAAGTAAAAAATGGTTGAGAAACAGAGAATAAAAGTGTTACTCAACTGTTTGGCTTTGCCTATTCATTTAATGTTTATATTAATAATGTTATGTGACCTCAACAATTGCAGCTGGGTTTGAATCTTTGATTTAACTAAGCCTTATCAGAGAGCTTTATTATTTTCCTTATCAATTTTAATTATAATCTATATAAACGAGTTAATTAACTAAGATTATATAAACAACAACTTAAGAAAATATATTTGTATTTGTATGTAGTTGATTAACTCAATCAGTCTCAATAAAAAGACTATTATTCATAATACCACCATTTAAGGTTGGGAAATAGGAAACAAAATAAAATGACGATGTATTAATTTAGCCTAAGCCAAAAAACGTTTCTCCGAATACTTGAGAATAATGAAAATATTGCTAATAAAATTAACCTCCCCCCTCCCCCCCAAAAATGTACAATTTATATTTCTCACCTACATCAAATTACAGATTTTACTTAAAGCTTTTGCAGTAAAGGAGGGGATAGAAGATACCATTTACAGTCATAGAATTCTAAATAAGCCTAATCATAATATTACGAGAATTCTAAAATGATAAAAAAAAAAATGTATTGTATATAATTTAGCGATGGACGCCTCCACGACTCACCATATACGTGTGATTACCACAAAAAAAAAAAACTATATTTGTGATACCACACGAAAGCTGTTTTCTTGAATTCAGCCTTAGAAAAGGGAATTGGGATCCAGCACTCATGAATAGAAATAGGGCTTAATGAAAGTAAGTAATTTATGAATTTTGCCAGTCTACGTAGTTCTGGCATTTTCGGAGAGTTGATTAGACCCTTATTATATTTTTTTGTTTTGTGGTTAAATTCTTATTAGAGCCTGTTTATTTTCCTAACAGAATTCTTTAACATAAAAAAAAAAAACGAATTTCTTATAAATCCATGGATAAAATTAAATTATATTACTATTCATTGTTCTTTTTTTTTCTTACATGTAAACGTGTATTACTTTTTCAATATTTCTTCTTCTTAAGAACCTAAGTAAAATAGGCATTCTAAACTGTTGTTCATATGTTGTATTTAATGACATTGTACTTATTAACAAATAATGAGTTATGATAATATAAGTAAATAATAATAATAAAACTTGAACTTCCGTACCTCTGTCTTGGGTATAGTACTTTGCAAATAAGTACTGTTTCAAGGCCAAAATTTAAGAAGTGAGATGATTAAGCTGAGATCACGCTTAATATTGAGCATATCAATTCGTTGCCTTACCCACTGATCTGTCCCACTTATGGATAATAGTATAATGTTAGCTGTAGTAATATAATAATATAATAGTAAACTATAATATTAATATTATAATTTATTTAATGACTTTAATAATATACATTCACGATTCGTATTGGTTAATCACAGATAAATGTATGAAGAAATTAATTAGAGATTAATTTAAAAAATGAATTTCATGCAAACATGTCGTTTTTATTTAATTTAAAATCATTACTTCTTTTTTTGGTTTGAATTATATTATTAAAACATCGTGATATAGATATGTACGTGTTTTTTTTTTTATTCTTTTTTTTATTTCCATATTTATAAGTTATTTTATTTTATTTATCGAATATACTTTTTGATTATTATTTAATTGTTGCTTCTTCATATTTTATATTTTTTGTATATACAGCATGAATGTGATCTTACCTTACTATAACCAAAGTCCAAGTGACAGAATGTTGTAATATTAAAATAAAAAAAAGAAAGAAAGAAATCATCATGACAATGTTGTATACAGGAAAGAGTACAGTTAATATTTTTTAATGATTATTCCCTTTCTACCAGTATATATAATATTTCCTATAAATCAAGTAAGGAGTACATTTGATGTGTCAGACCCTAATCGACACTAGACCTGGATTAAAGACGAAAGATAGTAGATGAAATATCGACTTTACCATTAGAGCTAAGAGAAGAGGAAGCTGCTGTAAGAAGTGTACACAATGTCCCATCCGTCAGCCAGCGTCCGATGAAGAAAGAGCTGTCCAGCCCTTCCTGGTGTGGCGTCCCAGGACGGGCACTTCTCGTTTCTTGATAGTTCATCCACCTCGAGGGCCTTAATGCTCTTGTTTTTTGTATCATGTCCTTCAATGCTCTGGATCACAGGTGAATTTTTAGTTTATATTTTTATTTATTGAAAATATTTTCAAAACCCTTTAGATCCTTTCATAAACTATGTTACTCAAAGAGTGATAAATATTCAGGACGCAGTAATTATAATTTTTTTTTAAATTGTGCTGACGTTTCAACCCAAACATGTGGGTCATCATCAGAGCTAAAAATTTTAAAATACAATCAGAGATATAATATTGTACGACCTTCTTCTTCTTTATCTTCCTCCTTAGTGCCTTTCAGTGTGGAGGAGCCTCGACCCATTTACGCCAGTCATCACGGTCTCATGCCAGGTTCCTCATATAACTCAACTGCTCGCCTCTTCTCTGTCCGAGCTTGGTCATTTCGTCAATTCAAGTTTTCCGTGGATGTCCTCTTGGTCTCTTTTCTATGGTTCTTGCCTCAAGAAATTTAGCATGACCAAACCATTTAAGCGTTTTCTTTTCCACGGTTTCCAGCATTGCTGGATGCAATCTCTTCTAGTTCGGCCAGCTACTCTTCTCAGATATTTCATTTCGACAAAGGTAAGTCTACTTTTGTGCCTGTCTAGAAGCACTGCCGTACAGTAGGGATGGAAGGTAGAGTGTGTTGTATGTTGTAACATACTCTATTTACGACCGATAATAGTAAATAATAAACTATAGCGATTGATGGTACATGAATCTTGACTAATATTACATTACACAATATTGAAAATGAAATATGTAAAAATTTATACGAACTAAAAATAATGTATGTAATCCATTTGTAAAAATTTGTAATATTTTCTCTTACTAACCATGGTTTGAGTATTGAATGTCAAGTACTGATATATTCGGTAGGTAAGTGAAAGGGTGGGAGGAGGATTTCCTAGTTTTCCTTTTTCAGGTAACAGAAGGTAGGTAAACATAGTAAGCACAAATAAAAAACTGCGTTCTGAATATTATAGATTATTTCATGATATATTATGTCATGATACATAGAAGAGTCGACTAGGTTCCTTCAATAATATATTACTCAAATATTTTATTATCAATGCTTGTTGTATGATTGTCTTAGTTTTTTTGTTTTTTTTATTCAGTAACATAAAATTCCGACATTTGAACAATGATTGTAGTGAGGTAAGACTACATTCACACTATATGTGCAAAACTTACAAAATAAACGGAAGCAAAATAATAATGTTTAAAAAAAATTCTAAACTTAAAATTTTATACGAATCTCGATTTAGCATTTGTGGCTTGGACAAATGTTAATTTAATAATCTACATTTATAACACGATGGAAGAGAAATTATTACGTCATATTGTTGGAATGCTTAACTATTTTTTTTTAATGTAAAAATTAAAAATTAACGAAAACACAGTTGAGATCTATTTTAACATTTCATAGAGATAATAGCGATATTCATGAAAACAGTAATAAGTATTGTAAGCCTCTTTAATATATAAAGTCGATAACACTATTTACGAAATGTGTCTTAAATATGGCCACTAGCACTCTCCATTTTAACGCAGCCATGGTTGCTGTTAAGTGTTGCTAACTTCGTAAACGCACGGAGAATGTTATTGTAAGGTGTTTATGTGTTCGATTCTTTGTAATTTGTTTGTGTACAATATCCACAGAAATGGAATATAAAAACAGCTACTATTTCATCTGTGTTTTCATCTAGCTCTTTGCCTTCCAAATCATCTGAATCTTCATTCATGCTTTCTAATAAAGCATTTTAACCAAATAATCCAGCAAATCGGTCTTTTCACTTCGTTTTGCTATAAAAATAAATTAAAACGTTAGTAGATCAATTAAGAACTCACAAATTTTGTTTACAGTGCAGGCATAACAATACTATAACTGATAACACTTTAGCAGGTTAGCACAGACAGGTTATTTAACATTCATTCAAAATTTGTGCTGGTTGTATGATAGCACATTAACCATTTAAAACAAGTGCATGAACACTCCTGACTACAGATTGCATTTAACTGTTTTGTTTTTTAATTGTTAGTTGTTACTTGTAGTTAGTTAATTCCGAAATTACTATGAATATGAAGAATAAGTAGAATATCGAGGAAACGTATTGAAAGAAACTACTGCTTTTTATTATTGTTGGGGTCAGGAGTACTTCAAAATCGAAGTACAGATCTTTCCCCGGTGAGGTTCCTCAAAGGTGGTGAAAATTCGAGTAAAATTTAAAAACGTTGGAAAGAGGGAAAAAAAGAGTAAATGAGACCTGTAAAAACATTAAAGAAAAAAACAAAGGCATGCAAAAGAAAATAGTATTAAATAGAAATATTTCAATAAATAAAAATGGAAAATCAAAATACCCTTTTAAATCCTTCCACTGCGTAGGTCTAGTGTCGACAAGCGCTATCTCCAGACTGCCGACCCAACAGTATTATCGCAGTATTTGTGTCTTAATCCCTAAGACAGGGTATTACTGCCGGGCTGGAGCGTATACACAAATGCGATAATACTTAGCAAATAAGCCTAAATATATAAATATAATAAAGTTAAATACACTTTTGAGACAATTGTGCCTCAGTTTTTACCAACAAAAAAAAAATAAATCTTTTATTATTCACACTTTATAGGGGTGAGTGGTTAGAAAAAAATAAAGATATGAGAGTATGCGGCGTTAGCAATTATTCTATAATTCAATGCAATCGGAAATGATTTAAAAAGATTTCTAATCCTAAGGTGTAAATGTAGCAAAATAAATATATTCATTTTATAAAGTTTTATTAAATTTACTAAATAAATTATTTACTCCAGAAACCAGTTGTGTACTATCTTTTTTCGCCAATTGCAATGTTAAAAACGAAGTTATTATTGGAAAAACAACAAACCATACAGCCTTATGGCTCCAAGATGCAGGGAAACATCACTACATGAAATTAATCGCATATTTTTATAAGATGCATGATGTATGAGTGTAATAAAAAAAAACATAAGAGTATGCAATTGGATTTCATGGAATGATGATTTATTGGCTGCTAGTTTCTGTCTTGATGATTCCTGAATTGGCGAAAAATTACATTTTTTTTTTTCTTTGCATGCATTTTGGAGACATACGGCTGTATGGTTTGGATTTTTTTCAATAATAACCTAACATTTATGTTCTATCTCTTGGTTATTTTATTACTAATTTACAACAATGTTAAATACATTAACTGATTTTATTCAAGATGGCGAAAAGACAATTAATCATAAATGATAAATTGCTTACTATTCAACCAGAATAGAATATAAAGTTTTTAACCAGAAGTCATTAAATATATAGTTTTTAGTTCTGCCGCTAGAGCGCCGTCGTTCCTATTTCTAATTTATTGACAGGAAATTCATCGAATGTAGTATTTTAAGGCTACTATGAAACTAGTGTTGCCCAAGACTAAGGTCGTCTACCTGTTGTAAGACCAAGAGCAGAATTGGTAAAAAAAAATTTTTGAATAAAAATTAAGGCAAAATAGTTACTAATATTTGACAATATTAGTTACTATATGTAAATAATTTGTATGACCAACATATTTTTGCATTTAACACAGCTAATTGTTCATTCAGGCTTAGTTAGGTTTCTCCAATCTAAAATATTACAGTAATATCTCTACAGTAATAAGCTAATAAGTAACTGTAAGACTGTTGACAGACTCCTGCACAAGACCGAGACCAGGACTAAGACCGAGTTTGCAAGACCAAGATTCGTCTCGGTCTCGTATTTGCACACTAACTGAAACTGTGATGAATGTATGACGGTGACAAAAAAGGTAGAAATCTGATTAGAATCATTTTAGATGATATAAGTCTAATCACTTCACAGTCCAACTATTATCTAGAGAAGAGAAGTCATTAATAACAAATCCATACAACAGTGGATATTTGTAAGAAAGGATCAGAAACTAACATTCAGTTATTGGTAGCCACCAAAACTGATTATCAAAGGCATCTTTGTTGCCAAAAAAAAAGAATTTGATAGTCAATTTTCGAGCCAAATTTAGAAAAAAATTACACAATGCACACAGATGATAGCTGTTTTCTGAGTAAACAAGTATGCATTGAAACTTATTATTTACAATATTAAGACCACGAGATGAACACAACTTAAGACTCCAAATAAAGTCTGAAAAACTTTTCCTTTGTTCTCAAATAAAAATACACAACATATTTTGATTCTAAATGACTTGTTAATATAGAAGTCGGGATTTTCATAAAGAATCCATGATTACATGACCCTTTTTTGTCTGAGCATCAAGTGACTTGGGCTCGGTATCGGACTCGGTTAATTCACAGATTACTTGATAACATATATTTTCTAACATATAAGTTGATAAAATATATTTTCTGTCTAGCACTGGACTTTAATCGATCGGGAGTTGGGAAGCAAGCAACAAAACTCGTCCCAACTTGATTAATAATATAGTTGAACTAGAACCACTAGATTCAGAGTCTCAAAAATGAATGAACTTTGGAAATTTATAATGTCTAAAAATGTAATGTCTCGAAAATTTAATAGTAAATAAAGAGCTAGAATAATGTAAAATTCATCCTTGTAAATAAAGGGTGTTCATAACTTTTAAACAGTTCATGTCTTTAAACATTGTTATTTTAATATCTAATGGTCTTAAAAATGAATTATTTGCAAAAAAGAGAAAAAATGCTTGTTTGGGCTGAAATGCCGGCAAAGATACCCAACATCATCCTCTCTTAGCGATCAGTAAATCACAGGGGACAAAGATTTACGGCGGCTTGGCGACAGGTGAGAGTGAAAAAGAGCCCACGTGGAGTAGATACACATCAATCAGCCGAGTTGGCTCCGATCCAGGCCTGGTTGGGTTTTATTACCCCCTCCAGTTAATCTCACCAGATTATCGCAAATGGACCAATGGGATCGTCGCTCGCATTAGCAGTCAAAAGCTAGCCAATAAAAACAAAACATGGCCCATGGTCGACGGTATAATTCACTAAGCAGCAAAGTTATTGGACGTGGTAATCTATTGTAGCTAATTAGGTATATGGTCCGCGTCCTCTAATTTTGTGGACATAATGGCTGACTGGTGAACGTGGGAAAACTGACGCCTATTCTATCGTATAAAGTATCAAGTAATCATATAACAACACTAATTAGTTATATTTTTTATGATGTGAGTCATTTTATTATTTATAATAACTATTTAATGTGAAATAGTAAGAGAGAAAACTAAAATCGAGCGTGAGGTCTTCCATCATCCCTTAATAGCAACGAAATCACTTGGATTATTGGACAAATTTATATCAAAATAATAATTGTGCATGATAGATAATACTTAAAAATGGTTAATGAAACGTTAGAAATGAAAGGATAGTTATAAAAATGTATTTTTTTTGTTGTGATCTTGGGCAAAAATCTATTAAAGAATTTATTTAAAAAATCGACCATCTTTTATATTGTATATAAGAAGCATAATTAATACATTACTTTAAAAATAAAAACAGATTTTAAATATATTAATATTATAATATTACAAATATATATTGCAGAAAAAAATGCACAATGACAGAAGTATCTGGAATCTGCTAATAACAGATACATATCTCATCATATTGTAGGAATTTGAACTGATGATGATTGAGTGTGTATTTATTTCAGTATTTAATATTAATGTATATATTTTTTAAACAAATTAATTTTTTTTTCCTACCCCCCAGGAATTTCTTGATTATAAAATACAATATATATATATATATATATATATATATATATATATATATATATAAATGTATATATACATAAATTTTCAATTTCCTTTTATTGCCCAAGGGCATTTTAAGGTAAAAGGGCTATGCACGCTGTATGCGTTCTTTGCATCTGTGGCCAGAGGCCTTTTATTATACCACTGGGCGTGGAGGGACCGCCCTGCATTAATACAACAAATTAATCACAAATTAATTTTTTTTTTCTTACCCTCCAAAATGTTTATTGAAACAATTACATATATAGTACACAATAATACAATATATACATGTAATAAATTCCTTCCACTGCCCGAGGGCATTTTAAGGATTGGGGATAGCTAAGGGTTACATATGTGGCAGAAGGCCTTGTGACTTTGACATTGAACGGGGAAGGACCGTTCTGCTAATTTTTTATTATTTACAATATATACAAATTAATGAGTTTGGACCGCAGAGACCAGACCACATCCTTCGGCGAGTATGTCCACCAAAGGGAGTTTACCTTGCCACCTCCCAGGTCTGGGTGGTGGTGAGATCTCATTGAACACACAGGTTTGCACAGGCCTTCAGCCCATCAAAAAATTTGATGTGCCTCCGGCCTATGAACTCAGGTACCGAGGGGTGCTGGAGCTCCTCGCGTATTGTTTGATTCAATACAAATTAATTTACAATATTCATTTTATTTATACTATGGACGGTCTTTGAACTCTCTGAGAAGTAACTTGATGTTCAAAAAACTTGTTTTTTTTCCCTCAAATCTTCATCCGAACCTGTCATGGTAGTGATAATTAGCAGATTTGTTTTTACCGTAAAAAATGACATTTTAGGCATGATGAAGAATAGTAGCCAGCAGCAAATCTTCCCTGGTCTGTTTAAATCCTGAAATCAGAAAAGGATCCAGCTCCTTTTCAGTCGCCTCCTGATGACCCTTGTCAGTTGTGGCAATTTGGTTGATAAGTCCGTTATGATGTCCGTGTAGTTTAAGATGAAATCGGGAGTAGAGAGTACATATGGGCTGGCCAATGGTTGTAAGGTCGGTATGTAAAGTCTTGTTGACATACAAGAGGGCTGTAGTTATTAGTCTTAATATTTTAGATTGAAATGATCGTAGTATTTGTAAGTGAGTCTTTTTTTCTGAACCGTACATCTGTGGATGTCCAAATGGATTTGAGCAGGTAATTGTAAGTGATTAGTTTTTGTCTGGTTTTCAATATTGATTTGGAAAAAAGGGAGTATAATATTTTCAGTTGCTTGTTCAAAGTCTTGTTTCATTTTGACGTGTGCGCCCCAGGTCATCCTTATGTCGAATATTAGTCAGAGATAACGTACAGTGTACGCCAGAGCAATGATTGTCGCTGATAAAAACTAGTGGGCACGTGTCTCGTCGAAGTGTAAATGTTATGTGTTGTGATTTATCATGATTTAATCTAATTTTCCGAAGTGAATACCAATTTTTTAAATTTAGTCAGTGATTTTGTAAATTTAGTGAGGCTAGTCTGGGATCATTGTTATATCGTCAGCGTAAGTAGAAGTCAATGTTTCGAAGGTGGTAGGCATATCATGAGTATATATAACGTAGAGTAAGGAATCCAATATTGATCCTCGAGGCACTCCTGCTGACACGGGTCAAATTTAGGAAATTTCTAAACCCTGTCAGACAGAGAAAAATAAGCTAAAAAGACTGGAAAATGAGTATGTCACCCATTGTCAGTATATCACCCAGTATTTTGTATATTAATTTTTCGAAAACTTTGGAACATATCGGAAGGAGACTGATAGGTCGATAGGATGTGGGATTGAAAATTTCTTTGTCCCTTTTATGTATCATCTTGATATGTGAATATTTCCATTGTAATGGGAAGTTAGTTGTCCTCTGAATACAGTTGTATATTGTCGTAAGGAACACTAGAGCTTTCCTAGGCATTAGCTGGACGCCCTCGTCAGTTATTAAGTCATAACCTGGAACTTTTCTTTTAGGGAGATGTCTGATTTGTTGTTCGACTTGTGAAGGAATGAAAGAAAGAGAGAAGGTGTCATCTGCAATGGTATGTCTAGAGTATCAAATACTAAGGTTTCATATTCTTTGTTAGTGAAGTCCTTAAATGGTGTAAATACTCATGAGAGATGGTAGATTTTTCTCTATCCGACAAAGCCCATGAACCGTACGTTTAGTATGTTCCACAAACTTCCATCGTCAGTTGATATACTGCTCAAGTGAGCATCATAATTCGTCCTATTGAATATTTATATTAGTCGATTAAGTTCGTTATTTAGTCTGTTAAATATCCGTCTATCTGAGGGATGTCTGTTAGTCTGTTATACTTTAAGTGATTTCCTCTTTGCCGCGATCAAGTCCCTTAGTATTGAGGATATCTTGGCAAGTGTTCTACTCTTGATGACTTTAATAGAGATGAAGACCAAGCGGCTTTTTGGACACTTTTTGTAAATTTATCCACTTCCTCTTCTAGTTCATGTACGGTTTTAATGGAGCCAGGGATGTTCTGAATCAATAATCACCCTGTAAGCGTCCCAATCAATTTTAGCATTAATTGGTTTAGGTGGTCGTGGGAGATTGATGGGGTCAGGATAACCAAATGTATAAGAGAGTGGTCAGAGCAAAAATCAGTGCTCGTATTTATATTTGTATAGTCCTTATTTATATTTGTATAATGGGTATGGTGTATAGTCCTTTAAAAACTTAAACGCAAAACAAACAAATAATCGAGAACAATCTTTATTTTATTTAATTAACTAATTATTGTTTTATCATTTCGTTAATGTTTTCATTATTATTCATTTATTATTATTTATAATAGTGTATTGACGGTTGACTGTAATAAATAGTTAATGAGGAGTTAGTTGGGGTGTTCAGTCAAAATACAAATTAGAAATAAATAAATTATATTTATTTTTATTTTCGTCCTGATGAAGGCCTGAACTTCGCCAAAAATAAATACTATTTATTTATTTTTGCTTTGTATTTTGACTGAACACCTCAGTCGACTTCTCTTACATTATTGTTATTTATATCATTCAAATATTATTTACCATTCTATTATTAGACAGAATAAATCCAACATCATGACACATGTCTTCCAAGTCTCTATAATTAGACAATGTACTTCTAATTCCCGAACAAGACGATACTTAAAGTTTAGAAGTTGTCTGTTTATTTTAATTATTAACTTGATAAAACCCTCACCGCATCGATCAGAGATATAACCGTTCCCGCCAAAAACATAATTTAACTTCTTATAAAGCTGATGATACAAAAATTATTAACTATATGTTATTAATTATTTTTGAAATTATTTTTTACTGTCTCCATTAATCCACCAGATCAATTTTTATCTCTATCAAATAAAGAATTATCTCATTCCAGTTATACCAATTATTACATACTTATTTTAATCACCTACTGGGGCAAGGTCTTGTAAATTCTATGGTTATATTAATAATTCTTTAACATATTTAATATGGAGGATTAAATTAGAAAAAAAAAACACAGGAGTAGTATAAGTTTCTAGATATATAACATAATACGATGTGTACGGCGAAAGAGAAAACTGTTTTCTCAGTAAATAAATAAACAGTTGCTCAACTTTATCTAAATGCCTAAAACATCAGGACATGGGCTGAATAGCAAAGAATGTTGCGGGAGATAATATTTAAAAAAAACAAATATCTCAACGAAATGAGGATTTGTTTATTTTTTAAAAATAATGTAAGTTGCGTAGGAATAGAGACGAATAATTTTTCATGAAAATGTTTATTTAGTCGTAATTTGGAAGTTAAATTGACACTCAACTACGAATATTCCTCCACAAAAGATATGATCTCGCCATTCAGTCGTCATCTCTCATTTCTAGCTAATAAACTCTATTTATCAAAACAAGTATTTAGGATTCCTTTAGATGAATAATCAGATTATACATTTTACTACATTCATATAATCTATTAATCATTTCATGTAGTGTTTGCTTAATGATAGTCCAGTTAGTTAAATAAATATTACAGTGCATGCATTAACAAAATTTCTCATTCATAAATTCTTCTTGATATATGTTTACAACCAATAATGAAAAACGTAACAACAACAACAACAAAAACGTTTTAAGTTAAATATAAATCTCCCTCTTCCTTGCTCAAAGTGACATAATATCTTCCTGAGAGAAATACTGAAAACTGAGAAGTTAGTATAGATAAACAGAACCATCATTCTGCTTTGCAACTCTAATCTGATCTTAATCACTTTCATGAAAACATTCCTCATTCCTTTGTAACTCTGTAACTCAAAACTTCAAAATATTTCCTACTCTAAGACATTCAATTAAGTAAGTTTGAGTGAAATTAGAAATAATTGCGAAAAGAGATGTTTTCCACAAGTTTTAAACAGGACAGGACAACTGTGAAGAATGTGTACAAGTTTTGTGGGCACTTCAACGAAAGTTGTTAAGCGTAGGAAACAACTCTCTTTGTTCTTCCCTTGATAAAGTTCCCTTAGAAACTGTCAGTTTAAAAAAGCTGAAAACTTCATCACTCCAGTAGCAACGTTTCATTGTTTAAATGTTATTTTATTCATTTTTTTATAATGTAGACATTTTGGACATCATACGGAATGGTTATTTTGACAATGTTAATATTGAAATATTTACAATTAGCATCAATAAAGTATAATAATATCGTGATTTTTAAATGCACCATCTAATTATTTTTTTTCGTTCCTTACATATTTCAATTCACTACTTTCTATTATATATGTATAGCTAAGTATAGTCAATAAAAAAATATATATGTTATTTTTTTTTTAAGTTTTGAGACTTTATGGTTCTGTTATTCATGCACCAAACTAAAAAAAAAAAGAAGAAAAAACTAAAAAAAAAAAAGGAGAAGTATGGAAAAATACAAGAGACCCAATCACAGAAATAGCGAATAACAACATGTAACAACTTCGACACATTAATAGATTTTTTTTTGTATATCTAAAGAAACCAAGTGATTTTAACAATTTCCAAACGTTAATTTGACATCAATATAGGGAATGACCTTGGCAATTACTTTTAATTTTATTGTTTCTTAAGTACAGACCTCTTTTTATCGAAATATTAACATCCGCCTGAAACTTCGTAAATAGTTTCATCTCATCATAAACTACAACTATTTCATTTACGATAACTCTTGGAATTGGGCCGTTTTTATTCTGGTGGGAGCAAACTTTGTCTATTTAACTAGGTACTAAAAACTCATAATTACGCATATGCTTTCTACTTGGATTGTAGGAAAGTATATAAAAAAAGGTGACCTACAAAAATATTGGGCCTATATAAACTGATTATTTTGGGGATGTAGGTCATTCCAAACTGCTTAATATTTTTTAAGGCCATCTTTTTTCTCATGTTTGTGCTCAAATTATCTTGCGATCCAAGTAGAAAGCAAATGCGAATTTACGAGTTTTTAGT
Source organism: Nezara viridula (assembly GCA_928085145.1). Lineage (NCBI taxonomy): Eukaryota > Metazoa > Arthropoda > Insecta > Hemiptera > Pentatomidae > Nezara > Nezara viridula. The sequence continues at coordinate 114,231,248 of OV725077.1, forward strand.
ATCTAATTAAATAGACAAAGTTTGCCCACTCCAGATTGAAAACGCCCCAATTCCAAGAGTTTTCGTAAATAAACTAGTTGTAGGTTACGATGGGATGAAACTATTTACGAAGTTTCAGCAGGATGTTAATAATTCGATAAAAAGGGTTCTGTACCACGGACTATGATGTCTTCACATCTAATAATATTATTTTCATTTTTCATACATGTACTTTCTCAAGAGTGCCCATACTAACCTAGGTCGATGACGAATGAATCATATTTCCCTCTCCAAAAATTATATTACTCTCCTCTTTTTAAAATCAGTGCAAGCGAAAGAAGGATTAGACAAATCGTAGATGATATACAATTACACTTGATGCGTCAGTTCCATGGTTTCCTCCTAGTTTTCTATTTTGAAACATTTCACTCCGAACACATATAACTTTGCCAAAATATGCGCTTCTAAAAAGTTCTAAATGTGCCTCCATCAAAAACTTTGATGAACCCCTTCTGGTCACCGCAATACTGTCTTACAGTCAATTGAAAATACTGTGTGTGCAGTATATGTTTATTATTACAGATTCATTTGCAAGACATTTACATTAGTGTAGCCATATTTTACAAGTAAATGAGCTAAATATGTTTCAAAAAGTGAAATATGAAGATTGAGTACTATCCGCATCAAGCTATACGTTGCGATCTAAAAATATGTTTTGCCCCCCCATAGTGAAAATGTTACGATAGTTTACTTCTGAAGAACAAAACTGAAAGTAGCAGTAAGTCTGTAGGCAAACCATTGAAAGTATGGACTGAAAATCGAGAAAAAAAATTCTTAAAACGCATTTCATCTATTTATTTACGAATTATTTTACTCATGATTCTGGATGAGATATCGTTATTATAAAAAATATCAATTCTCGAACAATATATAATAATTTAAAAATTTATGTGTGCTAAAAAAAATTAACAAATAACCTACATAAGATATACACAAGACATTGTGTCATGTGTCATCTTATTCCCCAATTTAAAATTGTTTTTAATTACTTCTACGTTGTACATAATGCGTAGTGTAATAATGAGTAAATATATATATATATAAATGCAATCGTCCACCTAATGTGAGTGCTTCTGTAAAAATTGTCCAAACAAAACTTAAGGCAGATTCTAAAAACCAGCAAAAAATCCGAACACATTTACCCCGAAGATATTCATAAAAACTTTCTATAATGTTGTTTGCAAGTTTTATCGCCCGGACAAGCTTAGGGAACAAACTTCTTAGGCGGCTTCAGACTTTAATAAACACCACATTGAGGCGGTTATAGCTGCTACAATTTTCTTCATTTTTTTTTTTAGTAATCTCACGGCTGCATAGTAAATTCATAATGAAGTTACATATGAATATATTAAATATTTATTAATAAAAATACAATCAAATCGAATACATATTTTTTTATTTTCTTGTTACTTGTAAAATCACTGTAATCATTAAATAAATAAAATATAATATTAGTGTTATTTGTAGGCATAGGAAAAAACATAACCGGAACATGTTAGAATAAATATTCTAATGTAGAATAACACCGTTCTTTATATTCATTATGTAATACATCCCATCAAGAAATATGTTAATTTATAAATCACTTAAACACGAGATTATTACAGCATTTGATGCTTGAGTTGTTGCACTTAGGGAGCTCAATTCACAACTGAAGTGTCATTTATAAAACAACATTTTTTTTTTATTCATGGTCAAATAAATATTAATTTTTTAAAATAGTGTTTTAATCGTTGCGCCGACGTTTCCCGTATTTAAAATAGTATTTTAATTGTTCAACGACGTTTTTTTACAGTGAGTTGAGGCCTGTAAGGGTTCTGGAACAAGCCACTGCGACTTTTATAACCCTATTGAAGATCTACAAAGCTGGTCGAAAATTCGGCGAAACGATTAAATACTATTTTAAAAATTTAGTATTCATTTGATTCCCCCCGCCCCCAAACTCATTCTCATAAAATAAACATATAAAACAGGGGAAGTTTACTAGAATAATATAAAGCATAGAATGCAAATATTTTGTCAAGCCCTATGATCCTAATACTGATTTTTTGTTATTATTCAAATTTAATTATATTTATCGAGTTTTTAATTCAGACAGAAAAAGTCAATTTTCAGACCTATACATGTATTTTTATATATAGTATTACACTATTCTATTCTTTTAACGATAATTATTTTGATTATGTTAATTATCACTATTTTTTTTAAATAATAGAGAATTTTTTTAGATAATTACCCTCCTCTAACTAGAATGAAAAGTCTGCGCCTTAGTTGTTTGATATGATATAGGGAAGTGAAGATGATATGAACCTCAAAAATAAATTTTTAAATAATACAAAAAACTGAGTTACAAAATTTAAATCAAAAATTAAAAAATCATATATAAATTAATATTTAGGAAGAAAAAAATGTTATGTAGTAATCCATTTCATTAAAAGTCAAAACCTGGTCGGACTAATTTAACTATTTTTGAGGACGCGATGGCTAAGCAAGCTGAGAAGTGGGTCAAAAAGTGCCCGGTTCTGAACGTTGTGGGTTCGATTCCCAATGTCGATCACGATGCCGATTGTTCAGGCACAAAAAATAACAATTTTTCAATTCAGAACTTCACCACCATTTTATGGCCACCATCTTGCTCCAAACCATTCCTGTAGAGTTAATCTGTTCATTTGGTGAAGTGTGCACACATTAAGTTACTCTCTTAAGAAATGGCAAGAAAAGACAATATGAGCTGCTGAACTCCAAGAGAACAGCCTGGTGGAGGAAATATGGAGAGCAAGAAGAGGTGGCCAAACCATGAAACTCAATATCAGACAGTATATGACTCCAAATTGACAATCAAGCAATATGTAATTAATCTATAAAGAACCACACCATCATGCAAATGGCACAAATTACATTTATTTTATTTTATTCAATTTTTTTGCAATATAACTATGCTCTCAATATTTTGTTCAATTTAGTCTATCATCAAATTTCAGTGATCTAACATTATACAGTCCACACTAATTTTCACTATCACCAGCGCACACAACTCACTTAAATATCATTAGTTAATATTTGGCTCACACCGAATTACCGTGATATAACACCGGTTATTATTTATTTTTCGGCGGTCCCGGAAAATTAATCTTGACACTCCCACTTTGTTCAGTAAGAAGGACCACAACAAGGTCCCACTTGCCGGATAGTTCTCCCACTAGTAACAGTAACAGTACCAATAATTAAACTATGTTGGCATATTTATTATAATTTATTTTTTTAACACCATGCTATTTATCTCTAACTACGATATTCAATTTGGTATATTATTCGATCCATATCTGTAACGCTAGTTGTTAAAAATGATAAAGGATTAGCCATTCCATTCTTTCATGACACATTGATCTCGTTCTGCTTTAATTTTCTTTTGATGTATCGCCGGCAATGCCGGTGCTAACAGCCGCTTCCATTGTCCCACGAATAATATCTGCTATTTATTATTAGACGGCTAGCAGTTTCAGTGTCAGGGGAATATGGGCTAACCCTGCCCTGAGGATGCGAGTCATGCCCCGCCATAAATACAGTTGAGTAATTGATAAAGAAGGATACGACCTCAAAAATAAATTTTCATATATTCGCTACTGCGGATGGAATTCCTTTGGTAAGCAAGCTGTTTATTGTCCGATGAACTGGTAATTTTTTTACACAACACTATTTAGGTATCAGGAATTATTTTTGTAAATAAATACATAATTAATCAATTAATAATATTAATATAATTATTTAAGTATTGATAATTATTATTTTCATCAATCTATTGAATTTCACAAGCTAAAAAAAATAAAATAATGTTATAGCTTTCAGACTGAAAATAGTTAATTTTGATTGCTCATTGGGTGACAAAAACCAATACAACATATAGAAAATTATTTGCTCCTTCTTTCTTGATATACAGTTTTTATCATATACAAAATTACAATATCCAGAATAAGAAATCAAAATTAAAAGTTATAATATAATTAAACAAATTTATGTCAGAATTGTTTATATACTTAGGTTTTTAAATGAAAGAAACTCAATATTATAAAATACTGTTTCCTAAAAGTTCTTTTTTGTTCTTTGTGCAATCGAAGCCCATTACCTTGTGAGACAGATCGAAGAGCTGATTTAGTATTTGGATATTTTACAGTCAATTTTTTTCTTGGATATTCCATATAGAAATAATAGTACTTAATATGAGAAGGAGTTGTTCGGGGAATGCGGTCAAATAAATATTTTTTTTTTTTAAATAGTATTTTTAATTGTTATACTGACGTTTTGACCAACCTTGCAGATCTTCATCAGGGCGTGGCATGGTGGCACTGCAGGGAGTAGTTAATAGACTGGCAGTTGAAACAGGTCTAGTCAAATTGAAGTAGAGGTCTAGTCATATAAACAGGTCAACAGGTCTAGTTACATGAACTAGACCTGTTTCAATTTCCAGCCTATCAACTGCTTCCTGCATTGCCACATGCCACGCCCTGATGAAGACCAGCAAGGTGAGTCGAAACGTCGTCGTAACAATTAAAAATACTATTTTTTAAAATTTATTATTTATTTGACCGCATTCCCCGAGCAACTCCTTCTTATATCGCGGTCAGCCATTTCTACGTCATTATGAGTACGTTATATGATTTGTTGGTTCACACCGTATCAATGTTTCAGCAAATTTTATTGAATGTTTCTTTCCAGCTAACCTTCGAGCTACCTAAGAATCACCTCATGTATTAGAAAATAGGGAGGTGGCCATAATTTTTCTTATCACCAACCTTACTCCAAAGTAATGAAAGCAGAATGTTATTGCCAGAGATAAAAGTTGTTTTTGAACATAGAATGTAGGTTCTCCACATTTATAGCAGTTGGCAGCACTTTGTGGTTAAAATAAAAAACTTCCGATTTACAGTGGACTGTATATTTATACTGTAATGTAGTATTGCTACTATATCTAGGTATTACGATTTTATTATTAGGTTACTATATTATTATTACGTTATCATATTAGGTATTGCGTTATTACGGTACGTATCGATAGGTATTACGTTTTAGACTACAAGTATCGAATTAGATTCCTTGTTTGGCTGTGTGTCGTAAAAACCACACTACGGGGACGGACTACTACATTTAAATCGATTTCATATAATCATCGGGATTATGAGTGTTGATGCCTAATAGGCAATATTGATTTTATTAAATTTCTTCCTTGACAAGATTATATACATATATATATATATATATATATATATATATATATATATATATATATATATATATATAGGTTTCTTATATCGTTTTTATTCCCTGGCGATGAATCAAAGATCTTGAAGTATAAAGCAATAAACAATAACAATTTTGAATAACTTTTATTTACTCTATTTGGCGGACTTTTTTTTTTTTGTTATTTCATCTTTATTTTCTTATAATAGCGTGATATCAATGACTTAGAGATGTTTTAGTCTTTAGTTGGTTCACAATACAGTTAACCGATAAAACCCACTGTTTTATAACTCGATCTAAAATTTTATTGTTAATAAGGCATTGGTCCAATAATGATTCTTATAAAGGTTGAACTTCAACTTGCTGTTACATCGTTACTTGTTTTGTTTTTACCTATATTGTAGGCTTACTTCTTGATAACGAAGCAAGCTGCTTACCTGCCTTAAATATTCACTGGGTATCAGCTCCGCAGAATATATGCTGATCCGGTAGCCGATACTTGAAGCAAAAGCCAGGGCACACACATGGGGTGGTGTCAGGAAGGAATGGGAAGTTATTCGTGCCGCTTCGAAATTCGATACAAGTTAACGAGTCGGCCTTCCGCCCTGATCTTAATTTAAACTGGATCAAGCTCTCCAGGCTTATTTTATCTAGGAAATCAAATTTCCTCTAGATGAGGTATGGTCCAGTAATCAATTGCCACATAGAAAAAAGACCTTCTAATTAAAATAATAAAGATGTCCTATATCTTGATTGTATTGATACACGACATTACAGACCATAATGTGTTTGTAATAAAATTACTAAAATGTGATAGAAGTATTTGAGTAAGTACTATCTCTCGAGCAGGAATTCGAGTACCGCTTTGGTAGATAATCATTCAATCAGTTAATCAGCAGTAACTCGAGATAAAGGTCGGGAGACCATTTTAGGGCACGCCTCTATAATATGGGTACTCTTAATGATAAACAAAATAATGTTGGCGGTTGAATATGGTTCTAACCAAATCAAATCCTGGAACAGTAATTAGTTAGTTCGAAAGCCTCTCTCCTGCAGAAGAATAATCCAAAACGGGCATGTGGCCGAGCGAGTGCACAGCACAAGCCGGAAACCTGTAAAATAAGTGTAATATAATGTCATGAAATTATAATTCTTACTTTATTAACTCCGGCAATATTAGCTCCCACTTAATTTATCCCTTAACTAATTAATCCCTGGTCCGGAAAAGCGAGGAGGTGGAGAATAAATAAATAAACAATAATAAAAGTTGAGTAGGTCACATTGGATGCACCATGTGCACTTGTGCTTTACCCCCCTATCCCTTACTCGCACCTTTCGATTATTGCGCTTTAATTATAATTATGATAATATAATTATTTGATTGTTTTTAATAATGTAAATATTTTCAAATTTTTCTATGCCTTTTAATTTAAAAAAAAAATCTTTTAAAAGAGTTTAGTGATAATTGCTGCTGTGGTATGAACAAACTACTTCTATGCATTGAAACACACCCAGTTTGTTGTTTTTATTTTTAAATAAAAAAAAAAGAATATTTGATTTTAATTAAACTTCATGATTTTATAAACTTCTTATAAATGTAGGGCACTCTTGTTAAACGCGTTTAACTGTTCTTTAAAACTCTCTTCGATTGGAGGATCAAGTCCTCTTGATAAATACAGATGTGAGAAATCACAATGTCCAATCCTTAATGTGCAGAGGACTATTCCTTCTTCCCTGCAGGATCAATTGCTATCTGAGAAGTGGCTTTTTATTTCCATTAATTTAGACACTTTATGATAAAATAATAATGTTACTTAAACATGAATCAATGAGGTCGTTCAATTATTTAATTAAAAATAGTGTCTCGATTAACTACGATTTGGTATTACATTTATAACAATAATAACAAATAAGTAATTTATATGGTATTTAAGGCTTATAATCGGTATTTTTCTATTTTCCAGGATACTATAAACAATTATTAAAAATCCACAATAAAAATTATTGTGCTACCCATATTAAGCATAGTGCTAAACTGAGTTTAGCCCCGACTGGATGAGATTTGATGGTTTTATCCGGCCTATGCTTGGATCATACTGTTGAACCTTCAACTCAGTAGTCCAAATCATTAGTGTATCACTTTTACGTTTTTAGATTTATTATTACGTATCACATATTGCATCCCACTGCATTGCGGGTTCACGTTACATTTGAAATAATGTTACACTTCTAACAATTTTCACACGATTTACATATGTCTCTCATAAACTCATTCAGAGCTGAATAATGCCAATTTATGCCATATTTCAACTTGTGAAGTGCAATCACTTTTTCGAAATGACACGGCTTATTGAACGCCGTACCTATGGTCTCGTACTGTGTTTTGCCCTTATACCTAGTTACAGCTCTTATATGTATTAAGCAGCTATGTGCATACGTAAAGACAGCATTAAAAAAAAATACTTTATAATATTAAAATAACAAAAATAATATTTTTGACTGCCTTGTCACTTAACACGTTTTCTGTCATTGTTGTTTATTGACATTATCGAAACTGTCACTCTACGCCCATCCCCAAAGCCGATACCTTCAAAAAACAAGGAAATACTATGACATCAATAAATATTGATCGATGTGGCATAGGTAAAACATAAATTTTCTACGAATTAATTTGTTGCAATCACCTATGACATAACATATTTTTTCATGAGATATCCCTACATATTTATTTGTTTAAATTGTAATCTTCAGATTTGCTGAGTCTTTATTATTTATTATGTTTCTTGAGTTAATAACGTCCAATGCTCATTTTTATGGCTTGAGAAAGAATAGCTAGCTTAATATTAACTTTTGGGGAATCTTTGAATCTAACAATTAATTTTTTTAAGTCACATGTCAGATGTTGAAATTTAAAAGCCATTTGAAATCAATTACGCATTCCTCTAAGAAATTAAAATAGTCAGACAACTATAACATTGAAGTTAATCGAAAAGCTAAAAGTGAATTGAAAAACTTTTATCAATTACATGGAAGAAGTTTATTTCTATTGTTTCTGAGGCAAGGGATGACAACTATTCTGTTATAGTTCACTGATAATTACTACTGTGGTATGCACAAACTACTTATATCCATCGTAGGAAACTTCCAGTCTGTTTTTGTATTTAAATAAAAAAGTTTGATTTTAATTAAAACCTGCCCTCATCAATAACCAACAATCTAGGTTAAAATAAATAATTTTCACTATTACTAGTTACTCCTGGTTATTATTGTTTGATCAGTGAACAAATTAAAATAAACGTGAAAATAAGTAAATTTATTTTATTATGGCAAGGAAAATTTAATTTTTTGCGAATTAGATCTTAATAATTGATTATTAAAAATAATAAAACGAATGTGTACAAATTCAAATAGTATTAGATTTCGATGATTTTTGTTTCGAATCGTTAAGAATTAAAAAAAAAAATACCTTTTAAGATTATTGGTGATACTGACCCAAATTTTTACACTTTTTTAGTAATGCACAAATAAAATTTTCTTTTCTTTATTACTTTTCCCTTTGTTTTCTGACGATCCTTTTTTTCTCGGCAGTATTGGAGAAGATAAGCTTTAAAATGATTGCTCGATGGTCGAATTTTAAGAAGTATTGACGATGATATGGCATCCTGATTAACATTTTTAAAATAATATTTGTCCTCAATCAGCATAACTGTTCATTTAAAGGTTTGAGATTAATTAATTATTTATTGAAATAAGTTATCAAATGAGCAAAAGAATATTATCATGGGATATATGACGCAAAAACAAACGTCAAAATGCTTAATAATAATAAGACTGCTGTAATGATTTAAATTATTTCAGTCAAAATTAGATTCCTCTGTTATTAATTTTACATTCTTATATTATTAACATTAAATACTTGTTTGTTATTATCAATAAGTTAATAAAGCATTTAAGTTTCAGAGTTATATAAGTCCGAAAAATTCATTTCCACTGTAATTGCCTGTTTGTGTTTTTCGTGAATGAGTTGACCGATTTTATCATTTTTTGGGGGGGATTTGTAAATATTTGACTACGGATGCCCATGAATCAATGGTGCGTTTGAGCCCATTTTTTTTCACGTAATCTTAAATTTAAAAATAAATTCCATTAACAATGTTGTTGCGTCCTGTGTTTTCTGCATTGATTTTCATATAAATATTAGTTTTGTTGTTCACATCTTCCGAAGTTTCCTAAGCTCGTTGATACACTTTGACAGGTTTAAACATTTTAGTTTATAAAAAAAAGTCCTCTAGCCATTTTGTATAGCATTGCTAAAATTTATTTGAATTAGGATTAAATTTTCATTGAAGTGAAAGTCGAATGCATAAATGTTTTAAACAAAAATGAATTAATAATAATATCTTAGGATCAATTCGAGCATAGATATATTATTCATTTTTTTAAATTTACTTAGACTAATGGCATTATCGTTTCATGGGTCGAGCGGATGATTCCGGAATTTGGTAATGTACAAAAATTACATTTATTAATAAGGAGTATAATAAACGTGGTATTTACGCATCTTTATTGTGCTAAATCCCTTAATGGTGTCGGTTTTTCAATAAAATAATGCTTATTCAATTTAATTTTTTTATTAATCGACATATTTAAAATGGTATGGGTTTGTCTGAAGTAGGGCAGGGAATTGATGTGCATGTGGACCATATTTTTTTTTCAGTCGTAAATTGTTTAAATTGAATTGGCAGTTAAATAAATTATATTAAATAGAAAAATTATTTGAATTAGTAAGAAATGAACAAATAGCTCTTAATTATTCAGTTCTTTGTATCAATGTTTCATAACAAATCCAAGCACATTTATCACGGAAAAAAAAATTATTTCAATGTTTCTTCTGAAAAAATGGTACTTTATTTATGTGTATGTAGTGCACATTCTTCTTATATAAGCTTAGTGATTTTCTCTGGTTCAAAGATTGCAGGGCCAATTTTCCATTAGCCCTCTGGGAGAAGAAAGCAGGTCCTACCAAGAGTCAGCGCGATAAGGACACAGCCCATTCCCACCCTCCTAAGACAGTAAATTAGACAGGAAAGCTAACCCTTTTAAAATAGGACCATGGTGGGATTCAACCTCAGCCATTCATCTCCGACTTAAGATGTACAGATCACAACGCCTTCAAGATAAATAGAAATGGAGGATTAATGAGAGGATTCCACTGCCTAAGAGAAAATTCCGGGTCCTTCGAGACGGATGGACCTGTCTCTGCTGCTCTTATGGCAACAATAAATACCATCGTCTCTGCAATTGTACGCTATCTTGACGTCGATTTGTAACCCTGTATACAGCCGTCAGCTTAGTTAAGGTTACGAAGAGTAATACTTAGAATTAGTAGATTCAGACTATTATATAACTTAACACCTCAGGCAAAACCTTTGTGACAACATTAAACTACGCAGAAATTTCATTCTATTTTATATCCAAAGAATTATATTTCTATATAAGCATTCTAATATTCATTCCAGAATATGATAATCGTCAAAAATATAAAATACATATATTGTGACCCATATAACAAACTTTGTGCTGAATCCAATTTTGAATTGATGAGATTTGAAGGTTTAATCCGGGCAAATCATGTATCATTTGAATGAAATGATACAAGATTTGCCAATGATGAAACCACCACCATCGCTATATAACATTGTTATACTTTCAGGAGCAACCTCTGATAAAATCATCTAGAACTGGGAATTGCGCAAAATCTATTGTGAAAAATTAAGATTAAACAAAGAAGGAACTTGAATATACTTTATGTTCAACAGAGAACTTCTGAAGAAACTATCTTGAATAATTATTAGTGTAAGTAGGACACGATTATCATAAAAATAAATATATCTAATACTACTTAATATCTTAATTAATAGGTGGTATCAAGATAATTGTTTAGACCAAAGTAAAAGGGTTACTTTCTTTTAGGTAAGTCTTATGAATTAGAAAGAATATAATTTTTTGATCATTACCTATTATTAGTTAGTTTGGGGGTAGCTTCGACACATAATTAGAGTTGGTCTCAATTTCTTGACAGTGAATAGTAGTTTGAAGCTGTAAATCTGTGCACCAGAAGTAAAGGACGTCATATCCATTTGTTTTTTTATTAAATTCTGTAGTAACTAGGAAACAAATTAATGAAAAATTGGCTCCCATGGACAAATACAAAAATGGACATCGTCTTCTTTACCTCCGGAGTAATATAATGGTTAATATTATTTAAAAACCTTAAATGAAAATATTCAATTCAAGAATTATATATACACAAATATGCAATATAATTTTTCATTATTTGTTTAAGAATACTTAAAAATAAAAACAGGTTTCAGGACGAATACATGTATATGTACACAAACATTCGCGCGCGCCCGCGCACACACACGCACGCACACACACATATATTGGGAAGGATTTAATTATGTTTTTGTTTTTGGAATGTTTTCGACATGAGAACCGCAGCCTCGCTGAGGCCTATTGTGCGCTATCTCATCTTAAAACATGCCAATGTCCTTTAGAAATTTATATGCACTGTTAGAATCCACCAATTGACAAAGTTCAAGATCAATAATGCAGTCACAATCAAAATTTAAATACCGCATCCTAAGCTAAAACATCACATCTGCATGTTATGCGGAAGGCGGTTTCATCCTCCCTACCGCAGAATCTGCAGATTAATGCTTCAGTTAACCCCATAATAAAGAGATATCTATTCAGTCCTGTCGCCCACTTTATAGTGGTCCTTTCCATTAGTAGAAATAGTGTACTCATCTCTAATCAGGGCCCTTCTAGAAACTTATTATTATTAATAAAATTATTATATATCGTTCTGAACGAGTAAGGAATGATATGTAATAATTTTGTATGTACATAATTAAATGTACTGTTTAGGAACTTTCTTGGTTTCTATATTTATCACACATTTCCGATTCTTTTAATTTCTTTGCTAACATGATGCCTAAATCATGGCATAATGTATTAGAGTTTCTTTATTATTCATAAAGTGATACAGTTCACTCTTATATCATTTAAACTACGAAACAATAATTATATAAAAAGATATACTTTTTAATTATAGATTTCCCTAACAATATTACAACTTAATTTTAATCATAAATATAAAATTTGAAAATAGACTGTCTAGAGGATTAAATTTAAAGAATTACTAAGAACACTGTGGTGATTAATGATTTTATTGTACTTATTTTATTCTGTTTTTTTTTTTAAATTATGTTTTCTCTGTTATGATTTCTTTGTAATTATCTTATGTATTTATGATTTTTTAAAATTTTTTTTTTACTCATTTTTATTGAACAATTGAACTTTGTATTATAACTGTAATCATGTTATTCATAAGTTTTATAAGGAAATTAATACTTTAATTGATGCATGTAAAATTATAGATGCATGCGTGCTAGGAACGTGTAAAATTAACAATACACGGATTTTGTATAAGGATACTGTATGAGAGAAGGAGAAAAAAAATTATATATATATATATATATATCTGTGTGTGTGTGTGTGTGTGTGTGTGTGTGTAAAGTAGGACGTTATTCCCATGAGTGTCTTATTTTTTTACCGTTCTAAAAATTCAAAACAACTTTTTTTTTAATAGCTGGAAATCAGAATTTTAGAATGACCGTGCAACTTGGGAAAAAAACTATAATTAGAATCATGTTATTATAATATAATAACATGATTCTAATTACAGTTAGCATATTATGCCGGTCCAAAGAAAGATTAAACTGTTTCATGATCAGATAAAATTTTAATCATATTAACAAAACTACATTTTTCATAATTAAAATAATAATAAAAAAAATCGCAATAAGTATTTTGTTATCCAGTGCACAATAAGATAAAGGGGGAAAACTGTGGAAAAAATTAAATCAAAGGGATGTATAAAAATAATTAAAATAACAAAGAATTTCAAAAAGATTATTACATGATTTAAAGTCAAATGTTTCAAATATGAGTTAATAACTACACGTTAATCATGGATAACGTCATCAGGAAGATTTTAGATTTTAATTCAATTTTGGGTTAGCAATAATTGGAACCAATAACAAATAACAAAAAAAAAATCTCTCTTTCTCTCTCTCTCTCTCTATACATATAGGTTGATAATGCTCATGATTATATTTAACCTACCTATTTTCGGCTATTACATTTCTTTTATTTTAAAAATTATTATATAAATAGTTGCAACAATAAATGAAGATCATTACACAAGTATCGCATATGATATTGCGATCTCGAAGTTTCATAATCCACATAACATTTACTTTTAAAAATAGTGAAAATCGAAAAATTGGATAGATTGAATACCGATGCAGTATTGTTTTTTTTTTTATCCTATGTAAAGGACGAATTATAAAGGTTAGTTGAGGGCCAGATGTAAAGGTAATTTATTCATTATTACCCTTCTAATCCATATGGTCGAGCGTTCTCCTTAATAATTTTTACTTGATAAATTCAGTTTTATTAAATAAATGCTATAGGTAGTATTCTTGGTCCATTTAATTGTAGGTACTATTAAAAACAAAGTTCATTTGAACCCATAATCTCGTTTTAGAGAAAAATATATTCTTAAAATCAAATTTTGAACAATCTGTCTTAATAAAGTATAGGTTAGAACTGCCTAAGTCATCGTAGCAATGTTTTCTCACTACCTACGTAGAGTAATATAAAAATATTTTATATAGAAATTCACTTACCTAGGTGTCACTATGCCTAGAGTGGGAAAACCTGTAACTCTTTGTTACCTTAAAAGAATTTTCTCTATCAGTAAACATATTGCATTAGCCATGACCGTACATTTTTCGCTAGGATTTATAATAGTTTGCTTTTATGGTTTTAATAATCTTAATACTTAATTTAATTGCACATTTAGAATATTTATATAAATATGAAAAAAGTTGAAGTTAGGTCAATTCGTTTGAAATCACCCAGACCATATTACTCTACATTTTTGTTTTAATAATGTTTTTATCAATTATTTCCAATTTGACGGAGAGTTTTGAACCTTGCTTTGACTTTTACTGAAAACATGTTTATGGAATTTTTTTTTAAATAAATAGAAATAAACATTCCACATTAATATCAATGACATTGAGAACAATATATTCTCTTTTAATCACAATTACAGTTGATAAGGTGAGAGTGCACTGTTGAGGCGCTCACATCTATCGTTTGACGTGACAATAGCGGTAAATGCCTCAAAAGCTTATATACCTACCATAGAATTTTTGTATTATTAAACTAAAATCAATTCAGGTTTCATATTCTATAAAGCTGATTAATCATATAAAGAAAGAAATTTTCGATCCTTTTTGGTACAATAAACTAAGGAACTGACTGAAGATCAGTCACCAAATAATTTCCTTATGTCCTTATTATAATTAGTTATGCAACGTACGATTTTCATAATTATTTAGAGATATTTCCATTAGAGATATTCAAATTCTAAACATCCTAATAACAACTTTTGGGCATCATAACTTCATGATAATTTTAGTTTTTGTTTTGTTTTGATATCTGCAAAAATACCTAACTTAAATTAAGTAGGATATGCTAATACCGACTCTCATTTTGCAGCAATATTTTTTTAATATAACTAATAAAATTAGTCGAGTCTCAGAGAAATGATTCGTGTCATTCATTTCTATCATAATATGTTTTGTGATATTCAACATTAAAAATCGCCGTAAAAAAATAATGACCATTTTCAGAAAATACTTGAAAAATGGCATAGTTTTTAAGACATAAAAGGCGAAACAATCAAAGTCGGTTCTCTTTTCTTTATTAATTTTTTAAAGCGTTAAATGTCTCGTTTTATCTTAATTCTCGTGATAACTTTTAATCACTTTCTTTTCATCTTAGGTGATGCGTTAGTAGAACAAATGGAGAAAAAAAACACATTATTATTTAAGTTTTTATTTTAGTTTGACACCTACAAAATTACAATTGTTAGAGACATCCCTCCCCCATATTTTCAGCAAAAAGCAAATTCAAAATAATATCCGAGAAAAAAGTGTTATTATTAAAAATATTTTAACTATGGCTTTAAACTCTCAATTAAATAGGTAATATCTAGTTAAATAATATAAAAATCAAAACTGTCCAACAACTAATTCGGTGATTTCAAAGGGAATAGCCTGGTTATTAAATGAATATATAGAAATAATTTAACAAAATAGCATACGCTACTGAAAACCAGAAATATGATTCGTATAACATAATAGTGGTTGAGATGTAAAATCGGTAAATTATTTATTCCAGTTCAAAACTTGAAATTATTACTTTCCGGAACATTAGTTCTGAAAATGAATTATGATAGGGTCTAGGCACAACATAATAACGAAATAACTATTATTAATGGGGACAAAGACCATCCATTACAAGATATTCGGGGTGGTTTAGGGTGGCCAGCATGCTTCGGAAGAGAAGATGCCTGTAACTAATGGTCTGCGTTGGTGAGAGCTCTCCAAAAACACGTTGTTCAACCCCCGCCAGTATAATATCACCGACCTCTAGCCGGTTTGAACTATTCCAAAAGAAAATAAACAAAAGCAAAGTCTATTAAAACATATAAAATTAATTTTAAAAAATAGTGTAGCACATGTAGTACCTATTACTAAAAAACAAATAAGTCCGAAACCTCAAATATTGTATAAATAATTTTTTTTTTTAAATTGGCCATTGATAAGATGAATTTCTGACGGTTTTACTTCTTTGTAACAGTGATGTGAACGGTAAATTAACTTTTTACTAAATATTTATATAAGCTATATATCAAACGTTTCAAATGTAGACGGAGAAAAATATTAAAATGTAACTATCCGAGTTTGGTAGTTGAAACTTCGCATATCTATAAAATATATAATCGTCTAGCAACACCTGTCTAATGTATATTTTTTTAAACTATCCTCTAAAAACGTATACAGTAATACCTCTCTTTGCAAAACCCGTTATAACGTGATTTATTTTCACATATTATTTGTATATATCTGTGCCCAGGAGGTTAACGATACTATGTCCATTTTTTCATTAAATAATTTATTACCGAACAAACAAATAGCTCAAAGTTGTGGAAAATTGGCTCCCTGAAAAAAAAATAAAAAAAATGGAAATGGTGTCGTTCAGCTCCGGGGTACAGATGTTAACAAGTTTTTTGTTTAGAACTTGTTTATTGAGAAATATTACTATCTGTCTCAAAGTACATTTATAATAGTGTTCAGAGATCACATTCACACTTTATGTACATTAAATAAAAATAAATTAAACCTCAAAATAATGTATATATACAATAAAAAAAATAAAATAACTTAAAGATAAATAAATAAAAAAACACTGCAAATTACTTCACAATTGTTTATTATTTCTAAACCATCATACATCGAAAGTAACATTACTTTCGTAGTAACAATGAAAAATAAATAAAAGATGATTCTAGTGATTTGCCTAAACATTTTTTTTTTCCACCATTACCAATTTGTTTTCAAAAATAGCATTACTTCAGCAACACATTCAAAAATCAAATACCAAAAAACAGGATATAGCCTTTGCAGTAGAATATATAAAAAGACGTAGAAGCCATATCTTTGCTCCAGATTGTCCGACTTTAACTATTTGTTTTAATTTTTAGGAAATTTTGTAAACTTTTAAATAATCATATTATATACAATATCAACAATTTTTCCAGCTTCTTTTCGTTTGCTATTTTGATTAAATTTGTTATATAAATAAATTTAATAAGACATCGAGAAGAGGACTTTAGCCAAGTTTCATTTAAATCGGTACATTCGTTTAGGCACTAGTCTGTAGTAGCACAGGTTTTTCGGCCGCCATCCATGTAGGAAAATACAAAGAGCAATATCGATGCAGGAGGATCATCCTCGGGTGATCTCTGACTTTTAACCCAAAATTTGAAAAAATCGATCCAGTAGTTTCGGGGAAAATGCGCGGACGGCGGACGGCTACGGGCAGCAAATTTTTTATTAGTTTTTCGAATTCTACATATCCTGAAACATAAAAACTCAAATTTTGAAAGAAAAGGAGGTTAATTTTTGGAATTTTTTTTTCTCGATTACAATGGTTCATTATTGAAAATAATAAACCAAAAGGAACATATACCTATATACACTATATATTAACAATTAAATGTATATTTTCTCTTTTCTCCGAAAGTAAACACCACGTCCGTTTATTTTATTTTTTTTTTTTTTGTCCTGGCGAGCCAATGATCCATAACTTGGAGCTTTAAAATTTGTATCTTAGTTACTGAATCTGTACCCCGGAGTTAAAGGACTGCATTACACTTTTTTGTAATTCAGTAAGCAGATTTTAAATAATTTCGAGGTATTAAAATTTGCTTCTTAGTTACTAAATTATTTAATAAAAAAAATGGATATGGTGCTCACAGAATGTTACCTCTGGGGTATAGGTATGTAACATTTTATACGCATCAGTTTAGATATAAGGAATACATTTCTACATTAACTTACCAGTCATTTCACTACTATCTTCTACAATGCTGATGATATGCCAATTTCATCGGCATTAAAAGGTGCTTCCATCATTATTAAAATGAAAAAAAAAACAAACAAAAAAAAAACAAGTGTGTTATCTTTAAGGAAAACCTAATGTCATCATTTAACAATCGACAACAATGCAGTGCCTTAAAAACACACAAAATTAAAAATGGGGCACTCTGTAGAATTGAACAACACACTTCAATGTTTGCGAAAAACTGTGAACCTGTCGTCTGTTTATTACTAATCACACAATTTCTATCTTCAGTCCGCAATCAACCAAAATTATTCGTATTATCTCATACCTACATCCTGTTAAAAAGCAAGTGTTTCAAAGTTCTCCAACATCGTCAATAATATAACATACAGAAAATAAAATGGACATATAGGAAATGAATCAATAAGCAAGATTTAAAAGTAGAGAAAGAGTTTAGGATGAGTTATGAGAGGTTGGAGATAAAGGAGGAATCGAATTCTATAGGGATGAGAATAGAATAATAAAAGATCTGTCGAAGGCTGCGGTTCGATGGGCCGTTGTATATAAATTTGAACACCAAACGATTATTGCAAGATCAGACAGAGGATTTGAATTGAAGAAGATTGGAGATGTATGATGGGTTGAAGAATTGGATAAATCAGTAGAGGAAGAATGCTAGTAAATAATTTCAACGGTAGGGAGAATCAACGCACTTAAACTCTTCATATAATCGAGGGACAAAGGTATACCTTGGAGTTCTGAAGATGAATCGCACCAAAGGGTTTTACATTTGTCCCGAACCCAAAATCCTTCGTAAAATTCTCAACGCTCCTTACTTTGTCAAAAATAAAATCATCCATAAAGACCTTAATGCTCCATATGTTTCCGATTTGGCTCAATCCAGATACCTATCCTTCCATAATAAACTCCAGAATCATCCGAACCCTCTCGTTTCAAACCTTGCTTCCTCCTCGATCCCTGATAACCCTCCGAGGTGTATGAAAAGAAGATGGACTCGTGATCTACTTATGTAAATATATTATTAGAGTGCTTTCAATGTTTGGTTTCTCAACAAGCGTTTTCATGTGATTGCATTATTACTGTGTGCACATTTACTAGTTTTTTTTTTTTATTAAACAGTTTTAAAAATCAATAAATAGAAAAAAAAAAAAAATTTTGTCCCGAGAAACCAGAGCTACCCCCCCCCCATATAGCCTATAAAAATATCAAACTAACCAGGCACCTACGGTTTCAAATAGAAATGGGTACATCCTAACCAATTAACAAAAATTGAGATTTTGTAGGACTTTATAAGCTAAGTAGTACAACAGAAGGATATGAAGTTTTATTTAATGCCATATTCAACAGAATATAGCATCTGTTATCAGATGACAATGTTTTTGTTGTATCCGCGATGGATTAATCATAGGGTTGACCTAAATTTATAGAGTACTTATTTATATTTATTTATAGCCCAATCTCCACGATTTAAAATTGAATTATTATTTTTTTTAGGTCACACTAAATCAACCACCGATTACCTCTTTTACTATATTTTAAACACTTGCATTTTGTCCGATATGTTTTTTTTTTACATCGATGTATTGTGGCATCATTACCAAGCTTATAAACACATGTATTGCGCAATGTAATTCATAAAATCATTGAATATTGATAAAACTCACTTTCAATCTTTTAGATTGTATTTCATTCACGTATATAAAATTTTTCTTCTTTATATGCTTATATACAATACTGTAGACTTGTTTATGATGTTTCGTGATGTATGAGAATGTGAGACTAAGGGTCTGGAGAAACAGATATGATGATTAAAAAATACGGATTTACTGGTTCCACATATATCCCAATCGGTTGCTCTTGGTCATCATATTGTGTTCTGTGTTCGCTGGATAGGATCAAATTTTCTACTTACTGGCTGCTAGTTCAATCTCCGAACATACAATACCGATATCGATAAGACGGTTAAATATTTTATCATACAAAGTAATTTATTTCGATTTTCTACATCATTAATAAACCTTAGGTTGCGGTGTAAATTATTGAAAACTTACTGTGGACAACTTCATGCCTTATCAGCGTGAAACACGCCTTGTACCGACCCCCGCCTGTGTAGCGGTATTTGGATTGTGGGAGGTCTTAGCATATGCATAACTTTAGCGATAGCCTTAGCAGGATCTACGAAAGTGCGATTATTCTAAGTCGGTGTGGTGGTATTAGTTCTTATATGGATTCTTCTTATGAAAGAATTCTAATAAAACATATTACAAATATTAAACGAAACCAATATGAACAGTAATTTTGAATTTTACTACTTATTAGCTGTTAGTTACTTTTTAGGATTATTTGATTTTTTAAACTATTAAACGAATAATAAATTCCTGTATTCTACATTATATTATATAAACACGGAAAAACTAGCAGCTCTATAACATTGACTGCTACCTACGCTGACGATACAACAGTTTCACAAACCCCAGACTAGGCTTACTGAATTTATAAAATCATCACTTTGGTAAATCAGACCAAACCACAAAAAATCACAGTATATAAAATTTACACTTCGACGAGACATGTTTCCGCCGGTTTATTTCGGCGACAACCTAATTCCTCAGAGGGATACAATACGTTATATTGGATTAAAATTCGAAAGAAGAATATCTTGGGACTTTCGCGACAAAATTAAAAGAAATACTTTAAACTCGCGACTAAAAATACAATGCTTACTTATTTCTGGATTATTTATTTATTGATAAATATTACAATCTGTCTCAATAAAGGACATTTATAATAGAGTTCTGAGAGCACATTCACACCATATTTACAAATTAAAAAAAATAATAATAAAAAAATAAGTAAGCTAATTGCAAATAATATAAAGCTAAAAAAGAACAAAATAAAATATTATAGTAAAGGAAGAAAATATAAATAATTGTAATAATAGAATAAAAATAAATGAATAAAACGGAATTAAAATTTTCTAGATCGCAATACTTACACTTACTATATATTACATATATACGTAAGTGAAAGTAAAAATATTTAAAAATCGTGATATCTCTTAGTGCTTCGATTTCGATAAAACTTCTTTTGTTTTTTAGGCAATTTAAATAACTTTGAAACATCTTATCACAACATTCCCAAAAAAGTGTATACTTTTTGAGTTATTCGGAATTTAATTTTACCATCCCTCGTAACTTTTTTCAGCTTCTTTTCGCTGATGAATGTTATATAGATAAATTTGAAGGGTGTCGAGAAAATGACTTTAGCGAAGTTTCAATGAAATCGGTACATTCGTTTAGGCGCTGCAGTCTATAGCTACGTTTTTCTGCATTTTTATTTGTTTTCTCCTTTATTAACTTATCAAATTCTTTCAAAAGTTATATTATGTATTTTTTCGGTACTCTGAATAATGCGAAATAATTATCTTTTTAAAATAAACCATATTAAAGGTACTTTAGAGGAAGACGTATATGAACATTGGGCATTTAAGCCCTGTAAAGTGACATCAATGGGGATAAGACCTCTGCTTATGGTTAAATTAATCAAAACTGCAGATTAAGATTTTTTTTTATATTATTTTAATGGAATTTACAACTGTATTACATAGAAAATACAATAAGTAAATGTGAAATTGGTAACATGACATGTACAACATGAAGAGAAACTACCCATTGGTAAAACTCAAATAGATTAAGATTTAAAGAGAGAAAAAAAGATTAAATAATTTAGTTTAAATGAAGATTATTTCATCATAAAATCCCAAACTCGATGGATCTTGGCTGCCTTAAGAGTTGCCTTTCACCTTTCTCTGTTCGGAGATGTCGTCCACCAGTTTTTAATTTCAAGGATTCTGGTATCGGCGTTAACTATATCTATCCATTTCAAAACTTCGGTATACCCACTTTTCTTTTTCCACATGACTCCAATTTGAGCAGGTTCTTTGGAGTTGAGGTCTCGTTCATCCATATAACGTGGCTTGCCGATCTCAGTCTTGCTATTCGGATATACTTCACAACATCCGACTCGTTGTATAAGTTGACAAGTTCTTGAATACGTCTAGTTCTTCATTCATCATTCTTCTTTACTAGGCCAAATATATTCCTGAGAGCCTCCTTTTCGAAAACTAATATTTTTCTCCAACTTGACTTCTCAATTGTCCATTTTTCACTCATATATTTTAGAACCAATCGTATAAGGACTTTGTACAGAAGTTTAGTTGATGGTAATAGTGAGCGGTTTTTCATATACTTCAGGAGGCCGTAATAACATCTGTTTGCGGCTCCAAATCTTTGCTTCAACTCCTGGTTAATGTCATCCTCACTCACCACCGATTATAAATATTTGAATTTTTGACCTTTTTTGAAGTTGTAACTAGCAACTTGGATGGCTGGACCCGTTTGACGGCTTTCAGTTGTCATACACTAAGTCTTTTCCTCATTGACCTTAAGTCTCATCTTCATTGCTGCTGCCTCTAGCTAGCTATAAGTTTCCGCCATAGCTGTCAAACATCTCCCAATCTTTTAAAGCTAGTAATTATTTATTATAATGTAACGCTTATGGCCTAACAATATTCTCGTTATATTAAATCGTCATTGGAATAGTCACAGCAACCACACTATTAGAAAATCCATCATCCAAAATCTATTTACCTGTATGAACTCATTCTCGTCCATCTGCACGAACTGTCTTCACCTTCATTTGTTCGCATTCTCTAATGAAAAGGAAATAAGAAAATACATTTTTTAAATTACTTTATTTTCTGTTTTATTATTAATATTTTTATTTTTAACACTGGCTAATATAAATTTATTATATAATAGAAAATATAAAGATTTCATTTTGTTTTAATATTTTATCGTTGAATATATTAAACAGATTTTTTCATTTATTTGCGTTTATTGGTTCTATTTATTTCACAAATCTTAAAAAAATGTGTGACGAGCAAAAACTTATGTCGTTGGTTTATTTTTATTTTGTTTATAGAATGAAAAATAAACGCTTATGCTGGGATTTTTTCATTTATTTTACTGTTCACTATTATCATCATTAATATTTCGTCCAATTTTTTTTTCAAATAACTTTTGAACTTTGTTCTGGGAGATCATCTAACAAATAGCAGCAGCTTAACATTTAATATAATTTCCAAGATAAAATTGCCTTTTTCAAATATCTGTTTTTAGATGATGCGAATGTTAAATTTCTATCAATTAAAATAATATATTTTTGCCAATAAATGGGACATTATTAATAACATTATATCCATTACTGGTTTTCTATAATATACTTTATCAAAATAAAAACAGTAATACCGTGGGCATCTACATTACAGGGGATGCGAGAGTCTTATAAGGTTTCTATGTTTCCTTATCTGCCTGTTTTGGACGGTAAACAAGGCAGGGCATAACATCTCCTTTTTTAGGATATTGTTGACAAGTGGAATTCAATTAAAAGAAGAATGTAGAGGATATCACAATTCTTATATGTTGGAGATAGGTAATAAGTCTTCTTGACAATGGCAATCAACTGATATTAAAATAATTCCTTCTATTAATATAAGAAGCCATTCTTTTCTTTGATGTAATTAAAGAAAAATGTTTCTAATAATAAACTTCAAACAGTTTATTATTTTCATTACCAGCGTCCCTGCCGTTTAGATCATTTTTTCGATTGGTATTACAGTGATTGTAGATCTTTTGCCACCGTAACTACCATTCTCAATTTTCGTCTACCTTGAGATATTTCTTTAAGTTATTCATATTATCATTTATCCTTCTTCGTGGTCTCTTGCCTACTTTTGATGCATTGATTGTTGTAATAGAGGCTTTCAGATGGATTGCTCCGAAGTGCGTGCCCCGTCCGTCTTAACCTTCTTATCTTCATGTCATAAGATATTGATTGACCAGTCCCCATATAGCTTTCCTCTCAGGAATGTAGCTTTTAAACTTCAAGAATATCTCAAATTAAGGGTGCACAATACTATGATAAAACCAGTCACCCAAGAAATAGCCCAGTCAAATTAGACCTTGCAAAAGGTCGGTTAATTCATTTTTTTATATATATATATATATATATATATATATATATATATATATATATATATATATATATATATATATATATTATTAGGTGTGCAGTGAATATGAAACATCCAAGTTTCCGCCCTTGAAAGCCTTGTGTGTTCGTTGGAGTGCTCGAAAAACCATTGAAATGTCTAACTTTTTTTATTTTACGCTAAATAACTCATTTTTAGAGCGACATAAAAAATTGCTGTATTCAATCTTAAACAACTTAAAAATATCTAACATATTTTTCCCAGCGAACTATCGAACATTCAAAATTTACCCGTCTTTGAAAAGTATGTAACACGATGATCCACCTTCTTTGTTCCTTGTAAGTATTTATTAAAAAAATAAACAATGTTCCCCCAAAAAGTGGCCACACTGTCCCAAAATAGCGTCCAAACATGAAACATTGACGTCTTTGATTTAGTTTTTTGGTCACTGACATTTATCGTTTGGCTTCATTTCGTTATAATTGGCTTTTAATTAAAGCTGGATAACTACGAAATAATAAAAAATGAAAACTATTTTTTTAAAAATTGGCCTTGATTATAAAAAACATCAATAAAGTCAAGTTTTTCAGTTCGTTCAAACTAAATTTGAAAATCAAGCGTCTTTTGTAAAAAAACGTCCAACAATAACGAAAAATGGTAATAAATAAAACATATGGAAAATACATTTCCTTTCTAAAAAACTTATTACTTTTTAAAATATTTGAACCAGCCACTTAGAAAATCCACTTATTCGGCGGAAAAGTCAGTGCCGGCATATACTATAGTATTCATTTATGGTATAGTTATAGTGTTATAACAATTGTATTAATATTTGGTTGTATTAGCAAACAAATATCATTACAATAATTGAATTGCCAAATTTTTCATTTTTATGTTTTTTAAACTTTACTCACTTTGAATGCTCGACAGTTCCCTTCCTGTTGGGTTCAGCAAAAATGTTACGTACAAAAATTTTAGATAATTTTAAGCTGTTTAAGATTAAATGTAATCTTTTTTTGTATCTATGTCGCTTTTAAAAGAAAATATTTAGAGTGAATCAACAAAAAAAAAAAAAAAGAAATTTCAACGGCTTTTGGAGCACTGCAGCGAACCCATAAGGCTTTCAACGGCAGAGACTTGGATTTTTTACAGTCACTGTATGCCTAACAATATATAAAAGAAATTTGAATCACCCGATCTTTTTCTGTATTATTTCACAACAAGCTATATTAGGAATTTGTTTGTCTTTATTACAGTTTTTACCTTTTTAATCTCTAGTAATTTGAAAGGTAATGAAATTCCCTACAAAGCCATATAAAAATCGTTCATTTTGGACAACTATTACGGAAGTTACAGCTGTTCAATTTCTAATGTAACATTACGGTTTTATATCCTGGTGTCAGAAAGGGGTGAATTAGAGAATAAACATGACTAAGTGATATTGAGAAAATCTGTTGCCCGCATCACACAATCTTCACTTTTTCCTCTACTTTTAACATAAATTATTGTTTGACAATACTAAGCTATGCCAAAAAGTTTTTGATCAGCAATATTACGATGTATTGAAATTTTTACACTGATCTACCTTAAGTCGGTTCACATTGCTTTAGTTTATCAAATAAATCGTACTCAAATCATATGTTTGGTCAATTTTCAGGAAAATGTATCTAGTTCAATTATTTTTTTGTTTCTTTATGAACATATGTAAAGATATGAAAACTTTTCTGAAATAGGTAGGAAAGTCGTGTGAGTGGACCCACCAGATATTTTATATATACATTAATATCTTTTATGTATCTATTTCATTTGTTTTATTTTATTATATTGTGAATATGGTATGAATGTGCCTTTCAGCTTTAATACTCACTACCTTTAAGTGTGGTAAAATGTATTATACCTCAATAAAATGATTAATACGAATAAAACGTAAAAAGTAAAAAGACCACACGCGAAATTAAAATCCAGATGAATAGATCGAATCAACTAAGATAGTGAAAAGTGTGTGCACAAAATGATTACATCTAAAGCCGCTAATGACCCGATCGGGTAGCTGCGGAATGTAACAATAAATAAATAAATAAATAATTGCCAAAACAGAGCAAAATAAAAAAATAAATTCAAACTGGAATAATCCGCAGAACTAATTGAAAAATTTCCTTCTATTCCCATACATGCATACTATAAAATAAGCATCAAGCAATTAAAATTTTTCTAATTCATAAATTAGAGGTTATAATTGGATAAAACGTCAACATAAGTCTCCCTTTAATGGACAGTTGAAAGGAATTATAATTAAAATCAAGTTAAGTGATTATTGAATAAATTAAATGGCGGAGGATCCTCCTTGAAAGACGTGATAATGTAATCAGTATTAATTTAATTAATTAGTTAATTATTGTGATCATAATTTTTAAAAAGCCATAATGAAATTTATTAATTAAATAATTGAACAGTGAATAACGTACTGAATGTAAGAGCTTGGCCACGAACAATATTCTTACGAAAATCTTACAAGTCTGTATTGATAGATTGATTGATCAAATAGGAAAATAGATTGATCGAAATCGTAAATTTTACTATAATTTAATAATGATAATATATTAGATTTGAACATCTCTTTATACTTTTTGGTGGAAAAGGAACTAAAACATTTGCCAAGAAGAGGAAACTTCATTTTTAATAATTTTAAAATTCAATAATAATAATACTGTAAGTAATATATTTCGAAATAAATATCATCTCATAAAATTGGCTCATTTTTTCGTTAAATTAATATGGGTCTAACAATCAAAAATCTAAATAATTATTTAGTTTAAAGATATCAGCCATTCTCAAAAAAAAAAGTTCAAATACCCTTCGTCTCTCCCTCGTTCTGCTTCTGGTTCTAAAAATAAATTCGGAAATCGAAATGCCTGAGGTACTTAGTCATCCAAGTTGCTTTTGGATTATAATTTTAATAAAAATTATAAATATTTTTTTCATAGCACTCAATACTTCATTATTATAATCTATTTTTCTTTAAAGAATTAATTTAACCAGAAACTCAACAATGTTTATAATATCACAACCACAAAAAAAAAAATCTGGTCCCATTGTTTAAGCCGTAGACTCATTATTTGTGCTAAGAAATTACCTAAGCAGTTATTTTTTTCTTTTATTTCCGCAAGTTGTGTTCAAGTATCCAAAAAAATTTTAAATAATAAAATCAAAAAACAAAATACCGGTAAAACCGTGGGTTTTTGATTTTTTTAAAAACCATTCCACCATAGATGCGACCCAAAATAAGCACTAACCTTGTAATAATCCTAAGCCAATTTTATCATAGTTGAGCGATATTATGTAGTTACTGAATTACGTTTTTGTTTGCGGTTGTATTATCTCATTTCAATGGGGAAACAAAACTATCGGAAGCCCCAATGCTGCTAGATATTTAAATGGCAATTTTTATTATCCGAAAATAATTTCTAATAATATTATCAAGGGTCAGTTGGACTGGTAACAACCATTCATGAAACATTGGTATGCGCACATTTCAAACATTTTGTTGGCTATCTGCTCTTCAGAGTGCTCGTCACTATATTATTTAAACAGATATTTGTTTAATCTATGATCCACATCATTCGAAAATAATTGTGAAAATTCCAATACCCCTACCTCACATTTTATTAAAAAAATCGGTTATTTCAAAGAAATTTCTTCTCTATAAATTGATAAATAAAGTTTTTCATAAGGAAATTGCCTCGTTGTGCTCATAAATAGAAAGGTGATGGATCGTTTGTATCGGATAACGTTAGGAATGTTACAAGTCATATTAATGCTAACTATTGATGCATTTATTAAAAAACGGTTTTATGTTTCAAAATAAATTAAAATTCATTCAATATACAATATATTTGAGTTAGAATTATCTAGTAATAGAATAATTGTTTATGTTTTAATTTTTCTAGAATTTATTTGATTTGATTATATTTTGTTTAATTGAGTTATTTTTCGTCACATTATTCATTCAGTTTATTTTTTATTATTGTCATATTTAATTTTAATCCTAAATTCATTCATAGACAAATACAATAATTTTTGATCATTGATAATAAAATAGCAATTTTTTATTATAAAATGGTTTACCTCTTACCATAATTTGGATATTGTATATTGCATCTGAAGTCGAAAACAAAAATGTTCATTATATTCCTTAGTCTTTAGAAGGATGTAGAAGAGTACTGTTTTATGAGTCGTAAAACTTTGATAAATTCCATTTATTTGTCGATATATTTTGATCAATGAATTCATAATAATAATATGGTGAATAGCATGCATGATGGTATGGAAATGATTAACTGAATTTTAATTTAAGGATTAGTTCGCTGGGGGCACGAAAAAAGGTCACACTATTTTGGCATAATATTTATCTTTAACCCAGGTTTCGACCTACGTTACAAGTGTTTATTAGGGCTATACAACCAAGATAATTGGTAAGAAGTATAAAAAATTAACATATGATATAATGTTGATGATATAATGTTATAAGATATTTTTGTGTACAAGATACAGATCTATTTTAGAGGGTGAAAAATAACCAACAGCAAGTGAAATGAGTATAAATAGCTTAAAATAGAATCACCTTAAATGGATATTTAAATGGTAAGTAATGATATATAAGTTAATTTATTTATATATAATTGATTTAATGACTCACCCAACTACAACAGGATCTTCTGAACCTTACTAGTTCGTAGTTTTTTGCAATAATTAGTATTTAATTTAAAATTACAACGAAAAAGTATTAACTAAGTATATTAATCCGAACCAATATGGCTGTTATCGCATAAAGCAATAATAAAGAAGACACCATATGTCTCCTCTATGTCTATGAAGTCACTGTATAAAGTCTAGTGTTGCCCAAAAACGGTCTTGGTCTTGTTAAGTGCAATCAAGAACCAACACCGCCTTACTGTTTCAAGACCAAGACTGGTAAAAACAAATCGTTTTTGTGTATCAAAATTAAGGCAACATAGTTACTAATACTTGACAATTTTATTTACTATATGAATAGAACTGGTATTACCATTATCCTTTTGTATTTATGTATTCCAATTTTTCATTTTGGCTTAGTTAGGTTTCAGCTATCTGAAAAATTACAGTAATTTCTCTTTAGCTTAGCAATAAGCTGATAGATAACTGCAAGACTGTTGCGAGACTCTTGCACACGGCCAAGATCAAGACTGAGTGAGCAAGAACAAGACTCGTATTGGTCTCGAATTGGGGCAATACTAATGCAGCCCCAATCCCGGTACTGCCCTACATCTCGAACATTTCATTATTGACCAGATTCCTTACCTGTTTTGCCATCACCAACCACCGGACACAATATCTGACCAGGCCAAGTTGTGGAAATATGACGTACTATATTAGAAGTAGTATAGGGGGGGGGGCAGAAGGGCCGCTCAATGAGGCAAATAGCGGGAGGATAGTTGCAGATTGTTTATCGGGGGCCTTCTCCTGTTTGTCCCCGTCCAACTTGGAGCGCTCCAGTAAACTTCCCAACTGTTCATCGTAAAGCTCAACTTCCAACTTCTATTTCCTAATTCGATAGTCGATTAGTAGGATCGAACTCAGTTTATTTTCTCATTTTCCGTTTCACGTGTCCTCTAACTCTCAAGATTAATGGTAACTTGCTTAAGATGTGATGGTGGAGCTGATAAAATGAGTTTATACAAACGGATTGGAAATCAGACTTCTTCGAATTCGATTAGGAGGTCAACTGGGATGTAATTTATAATTCTGCTTCCTTGATTAGGAGGTTATTGCTGATTCCATTAGATAAAAAAAAGCTCCTCCTTGAGAATTGGGTGAAATCCTAACTAACGCTCCATTTTACGACTGTTTACGCTCGTTTTAAAATACTTTATTTCAATTATATTTTGGCATTACACCCATAAATAGGGGGTACAAAAAAAATCAGGAAATATACAAGAAAATCAAGAAAATATTTTGAAATTTACTGGAGTAGCCAAAAAGTAAGCTATACACAGAAATTAACATATGTAACATTTATTGTACAGGAAGAGCAGATGAAAAATAATTTCAATTATTAAAAAAAACTGTTTCTGTACCTAAATGATGCATATATAAAAGTATGTTTTTTACTTTTTTCACTGAGAAGTAGAAATGAGGCTTTTCTTTGTTAGTCAAGCCAATAGAAGTGATGAATATGATATTGAAATCCACAAGGCTCAAAAATATTTCACAATTGCAATAACTCTAAAATACTCTAATAAAACGTTTCAGGATTGTGCAGAAATAATGTCCTTAGTTTAGTGTAGCATTAGTAACAATCAGCATGTAACAGTCATCAATTTATGTTAGTTTAAATGCACGATACACGATTCCAAGACTCTTATTTACCCTTGCGTTCCTATTTACCCACCGATATAAATGAAAAGTTGTTTTGATACACTCTCCATTGTAGATCAAAACAAGAACGGTCCCCGACAATACTCTAAACTCTCCCTCCTACAAAGATATAAATCATATCATTCCATATAACTTATTCTATTGAGGTCGCGTAACTTCTTGCAGTTGACGGCTCTTCTAAGTAATAATTTATTTACTTTTACCTATTCACCAATTCGCTATATTACATCTTTGTAACTGTAAACTATTCCTTTCGAAACGATAAGACGTTAGAAAAATATTTCAAAACAATGATAGTAAATATCTACTTTCTTGATAAAATTTAGATTTGGTCCTGTGTATTGAAAATGTTTGTAGCATGCATTTTTTAAAACAAACATATACCCTCCTCATCTCAAAAAAAATTGCTAACTTAGTATCAATGAAAGATAAAGTCACATTGATTTTTAATTAAATAATAAATGAGTTGTTGTTTTTTTTTTACTTTTTTCCTGTGCAGTTAATAAAATAATAAATTAGTAAAAGTAAACCTACCCTTTCTACATTTTTTTTTAAGTGAACATAAAACAGAACAAATTTGGTGAAGACAACACATACAAATATAACGCCTTAAAATTAGAGAACTGCCATTTTAACCTTCAGTGATCAAGATATCATTAAGGTCATTCGATTGCTTTATTTACATTTTTATTTAAGTATAAATAAAATTGAAAGTTTATATTTAATTAAAAATTACTTTCAGATATTTTACATAAGTGGATTTTTTTATTCTATATATTTTTGTGTCCCCATTTTGTTCCTTTCCTAGAATATTTAAACTGAATAATCCGAAACTGTCATCTTACAGCTTAAAAAAATGTCTGCCTCTCAAAGATGTTAAACGATCTTCGATTAAATAAATTTATAGGTACCATACAATTGGAAAAATAAATAATGTTTAAATGCTAAAAAAAAAGAAGGTACACTATATATAAATAAATTAAAGAGGTTGACTGATGTGAAAAAAAAATATTGAATGAAGAATGCCCTAAATATTAATTTAAAAGAAATAACCAAAAAAATAAACATATATGGCAATTATATGATGAAGTTGTGTAGCTACTCCCGCCTAATATATAAGTTCCTTACCGCAGACAAGCCTAAGGGGAAAATTGGTATTAGTTAGACCAAGTTAATAAAGGAGGAACTGATCTGTAGGATTAGTACGTGTGCTTAAGATATCATCTGTTTCCTGGTATTACTTCCCATCTCTAATACCAGGCTCTTGTACTCTGGCATACCATGACGTAATTAGTCGGAATATTGTCGCATGCCGGCTACCCTAATAATCATCCGCATTAAGGGAATTTCTCCACTGCATATTCTGCCAGCTGTAGCAAGTTAGACCTCTGGTTATCTATAATTAAATTTGTGACAATGCATCCTATTTCATGTGCAAATGACTGCCAATACCTATTAAAGCCGCATACTTGGTTGGATCTTCAATAAGGTTAGTAATTGACAAAACTTCTTTTTATTTTATGAATTATTGAATAATTAAAGCATCCCAATATTATTCTTCATACACATATATATGTAACAAAAATTGAATCATAATAAAAGATATGTCTCAGTATTAGGTTTAATTTATATGTATGTATTAATTATAAATTATATATATATATATATAAAGTTGCCGCCATAGAAAGTGCATCACCAAGTAAAAATTATCTTTTATTTACAAGATTGCTATCTTCAAGATCTGTGGATATTACTTTGCCAGTTTTGAAACGCTATTCTAAAAACAATCAAGCGGTCAAATTGTTCGTTTGGTTTTTCATCTCCCAGTTCCTTTATTTCGCTCCATGGTGCCTTTTTTTCTTTATATTTCAGAACTATGACCACCGTTGATTGGAAGTACCGTATCTTCGTTACTATTTCCAGTGAATATTCCTTTACTTCACGTATCCACAAAATTTTAATATTTTCTGACGAGGACAGTTTTTTTAAACTGTTCATAATTCCAGCTTTAATCCTGGGATTAATTAAACCTGAACTGAGAAACATTGTTAAAGTTTGTAACCTAAAAAAGTAAATACAAAGAAAATAATTCAATGGAATCAACGTTATCAACATAAGAAACATAAAAGATAGATGAGACAATTTCTATTACCGCGAATAATATATATATATATATATATATATATATATATATATATATATATATATTATATATATATATATATATATATATATATATATATATGTATATGTATATATATATATATATATAATTTGTTTTAATGTTTTTTTTTTTTGTTTTCTTTTAATTATAACAATCTGTCTCTTGGACATTGGTTATAGTGAGGTAGGATAACATTCACACTATATGTACAAAAAAATAAAATAAATAGAACAAAATAATAATCAAAAGTATATACAACAGATAATAAAATAAAATAACTTAAAAAAAAGAAAATTAATTTTTTGTTAACATCGTAAACATCGTTAATCCTAAAAGTCGGAAAATGTTAAAATAAATGTTGTTATTTATTTTTGTCATTTTTATTTTGACTGTGATCACCCCTTATCTTCAATAAAAGCATTGTTCATTGAAATGTTACTTTCTCACGTATATTTATTGTTGTCTTCAACCGTGAGATCACGTTGATTGGTAATTTGTAAGTTAGGATAAAATTTCGATTTTTAGACACACATGCATTATTTGTTTCAGAGCTGACAAATGCTATTGCCGCATTAAAAATAAAAATATTATCTGGATACTCTTAAGCCCGAAACTTCGACAAGGAAACAAAGCATAAAAAATCCACTTATAAGCTAATATTCTCAACTCATAGTAACTGAAAACAAAATATTTTAATACAATATTTGAGGTTTAATCGCTTATATATCCATTGAAAATTAGTAGATTTACCAAACAAAATTGAGAAATTCGGTAATTCTGCAACATTTTTTAATTCATTGAAAGCCAAGAGACAGCAGTGTATGACCCGTATAGCTAAGGAATATAGCTATAAATATATTATATGCTCCAAGATATGTGGTACAATATTTATGTAAATATTTCCATTTGGGAGAGGGCAGTGCCCCGCGGTCAGCCGGTCGGAAGAGAACACGGTCTATTGCTGGCTAAAAGACCTCTCAGTTTTTATATATAGCCATTTCCAGTGGATTTTTCTTTTAAGGGACCATTTTTATTAAAAATGAGATTTATTTAGATCAAAGGGGAATGAGGAGCTTTTATGCTTTTATTAACAGGATTTTTATTAATTTTATTTTTTATCAGATTTTTAATATTATAGGTTAGTTTAAAAAATTGCCAATATAAAAATATGATAGGATCTCTTATACATAAAATAACAGATGAGTCGTCTATTGCCAATGTGAACCCTAATAATCGTTCTAATTGTTGCACCTATCAAATTTAATATTTTTAGAAAAATAAATTAAGAAATTCCATTTTTGGAAACATGAACTGAAATTGCACATATTTTTCAAAATCAATAACTATTTCAAAATTAATTAAAAAATACATTGAATCTTGAATAGGGCCGCAATTGGGCAGAATTAAAATCTAAGTCCCATATTTGAACCAAAAATTGTTAATTGAGGTTCGGTTTGTTGATAAAAAAATAATGTTTGAATCAGGGAAGGAAAGTCATACAAATTTTACTATAAAATGGTAAAATGGTACTATAAAATAGATTTATTTTAATTAAGAGTTTTAATTAAGAGAAAAATTAAAAATATTTATTATTTATTTTCGCCATTTTTATTCTGACTGATCAGCTCAACTATCCTTATCTTCATTATTCACTACAGTCAACCATCAACCCACAATCATGATTTATTTTAACTTTCATTTTAATAAAACAGTTAAGCTTCTGATGATATTTTTTTTTAAG
The DNA here is from genome assembly GCA_928085145.1 of Nezara viridula. NCBI lineage: Eukaryota > Metazoa > Arthropoda > Insecta > Hemiptera > Pentatomidae > Nezara > Nezara viridula. The sequence continues at coordinate 114,265,466 of OV725077.1, forward strand.
AATGCTAATTAAATGCAAGTTGCATTACATTCCTTGAAAAGAAAAATCTTCTTGCCACACTAACTTTTTAAAAAATATTTTGTTTCATTTTTGAATAATAATAATAACACCATCGTATTCATTAGGTGTTTTATATGAGAACTGATACAGATTCCCAAAAAAATCTATTAAGGTTCACTTCGGAATAAGCGATTCACATTTAATTTGTTATTTCTTGTTATATGATTTTTGGGCAGTTTGTCACGCGAAAACATCTGAACTGAAAACAAACTAATCTTTTTCTGTTACCGGGTGTCACGTAATTGTCCGAAACATGAGGTGGTAGTCGACTTCGATTTAAAACAGATTTTTTCTTTTTCTTTTACCTAATATGTATTGCAGTAATTATATTACTAGAGTATATTCTTTATTTATAAAAAAAATAGTTCAAATAAAATATTGATATATTTATTTTGGTTTCTCTACACTGCAGGTTCATTGTGCTATGTTCCTGGCCTCGCGTTTCTACGGCGAGTAAGGGGTTCCAGGAACCGCATTTATTCGTATTTATATGTATTTATATCGGTCCCAGAAGGGAACCGATCAACTTAAAATATATTAATGATGTATTTAAATGTTAGATACCACAGACCCCCTACTGTAGTATCCTAGATTGAACCATATACTCTTTATTGGATTTCCTTTCTAAAGGTATCATGTTTATAAATGTACTATTTGTTTCTATTACTAATTGGTGGCATGCAAGGTAGAATGTAAAAGTACTACGTTGTTTTACTAACTATTATATTTACAAGCTTAAATAAAACCAAAATCATCTATATACAAAATAATAACTAAACCTATATACATAATGAATAGTTAAGAATCATACTAGAGGAGAATGCTTGGTGTATTGATTTTATTAATTAATGATGTATGGTTGCCAACACAAATTTACATTAGTATAACTAAATGCTTGTTACCACTTAGCTGGTCCTTCATAGTGTTTCTCGCTGTCATATCTGGATTCCCTGTCTCTGCTCTCCTTCAGCGTCTAGTCCGTCCATCTGCTCTCTCCGGCTGTCTTCATCTTCCTCCCTCGACTCCCCCGCTTGAAGTCCCAAAAGCAAGTCCTCTCAGCTCTGAGTCTCAAGAAAGAGTGTCTAGTCCAAATTCCCTATTTCCCACCTTCCTTCATCCCCCTCTCTTTTGGTAGTCCTTTTCCTGATTGGTTGAATATTCTCAGCCTAAGGGATGACCACGCCCTCTCCCCCAGGCCAAGGTAAAGCAGCAGGTACAGACTTAGGTATTTCTGGTGGAAGGTGTGAAAAGGTCTTTTGGGATCCTTTTTAAACACTTAGTTGTCGGTCTTTGTCGGTGGTCTTTAAGGGTTTTTATTACCACTTACAAAAGGTTGTCCTAATGGGTTACCCTCAGTCAGGTACAGCCAGATGTGAACACTTATGTTTATTTATACATTTAAAATAATTATTCCACCGGCGGTCTTTACAATACATAGCAATTGGAAACAAAATTACTTTAAATTATGTTCGTTGTCTTTTTATCTCGCATCGATGGCATCGGATCCTAATCTAAACTAAGCCCGATTATCCAATGACATTTCCTTTTCGTCTTTATATTTGTGGTTTATTGGTCTAATGGCTTATTGGCTTTTTTATTTGGTAAATAAGGTCATTTAACGAGATAAATGTGATCTGTATTATTTTACTTATTGAAACAATTGAAAGTCTTTTTAAATTATCTGATAACTATGTAACTATCTAAATTATGATTGCAGACAACATATTATGTTAATTAAGATTTACATGTTAATGCTTCTGTAGATCATATTTCTATACAAACAAATATAAACTGATATTATTAAAAAATCAATTTCTTTCCTCCTTGTAAAGTTATCTTTATAAAAAAACTAGCTTTACTCGACCACGCGCTGCTGTGACAGCCTGGAAAAATGAAAAAAAAAAAAGAAAAAAGAAAGCACTTATGAGTAGATTAGTAGCAAAGGACATCAGTCATTTTTAAAAAGTTGGGAAACAAATCTGTCTGTAAAATGGATACAATTTAAACTAATTATAATGATTTATTTCCTCATGAATTAAATTTAACATGCATCTTCATCTAAGTGAATACGCCGTCATTCATAATCATCAGAAACAGTCTGAGTTGAACTTATGAAACTAAATAAAAAAATTAATAAAAAAAACATATAATAGTATTGACTTACATAAGGAGAATCATATAACTTCTTCAAATGATAATTTCAATTACTGTAGTAATTATAAAATTTTCGATTAATCAATAATAAAAAAAAAGAAAATGCTTGCCGACGTTCGGTAGTGAGGAAGCAAAAGGAAACGGCATTTTCTGAAGAGAAAGCAGTAAATGTTTAAAACTCAATAACTGTGCAACGAACCGTCCGATTTCGATGATTTTGTTTTTATTTTGTCGGAAAATCAGGAATCTTTCAAACAAATGCGGGTATCATAGGTCCAAAATTGTGTACTTTTTTAGTTATCGTAAAATAAAATATTGAATTCATCGTAACATTTTTCAGCTTGTTTTCGGAAAAGTATGTTATAAACATAAATTAAAAGGCTTTCAAGGGTAATACTTTAGCCAAGTTTCGTTAAAATCAGTAAAGCCGTTTTGGTGCTACAGTTTATAGCGACACATTTTTTTGCGACTTTGAACAGAAAAACATTTACATTTTATTTTTTTTACATACATAAAATTATTATAAGACAGAAGTACTATGCCAGAAACCTTCCCAGGAGTGTACGGATCAACTTCACAAAGCTCCATGGCGATCTGTTGAATGGTTTAATAATGCACTAAGGACAAACAGACGGACAGACAGACATACATTCATTTTTATATATATAGATAAAATATAAAAGACTGATATAGATTGATATAAAGATAAATTTATACAAACGTTTGACCGTAACAGAGACAGAATATACATGATCTCATTTTCGATCCTATCTAGAAAACATCATGGAATCTCGGCCAATCGGATAACTGCATATGTTTTCACAATCTTCCTTCCTCAAATCATCTATCCTAGAATTAAAATTATGTAACAACTTTGGGTATTATAGTCTAGTGTAGTATCTGATATATCTAGAATATAATTTAAGTATAGTACATACAATTTTATAGAGTCAAGCGACTAATTCAATAAATTTTCTCGACATTATAACTTTATAATAAACATAGTTATAAAAAGGAGTCAAGTAAAAAATATTTAAATAAAATACATTAAGAATTAATTGACAAACTTGTTTGTTCACATTTCATGTGCAAATTACTTCATTCACTCTCTATCACTTCTATCATTGACATAATTTAGTTCCTACCATAGAAGTTTGTTTGTTTATTTAGGCTGTAAGGCGTAAAACCCAGGGGTCATCAACGCCTGTGAGTCGGTTATATTTGTAAAGTGTTTAGTGGATAAATTAAAAAAAAAAATGAATAATCAAAAATTAATAGTAGATAAATAGAATAATAAATTAAAAAGATATTTAAAAGGATACAAAAAAAATGAAATATATTAAAAGAAATATACAAAAAGAAAGCACAATAAAATAAAAATTATATTTATTTTTGTATTTTATTTAATAGCCTATGTATTTTAAGAAAATTTATCACTGTTTTTGTGTTTGATTCGTTATTGCTTAATACTGCTGATATATCCGGTTTTAGAGATAATCGATTTAGGCTTGATATATAATAAGTGCATTCTTGGAAAATATGATTGATTGTGGGAGGGCTACTGCTGTGTTGACAATTCGGTGGTGGCTGCTTAGTGATGATATGTACATATACATAGACCTCCTCTCTACGATTAGGGCGGTTTTATGTGGTCCAGGGCTTCACTGATGTTTTAACCACTATTAATTTGTTTGGTGGGCTTTCGTTCCACATAGATTGCCAACTATCTAATATTTCCTTTTTGAGAGGAAAACTCATTTCTGGAACTGTCAGGATAGGAGTAACTCGGTCTGGGAGCGCGAGTGTCTGGCTATCGTATCTGGAAGCTCATTACCAACTATACCAACGTGACTGGAAACCCATATAAAGCAAACCGATTTTCCTAAATTTTCAAGAGTGTGAAGGTATTTGTGTATTTCAAGGATAACTGGATCCATCATAAAAGTTAATGGATGTCAGTTTTCAGACTGGTGAGAGAATGAAATTTTTAAATTAAAATTTTTGTTAAAAATGTTTTATTTCTTTTAAGTTTAGAGTTAAATTTTATTTATATTACGTTAATAGTATTTATTGTTATCATTCCTGCTTATTTAGGAGTTCAGTAATCCAACAGTATTTATTCTGTTCGATACATCGATGTGAAAACTTGTTTTAATAGTCTTAGCGTAATAATTTATTTCATGCCATTTTATTGAACTTGATAAAATCATAAATTAACAAATGGAGACAACTATCGAGCCCTAATCTTCCACAGCAAGTCATCTTTAAATTGAGTGAGAATCGTGCTATTCCAGTCAGACCGTTCGTGTCTCACGAAGATTGTAGGTCACTCGATCTGTTTTCGCCAAATCAATTTCCACCTTAAATGATCTGTGTTGCAATTTATCTAAAAACTCTCAAACTGTAAAGGTTTGATAAGATGTAGCTATAGAATGATATTAAAATTCAGATTACGGCTGCAGACTATTTTTTTTAAGTCTAGGGTGTTAGTAGTACAAAATATATTTAATTTTTAATATTCAAGTTTTAACTATTATTTATTTATTTCACCAATATTGTCTTTTATTTAATAATTACAGTTTTTTATAGTATAATAGAGTAGGAGTTTAATACGAATGTAGCATAACGACAAAGAAGGAAAAAAATATTTACCTATTTACAGAAGAATATTGTATATAATAAAAATTTCAAATAACCCTTTATTACTTATGTATTACAACATTGAATATTCACCGTAATTGTATATCTAAAATCATTTATAGAATGAATTTTTTGAGACAGAAAGTAAGTTGACTTTCTTATTATAAGAAATGTTATAATAAGACAGAGTTTGGATTTTATGTTTTTATACAGCTTAAGACGAATCTCAAAGTTTTCCCTGATAAACCTAATTTTTTTTTCTTCCTTACCCTCTCGAAGAAATTTTAATCAAGTACTGTATACATACAATTATGTATATATATGCGATAGGGATTGGTTTACACCTTTTCCTACCCTGGGGTATTAAATTTAACAAATCTAATAAAAATAAATTGATAAATCTAAATTTAATTAGTATAGACTTAAAGCTTAATTAACGAGGAAGTTTTTATGAGAAGGGAGTAACTGTAGTATAGGTTGAATGATAATAAAAAAAAAATTGCTAATAATTTATAATTTTTTTAATAATACAACGAAGCTTAGTTCAGCTGCTCAATAGTCCTCTTTAAATAAATTTTACAATGACAAAATCTACTATAATTAAAAGAAAATTTTGTCTAGTTTACTATGGAGCAATATTTAATTACTTACATCAAATGTTCCTTAAGTTATTACTTCCTATTTAACAAAAATAGTGAATCGCTTAAAAAAAACACAAATCTTAAATTCCCCACTTTTCTATTCGAAATTTAGCTTTTCTATACAACTTAAGACGAATCTAAAATTTTTCTCTATTAAACCTAAATTTCATTAGTACAGACTTAAAGCTTAATTAACGAGGAAGTTTTTATGAGAAGGGAGTAACTGTAGTATAGGTTGCATGATAATAAAAAAAATTGCTAATAATTTATGATTTTTTTAAAAAGTTAAAATGTTTAACAACATAGCTTAGTTCAGCTGCGCAATAGTCCTCTTTAAAATGATTTGACAATGACAAAATCTACTTTAATTCATATTAAATTTTATCTAGTTTATTATGGAGCAATATTTAATTACTTACATCACACGTTTCTTAAGTTACCGCTTCCTATTTAACAAAAATTGTCATTTTTTGTGAATTTGTGGAAAAAACACAAATCTTAAATTTCCCACTTTTCTATTAGAAATTTAAATTTTCTGTACAACTTAAGACGAATCTAATTTTTTTCTCTAATAAACCTAAATTTAGTTAGCATAGATTTAAAGCTTAATTAATGAGGAAGTTTTTATGATAAGGGAGTAACAGTAGTATAGGTTGAATGATAATAAAAAAAATTGCTAATAATTTATGATTTTTTTTTAAAAAACACAACTTAGCTTAGTTCAGCTGCTCAATAGCCCTCTTTAAATAAATTTGATAATGACAAAATCTACTTTAATTAAAAGTAAATTTTATATAGTTTACTATGGACTAATATTTAATTACTTACATCAAATGTTTCTTAAGTTATCACTTCCTATATAACAAAAATCGTGATTCACTTAAAAATCTCAAAATTCCCACTTTTCTACTCGAAGTTTGGCAATTATTTATTAGAAATTTTTTGTAGATCTCGATGTCTACTATCAACCTTTTAAATATTTCCCTCTACTTACGGGACACCCTTTATACAATAACAAAAGCAATAAATAAATAAAATGATTTCATAGTTAAGGCAAAATTACTTCCAATTTCCTTCAAATCCTTTTAATCACATTTATTATCTCTAACATGAGAAGGAGTTAGTCGGGTGTGCGGTCAGATAAATACTAAATTAAAATATAGTAATTATTTTATTTTAATTTTGCCGACGTTTCGACCCACTTTGCAGGCCGTCTTCAGGCCGTAGGATGTAGCACTGCGGGAGGCAGTTGAAACACTGGTAGTCAAATGACTATACTGACTATACTGACAACTTTCCCATCATAAGAGCAATCATTATCTTCACTTTCTTTTTTTGACGTGGCACCATTTGTCCGAAATTCAAATATTTGTCACATTCATTTTATAAAATTTATAAACGTAGTCCTCCTAATAAAAAAAGAAAAAAAAGAAGATAAAAAAAAATGTTTTATTACATAATATTTTTAGATATTTTATTAGATACTACGGGTTGGGGAAAAATAAATCTAAGAAACCTTCAGATAATTTCTAAAGTCTGAGTATCGAGAAATATATTCCGAAGAGGTCGTTCCTGATTTAGAAGGAAGACTTTGAGAGGGAGTAATAAAAGCAGGCCTTTTCATTAGAGAGGCAGCGGAGGCGATCTCTCCTAATCCTGGACGAGAATAAAAGTCTGGCTATTAAGAGAGCATTTGGGAGGTGACCCCCAGCTGATGGGGGGGGGGGAGGCGGAAGTCCCAGGTCGGCACTAAAACCTCTTGTTACGATGAGTCGTAAACCTCTTTCTTTTAATTGCCGACAGGTGACTCGGCTATTTCATCCTGTCTCCTAAATTGTTTAATACTGAAAATGGCTTAGTTTAACAGGCAGGCTTAATAAAGCCAACTTTATATTAAATTATATATCTTAATTAGACAAATGTCAAGTTTTAACCGATTTTTGTAAAGACGTGGACAGTATTTTAAATAAAATACAATAAAATAATTGTTTGTTTTTTAAGAAGAAAGCTACAGCTGGTCATTAACATGGCGAGATGTCATTAACATCTCGTATTTGCTGCACATTTGATGATTGTTAATAATTATTTGACAGGCACAAATATTTTTTTTTATAGCCAAATAAAGAAGTAAAATAAAAAAAAAAAATAGTTTGAAACTGTACTTTATTTTTTAAATAAAAAAATATTTCTATTTTATTTTTATGATTTAAAAAAAACAATTTATTGTGAATTTTAAATAGACAAATAAATTATTGAATATATTTTTTTTGCTTTTTAGTCCTCTATGATTTTATTTTTAACTTTATTTATAAGTATAATACAACAGATTTGTCCTTGTAAATATATATGCAAATTATATTATACTTATAAATTTATATTATTTATAGTATAAATTCATAAAAATTAAATTAAAATTCCTATGTTTTTGTTGATAATTGTATTACATGATTAATATATGTTATTTATTATTCTACATACATAAATCATTCTCAATCAATTCGGTTTATCAGAATAGGTAAAGAAATAGCATTACGCCATAAACGTTTAACTCCTCGTCAATCTCGACCAAAGTTGTTTCTTGATAAACATTCTGGAATTGTTGTGGGGAGACCTCAACATCCTTGGTAAAACTTCTGGTTTGTTGGGAAATTGATGTGGCCACATTTTCAACAGAATTCGTACTTGAAACTGCAAAGAAATCATAGTTATTTAAGTTATTCTAAGTTTATAGTTGGACCAGAAAAGTTATATCAAACAGTATAAATAGAAATTATTATTAGTTATTTAGCAATGATTACTTCCAATTAACAACAATTGAACATATTTGTTGTATTATCAAAATTACATGTTTACAAATTTACGTTTCGGGATATTTACTCCCGTCTTCAGAACCACAATCCCAATGATCTTGTGGATACATGGCTAAAAAATATTTTGAGTTAAAATATAGTGCATGTTACAATTTTAAATAAAAAAAAATTGTTTAGCCATGTATTCACAAGATCATTGTTATTGTGGTTCTGAAAATGGGAGTAAATATCCCGAATCGTAAACTTGTAAACATGCTGCTAATACAACAAATATATTCAATTGTTGTTAATTGGAAGTAATCCTTAGTAACTAAGAATATCATACAACTTCCCAGAAAAAAGAAGAAACTATTATATCTAATACATCTGTTCCATTATGCAATAAAATGAGTGCTACAATTTCTTGCAGAATAATTATTTATAAATATGCTTCCAGATTTTCAGTGACCGTATACAAGAACCGAACCTCGTGCTTTCAACTTGGAATACGATATTGTTAATGATATCGCAGCAGATGATTATTCAATATAAACAGGAAATGTCAGAAAACTAATATAATCTCTACAAAAAATGTTCTGCGGCTAAGTAAAGGAGGATTATAGCGCTATTATTACACATCACGCTATTTAATTTAATTATTTAAAAAATAAAAAATAAAAACCTGTTTTCATGAATAGATTTGACTCTGAAAAAAAAATGTCCTGAATGTTAATCAGCATTAACTAATTAGATTTAAAAAATATGATAATTAGATTTTTTGTATTCTACTGATTTGAATACATCTTTATACTATATTCACTTATTGACTGCAATATGCTTAATACAGATGTGTGAAAAACCAGTTTTTAATCTTTCTCATATTTTTCAAATTATAAATTTGACATTTACTTTTCAATATAATGAAGTCATTTCGTATTTACACCGAAAGCGACCTTCGGACTGAATCTGCAAGTAGGCAAAATACTGAATTAGTTTATTAAATCTAATACCGGAACAAGAACATTTTCCATTTTTAATATGAAGATGAAGTTAAGAAAATATTTCAACAGAATACATCTAAACAGTCACTTTACTGAGGTTTAATTTCCTTAGTTTTCGTCTATTATCATTTATTACTACTCGAAGGATGGGTTACACTAGTGATCATCTCCTTTTTTCTAATATGAAAAAATTAAGTAGGTGACCACTTTGTTACGTAGTTGATGATCACATGTCGACCCTCAAAGGTTTTTTTTTTTTTTTTTTTTAACTAGAATCGTATAAGGTCAGAATTTAGCATTGCACATTAAACATAATGCTTGTGTTACAGATACATTTTTACTTACTCTTCTTTATGTCTAATTTTTTTCAGGATTTTTCAATGCAGACAAATGAAAAAAAAAATGAAGTTTTCCTTTTAAATTTATTTTAGCCGACATTATTCTCACACAATTACTTGAAAAAAATTAATGTTCCACTTTTTTTATAATTTCCTTTATCTCTAATTCTTATAACAGTCCTGCCTTTCCTTCCACGAGTGGGGGGAAGGCTTGACTCGGTGGCCTTGAGTGAATGGATATTGTATAAAAACATGTGTATATTTTTTTTTTGTCTTCAATTTTTCATCCGCACCTGTCATTCTAGTGACAATTAGCAGATTTGTTGATAAGTCGAAAATGGCATGATACGCATGACGAAGAATGGTGCCCAGCAGCACCTCTTCCCTGGTCTGTTTACATCCTAAAATCAGGAAAGGAGATCTCTCATCCAGCTCCTTTTCAGTCGTCTCCTGATGAGCATTTCAGCCGTGGCCATGTTGTTGATAAGTCCATTGTGATGTCCGTGTAATTTAAGATGAAATCGGGAGTAAAGAGTACCTATGTGCTGGTCAATGGTTGGTTGTCTTAGGTCGGTATGTAAAGTCTTGTTGTTGACATATCAGGGAGCTGCAGTTATTAGTCTTAAAATTTTAGATTGAAAGGATTGTAGTTTTTGTAAGTGACTTTTTTGCTGAACCGCAATATCTGTGAGGCGTATGTCCAAATGGGTTTGAGCAGGTAAGTGTATGTATTCAGTTTTTATCTAATTTTCAATTTTGATTTAGAAAACAGTGAGTATAGTATTTTCAGTCGTATTTAGTATTATTATATTGCTGTTTATTTATTCATATTTATTGTGCTTAGTATAGATGAGCTACTCCTTATCATTATTAATATTGTCCTAAAATGGTACAGATTGTAATAGATCTCAATAAAGAAATTTCCTAAAATTAGAAGAAAAAAAAATTCTTATAACTATATTTTGTTGAAAAAAAGACGTAAAAAGAATAAAGTTATTTTATACTTGTAATTTAGCATTTTTTTTTTGTTATAAATAGGCTTAGGTATTTACTTGTTTATTATTGTTAGGTATTTTTGTGGCCTGTTAGAGGGAGTTTATCATTCTCTAGTCTAGCGGGGTCAGTTTGAAGCCGGTTTAGGTGGGTTGAAATGTATTTTGTCTCGGAATCATGATATTAATCTCTCTAGAATAATCCTTCCACTATATATCAGAAGCGTTTGAGTAAGAATAAAATTTAAAAAACAGAACTTATTTACTATTTTGCTTTTGAAAAACTAATCCAAAATTATTAATTATTATAAGTATTTAAGAAATATTAGCAAATGAACATCAACAGCTGATGCCCAATCAGTTATAAAAAAATGTAGTCATTAAACATTGCGGTCGATATTTATTGGCTTCGCATAGAAGGACCGCCCCTACACAATATTTAGAAAAGTAATTAAAAAATACATTCTTTTAACAAGATTACAGCCTACATATTGTGGTCGGCTGACCCTAAAACCCTCCGCCCTTGGTTTGAATAAAGCGGGAGTTAAATTAACCGGATTCAACGACTGCCTCCAACAAAGGCTCGCTCACCAACGACATTAGCTTATCGCGGAAATCCCTTAATGTGCCTCGATCTGTGTTTTAGCCTCCCCATCTTCTATGACCTTGTTTTTCCTCCCTAAAAGGCCGCCTCTTTCGATGAAAAACTTTGCCTATGGCAATTTTAGAAGTATGGTAATATCACTTCTTATAAGCTGAATTTAATGCTCTTAAAAAAAGTCATTTCTAGGTTGGCAAGTTAGTTTTCACCATACAATCAAATAACTAGAGTTCACATTAAGAAATCATATGAAATATCTTGAGTAATCATATTTTTGTATTCACGTTGTTCACAAGGATCAATTTATTTCAGTTTTTCTGGCGATATCTACAAAATGTTCCAAAACTGCATTTAAATTTATTTTTACTTTCACTTTCATTTTTTTTTCGTTCTTCCTTACCCCGCCTTTAGGCTATACGCGGTTTTCCTGGGTATGGGAGTAAGGGCGTTGAAATAAAAATCTCCTCCATCACGCGAACTCATACTTTTTTTTTAATCTTACAACTTCGGTTATCTGGTTGCCAGGCAACTTGCTGTGCACACACGTTAGCCCTTCGGTCATCCCGCCCTCCCCCCCCCCCACTTTCACTTACCTATATATGAAATATATAGTAAAGGGTATTGCAATCGTGAAAATCTTCGAATCTTAGTTTTCAATGGAAATACACTGAGTCAAAATAACCAAGTCCCACAAAATGGTCGTGTGAGTGCGTATTAACAATCTAGCTAAAAAACAAATAGTCTTACTAATGTGATTTTGCATATTTAAGGTTCTTATATCCCTGGGACGTTACAGCTTTTTCGTCTAAATCGGTTAACTGGAAGTGACACTTTTTATATAATCGATTTAATACATTTTTACGATTTTCTTGAAAACGGCTCTAATGATTTTAATTCAATTCAGTATATCAGTGTAAAATTAAGCAATTTTTAATATAACGAAGGTTTGATTCTCATTGATGTTCTGTAACACTGCTTAAATGGGTGTATAGTTAATTGTAAAACGAAAGGTTGTGAAATTAATTAGGGTTTTGTATAATCTTGATCAAATATAATATTTATATGTAAATCTCAATTAAAAATGAAAACCAAATAATCTTGTTTATCATAAACAATGTATTAAGTTTCTCTTGATAAAATATAAATTTTATTATATGCCCTGTTGGTAGGAAAAATTTCGGATACTGCGTTTTTTTAATTCACGAAGGTTACTTCTAATTAATTTTTAGTAAATTGACAGAAAGTCTTGATATTCCTATCGTAATCAACGGATTATTTATTAAATATTATTCAACGAATAATTAAAAACCAATTAAAAATTTGAGATAAAATCAGTCAAAAACAGAGAGAGCCCCGTCCATCACAATAACGCTCAGCTGAGCTGGTAGATTTGAAATTGGATGAAACCGCAAAGCCACAAAGGATTCAATTATCAAGGAAGTACGGCAGAAGAGGAACTGGCCTGGAAGACGTCGACTGGATGCTGTGGCGTTTTCTTCCCAGCTTTTGTATCCTCCCGCACTGGAAGTGCGCTCCTTGGATTCAGATGTAGAAAGAAGGTCGTTTAATATCCTTTAGTGCTGCTGGTAACATCTTCAGGGATCGTATTAAACTATATATTAAAACACAATTCATACACTTCAGGCATGAAACAACTCTTGTATTCAGTTATTAATTTTTGTCTGATCAGTTCGATATATAAGTATCCGATCGGAAATTTTGAAAATATTTTTCAGAATTGATATCAAAATATGGTCCCGTTAGCTCCTCAAACCAATCTCACGTGCCGTCATAGCAGAAATAGATATTTTATAATTTTACTTTAATAAAGCGAATTGAAATTAAAATTTACTTACATAATAATTTAAAATTTGTGTAATCATCTACCTGACAACCTTTTAAAATATGTGTATAATAAATTATGATAGAACGATTCTAGTTTGTAAATAATACTAAGCCACCCTATACACAATAAACATCTTGTCCCTACATAATGGAAAATGAGGTAGGTAGAAAATAATTTTATAAGACAGGCAGTAAGCCATTTGCATGGCAACGAGGTAATATTCAAATTAGTTCCCCAAGAGGTGACTGGCCTATCTCCCGGACAATAACTAATATTTTTCTTGAGGTTGTCAGGTAGATGATTACAACGTCTTTTAAGGGCTATGGTAGACCTACCAACCATTATAAACTCAATTTTTCCTCTAACGATTTTTTCTATATATATATATATATATATATATATATATATATATATATATATATATATATATATATGAAAATTTACTGTTTCCAGTTTTACACAAGACTGATAGTCCGTGGTACAGAACCCTTTTTATCGAATTTTTAACATTCGCCTGAAACTTCGTAAGTAGTTTCATCTCATCGTAACCTACAACTGTTTCATTTACAAAAGCTCTTGGAATTTGGGGGGTTTTAATCTGGAGGGGGGGGGAGGGGAAAACTCTGTCTATTTAATTAGGTAATAAAACTCGTAAATACCCATTTGCTTTATACTTGGTTCGTAGAATAATTTGATCACAAAATCAATAAACAAGGGCGGTCTAAAAAAATTTGGCCTTTTTATCTTATATAACCTCGTTATTTTGAAAAATAGCGGGTGTAGGTCACGCCAAACGGCTCAATATTTTTGAAGGCCAACTTTTTTTTAAATTTTGTGGTCAAATTATCTTATGATCCAAGTAGAAAGCAAATGTGTATTCACAGTACTTTCCCGCCGTCAGTTCGCGACTAGAAGTTATTTGGATCCTCCCGAACTACTGGATTTCACTTATTCTCACGGAGCATGGGGGTATCCGCGCAAAGCTCGTTCAGTATGGTATAAATATCGATCCACGATGCCCAAGTTGTTGAGTAACGGAGACCGCTGAGCATGTTTTACTTACCTGTACCGTATATGATTCACTGAGGGCGAAACTGTTAAGAGAAGCAGGTTTCTTTGTCCTAACAGAGACCTCAACTTATCACCAAAGACAAATACGTGCACTTCAAACGTTTTATATTTTGATGGAAAGAATAAATAGAAGAAAAGCAGACGAGGCACAAATGAAGATAAGAGCAAGCTGTGTGCACAGATAATAAACATAATGTAATAGTTTAAAAATGCAGCGATTGTTATGTAATAGTAACATACCACTGCTGCAAATACCTGTATTGACTTGAGGCAGAGAAAGGTGGAAAATAAATAAATAATAAAATAAAATGGGTATTCACGAGATTTTAGTACCTAATTAAATAGACAAAGTTTGCCCTCCCCCCTCCAGATTGAAAACGCCCCAATTCCAAGAGTTTTCGTAAATATAAAAGCTGTAGTTTACGATGAGATGAAACTATTCACGAAGTTTCAGGCGGATGTTAATAATTCGATATAAAGGATTCTGTACGACGGACTATTATGAGAAACAATGTTTCATGCCGACTATACTAAATTTTTGTTTCTGTTGGATTTACAGGCTTTGTAGATCTGGGTTCGTTTTAGTAACTTTCTCTAGCTCAACCTATTTTAGGCTATTTCATTCCAGTTGTCTGCATGCATCTCTAAAGCTTCTTTTCTGATTCGATTGTTCCACGTTATCTCTTGCCTATTATTGAGGCATTCATTTTTATGTAGAGGCTTCGTGATGGTTTACTCCGAGCTACATGCAGCTTCTTAAACGTCCTTGCCTTCATATTATGAGATAATGATTGACTAGTTTTTGTAAGAAGTAATGTTATTAATTTTATATCAATGATATGATACTTATCGATTGAGTAAATTTTGAATTTACCATATGAACCATCTGTTAACTGCCTTTGTATCTTTATTGTCTTGTATCGTGTTTGTGTTGTTTTGGTTAAAATTAAACTGTTCTTTTTATATTTTATAAAGCAACCCAAAACCTAAACAGTCTCGACAGTTATTTATTTTCCATTTATAGGAACTCTGATCCCAGATCGCTCCGGTTATCGTGTGAAAGATTTTCTACTCCGATCGTTAGTGGAAAGTTTGAAGAATTTCAGATAATTCTCGTTGTATTATAAGTGTTAAGGATCATTGCTACACGGCTTCGTCAATATCTTTAACTACTTTAAGACTCTCAGCTCATTCAAGATCTCCACAAGGTAGTTTCTGTCCAATTAAATATGGAAGGTTTTTTAAAAATCGACTAATACGACTAAGATGTTTTCCCAAGATAATTTAATCAATTCAATTAATTTTAAATATATCTGGTACATTTCTTTATTTTTGTTGTGATGGTGTATTAAAATTTATTCATTTGTTTCATGTAATTTAAGAATCAAAGTCTTATAAAATAGATTAATTGAGATTGTGTTTGTAATTGAGATTTATATTGTATATATAGCCGGCCAATATATTTGTAAAATACCACAGGTTGTATTAAATGTTTTTTCTTCTTTGCAGTCGATTACGTGTCAAATGGGGTATGTAAATTGTAATATAAAACCAACATTCGTCACACCTGTCTGTCTAATTTTTATTTATTAATTATAAGTGTCTCATTTGTAATGTTTTGATTTATTTTTTCGTCCTTAGGTTCTTTCTTCCAGTTTTTTTATTGGACTTTTAAGGGATTCTGGTAGGTATACACAATTAATAAACCATAAACAATCGATATATACAATTCAATGTTTTGGGAAACTATACAAAAGCTATGAGTAATAAAGTTTAACTAAAATATAAAAAAAAGACAAATAATTTTGTACAAAAATGAGAAATGCAGCTGCAGAAATATTAATTACAGAATAAAGGAAAAGTTTTATAAAGGGAAAATACAAAAATTAAATTATGCTTGCCAATTAACAAATACTTAAAAAGAATTGAAACTCCAGCACAGATAATATAATACAGCGATGGGGCTAGACAATTATTATGCCGCTAGGTAAAAATTGTATATTTTTCACGTTAGCGACAAAAAACTGTAATCTTTTCTATCACACCAAACTCTATCTTTTTTATAACATATGTTTTTTAAGCAACTCAGTCGATATTTTGCATCGTGCCTGGGCGATCGATTTCCAAAGAGGTAGGAGAATTAAAGCTGCAGCACTGATTATTAAAGGCGTCATGACGTCACAAGAGGAGTGTGGTAACAGACTTTTTAATCTTCATATGTGTTCGTATGATTATTTTCTGGATCCAATAAATTATTAACAATCTCTGACTCAGAACATCAGAGGCCCTATATTTCACTTTAAATAAAAGCGATCGGTTTCAATAACAAAAACTAAAAAGAATAAATTCCCTCTTCTGATGAAAATAAACATTGCATAAACTTATCAAATGTTTGGACATTTTCCAGAAGTATTAGACTGTTTTAGTTGATTTGTTTTAGGATCTAGAAGATCTAGAAGACGTTTGGAATAAATTGTCTACATTTATCAGTTTTTATTGAAAACCCTCTCATAGAAACCTTCTCCGATTTATTTGTGGTTAATATTCGTGAATCAGAGATAATAAAAGTAGTTTTAGATTCTGAGAATGGAACCGTAAATGAACCGTTAGGGGCCATGTTGTTACACTAATGAGTGCTCTTTGAGTAATGTTCGTCGGCTGGACCTCGGCCAAGCTATAACCCAGTTGTTTGTTTCCTCCACATGTAGGATCATCCCCATTCAAATTTATGTCTATTGAACAGATTGAACTAATTAGCATGGATATTTATTTAATTGAAAACTAATGACTTATTAGTTTTTTTTTTAAATCTGTTAAAAATATGTTGACTAATTATCAAAAATAATGTAATTTTTTTTTTTAAGCCCGTTGTTTTTTTTTCTGTTTGTTTAAGCTACCAAAATTATTGATAAAATATTTCTCCTTAGTCGGGAAGTTTCAGCTAATGAATTATGAGGTTGGAACAAAAAAACTTAATAATAACTTTTATTTGTATATAAATTAGGCCAATTATCACCAAACCTTTTATTGATACGCTATTTGATTCGACGTTTCGACCATACTAAGGGTCATTTTCAAGTCTTGATGAGTCCTCCGTTATATATTCATCATTAATGTCGCAAATAATTTGTTCAGTGAACATTAAATTGTCATGGTCTATAGGGGTTTCACCTACGTCATTTCTGGAGGGGGAGTAAGTGTAACAAAAAGCTCTGAGGATTGGAAAACAATCCCGAAACCTAAGCATGAAGTTATACCATGTAAATATAACAAAGGAAGTTTTCTTTGCCAAGCTCGTAATTAATATAATAAATATCACATACTATTTTAATGGTATTTAAGTTAAGTATTTAATATTGTCGATTAGTCGACTATACCTATCGATAAATGGTCATTTAACTGACGGCAAATTGTTCATTGCGTATTTACATCAATGTAGAACAGGCATGTCTATAGTGACAGGAGATTATTACATAAAGCATTGATCTGCCCGCTTTTTTATAATTATTTATTTTTTTGTTTCCTCGTTACCAAAGGTAAGACAGTTTTGTATCCGTGTGGGTGATTAAAGAAAATGTGTGCTCAGAATCGAAAATATATTCAGACCTTTTTACATTTCAGAAAACAAGGATCAAATTTGGTTCGGTATCTGCCCTTCTGTACTTTTATCACCTAACGGATATACAAACTGCCGGATATCAAATCGTTTTTAAAATTACTTTTCTAAAATGGCTCCTTCCGAAAATTGTGTTCTCAAACTAAGAAATCTATACCTTTTACTATTGAATTGAATGGTGATTGGGAAACCAATGAAAATGGTGATAAAGCTGTACTAGAGAGGCTTTTTTTTTATAAAAGTAATGGGATGACACCCATGGGGCAGAAAAAAATGTTCAATAGGTTTTAAGCCTATTTCATACAGAACGGGTTTAGTACGTGGTACAAATCCCATTTTATAAAATTATTAACATCCACATGAAACTTCGTAAATATCGTCTTCTCGTCATAACAACCTACAACTAATTTATTAATGAAAACTCTTGGAATTGGAGCTGTTAATCTGGAGATCGCTAAACTTTGACTATTTAATTAGTTACTAAAACCTCTTAAAAACTCATTTTCTTTTCACTTGGAACGTAAGATAATTTGATCATAAAATCGAGGAAAAAAGTAGCCTACAAAAATATTTCACCGTTAGGCCTATATAATTTCATTATTTTGACATATTTAGTGTGTAGGTTATGCCAAACGGCTCAATACTTATGATGGCCACATTTTTTCTCAATTTTATACTCAAATTATCTTACCATTCAAGTGGAAAACAAATGCCTATTTAGGAGTTAGCTATAAGTACTTATGAGTGTTTTTAGTGCTTAATTAAATAGACAAAGTTTGCAGATCTCCAGATTAAAACGCTTCAATTCCCACAGTTTTTAAAAATAAAATAGTTATAGAATGCGATGAGATAAAGCTATTTATGAAGTTTTAAGCGGATGTTAATAAATTGATAAAAAGGAATCTGTACCACGGACTATAGATTCAAATATAATATTGCTCATCCAGTAGAGAATATATACTTACGGAGTTAGGCCCCATAACATTTTTCTTTTCTTTTTAAGTTTTATTCCTGAATTTAGTCCATATACGAAAATTGAAAGGACATTACAACATTATAGGAAAGTTTCATCAAAATCGTTAGAGCCGTTTTCTCACTACAGTCTATAGAAAAACATGTTTTTCATTTATTGTGCACAAGCTATTGAGCATGAAGAACCGAATCTCTATCACAGAAATCATTAGTCAAAAACCAAGAAAATAAAAAAAAGAAGCAACAAAATCGGTTCAGTAGTTCCCGATAAAATCTTGGCACAGACACACAGACAGACAGATCAATGGCTAAAAATTTGTTTTTCGGACTCAGAGGGCTTTGAAAAGTATAGATCCGATGAAAACCGCATATCGGAAATTCGACCCGATCGCAATACTTTCCTTACCTAGTATATATAAGTAGGAAAGTAAAAAAATTAATCGACGTCATAGTATAGTCTAAGCAAAATTTGAATAGATAGAAAAATTGTACACTGCCACAAACATTTTTTTTTTAAATACGTGATTTATCTATAAATACTTTTAAATATATAAAAAAATTTTTTCTATATTATTAATTCTTCCTTTAATACATTAATTCTTCCACCATTGGTCTTGAAACAGTATTCCCTTAGTAACTACTGAGCCCACTTGCACCCTTCATGGTTTGTAGTGATACAGGTTTATATTAATACTTTTCATTATTTTGGCTCTCTTATAAAATTGTATTATTTGCCGTAAAGTCGTTGTTTCAAGAGATGATGGATAGGTAGTAAGACTACAAAATAAATATCGAACTAATACTTAAAACGTTACCGCCATTGATTATCGATGATTGGTTTTCGACGTTTTCTAACAAAGATATTTTGTTGTTTGTCATAACTAGCAAGTGATATTCTCTTCTTTTCGTTATGCTTTCGCAAATTCAATTATTCAAACTGACCCGTTCTTTTCTATATTGCAATTGTGTAAGCTGGTTAATAACGCATTTATAATCTAAGTTTGACTAATCGGCTAGCTATCGCAATACCTAAGTTCCTTTTTTTTTTTTTTTTTTTTAATTTTAATATTTATTCTACGCTGATTATTGAGAGTAAAGCAGTCTGAGGTAATCTTAAAATTTAAAAGATGGCCAGCTTTTAAAGCTTTATCTTTTTTTTTTTTGTTGAGTGACTTTCATGAGATTGTTCAACCTAGTGAGATATTGACTCATAAGACTGGTGGCATAGAGGAAGGTGCAGGAGATGGTGTTACTAAACTTGTTAAAGCTAACAGCAGCGCAGATAGCGCCCTGAGATAAGGAGGCAGCATTGTGCTAGCAGACTAGATAAGGACATGGCACCCTTGGGCTATGTAAATCCACCAGCTACGACCCCGACCGCCAGATTAGCAGCTAGCGAAGGATCACTGCCCACCACCTGATTGGTCGATGCCTCGGAATACCGTCCCTTCATTATCGATATTGATACCGCTAATACTGCTATCTGGGAGTTCGGTCAATTCTCCGCCACCATCTTGGAAGATGTATTATTCATAGGATTAGAGTAAATCCCTTATTTGGTCAGAATATAATAATGCCCTACCTTCACCGTCCCTGGTTCATTGTCCCTTAATCTCCTTAAATATTCAGAATCCGTTGGAAATGACAATACCCTCTAAAAATTCAATATACCATTTTGTATACTTTTCTTGCTACTTTTTCTCCATTATTCTTTATTTATCGATTTTTTTATTCATTGGAATAAAGTAATGTAAGCGTGTATATCAGTGGCAGAGAACGAAAAGACATGTTTTTTAACAGCTTAATCATTACCGGAAAATAGCGACCGGTTCATTCCATGCAAAATCATTTCTAAGATCTTAATGAAAATTGGTAAATATTTTTTTTTTTTTTTTTTAAATTTCTTTATTGAGTATTATAACAATCTGTCTGTTCGACATTGGTTATAGTGAGGTAGGATGACATTCACACCATATGTACAAAAAAATAAAATAAATAGAACAAAATAATAATCAAAAGTATATACAATAGACAATAAAATAAAATAACCTAAAAAATAAGAAAATTAAAACTAAGGAAAAAAAAAAAAATAACATGCATACCTATATACAATCAGGCGAGGGAACTCCAGGAGAACCCTGCGCTACTCTTCCAACCGCGTCACTGGTACTAAAGCCAGCGGAGATTGGTCGAGAGCACTTTAGCCACATACACACATGTCTTGAGTGAAGAATCTGGCCATTGCCAGAACTCCAATTTATATAATTTACAAAAGGTCGCGAGGCCACTGCCGTTTCAACCTTCTTGGAGGATTATAGGGATGGGAGATGCTTGATAGGGATTGTGCAAGAGGATTTGGGTGGTAAGTAAGGTTCTGGTGAAATTTGGAGAACTTTTCTGGGATAAGGTCTAGGACAAATGGGATGTTAAGGTCATGATGTAGGGTTTTGTTGGATACATAGAAAGGAGCATCGACTATTGTTCGAAGGACTTTAGACTGGAAGGATTGGATGCGCTTGATGTTAGAAAATTTTGCTGATCCCCACAGTTCTAGTCCGTAAGTCCAAATAGGTTTCAGTATTGTCTTGTAGATCAGTAGCTTGTTTTCAATGGAAAGTTTAGATTTTCTGCTTAGTAGTCGGTATAGTTGGCCGTATCGTCGGTTGAGTTCTTGTCTTTTGAGTCTAGTATGCGGGTTCCAAGTTAGTCTTCGGTCTAAATGAAAGCCAAGATACCGGACTGTGTCTGAATAAGGAAGCTGGATGGAATTAAAGAGTACTGGTGGACAGGAATTGCGTCGGAGTGTAAAAGTAATGTGTTGGCATTTAGATTCATTAACTTTAATGCGCCAGTTATTACACCAGTGCTCAATCAAGGTGAGATGACTTTGGAGATTTAAGGATGCTATTTCGGGATCAGAGTTGGATGATAAGATTGCGGTGTCGTCAGCGAATGTTGCAAGAAAAGTATCGGGATGAACAGGGATGTCAGCAGTAAAGAGGATGTAAAGCACGGGACCCAAGACGCTGCCTTGGGGAACACCGGCTTTAACGGAGTAGATATTGGAAAATTCTGTTCCACAGCGAACTCGAAAGGAGCGGTCAGAGAGGTAGGATCGGAGGACTAGGTACAAGGACTGAGGTAAATGGATTTTAAGCTTGGAGAGCAGTCCGGAGTGCCATACCCGGTCAAATGCCTGTGCAATGTCCAGAAAGGCACCCGAACAGTATTCCTTGTTTTCTAGGGCTGAGGAAATATGATCAACGACTCGGAGTCCTTGTTGAACAGTAGAATGTTGAGAGCGAAAACCAAACTGATGGGAAGGGATATTTTGGGATTCTATAATGGGTAGGATTCGTTTCAAAAGGATCTTTTCAAAAATTTTTGAAAGGATTGGGAGTAGGCTGATTGGTCTATAGGATGTTGAGCTATTGAGAGGTTTTCCTGGTTTTGGGAAAAGGATAATAGTGGAGTGTTTCCATAACAGAGGGAAGTGGGTGGTGCGTAGGATACAATTGTAGATATATGTAAGGAATATGACTGCTTTGGATGGAAGTTGTCGAAGGATTTGAGGTGTAAGGAGATCATGTCCAGGAGCTTTACGGAGGATTAGTTTTTTTAATTGAAATTTTACTTCGGAAGGATGAATAGCTTTTGGGGGCAAGGAAAGTGGGATTGGTGATGTAAGGAGTTCTTCTACTGTTACGGTGTGGGCAGGATGGGATTCCGGATGTGAAATAAATGTATTGGATAGGTGAATGGCGAACTCCTCAGCTTTATCTTCGTCAGATGCTGCCCAGGAGCCATCACCTCGTCGGAGAGGATGGGAAATGCGGTGAGGATTTAGGATTTTTGTTGTGGTTTTCCAAAGGGAATTGTCGCGAGAAGAGAGGGAGGATAGGTAGGAGTTGAAGGATTGTGATCTGAAGGTGGCTAATTCCAGTTTTAATTGTTTGCAGTAGTAATTATAGGAGCAGCGGTCGGTAGGATGTCGGGATCGTTGCCATAATAATCTGGCACGGCGTTTGGTGCGGATTAGGTTAAGGAGGTGTTGGGGTAGAATGGTCTTTATAGGAATTCTGGAGGAGTCTTTTGGAAAGGAGGCAGTCCAGGCGGCTTGTTGGATTGTGGTAGTAAAGGAATTTACGGCACTATCAAGGTCATCGGGAGTTTTGAGGGATATGTTGAGATCAATATTATCGGAGATTATTTGGCGGAAAAGGTCCCAGTTTACTGGGCCCCTAATGAATGACGGTGGAGAAGGTTTGGGAACAGGTTCAAGTGAAACATTAAGGATTAGAGGACTATGGTCAGAGGAAAGTTCATTTAGACGTGTAATGGAACAATTGAGGGGACTTAAGCCGCTGTGGATAAAGAAATCAAGAAGATCAGGATTACGGTTGGGATCTGTGGGCCAGTAGGTAGGAGAGTTGGGGGAAAGGAGGTGAAAACGTTGGGAATTGAGTGCAGACAGCAGGGTTCGGCCACGAGAATTCGTGGTTCTGGAACCCCATTGTTGGTGCTTGGCATTTAGGTCTGCACCCAAGATGAAGTGATGTCCTAAGGAGTCGAGGAGAGAACTGAATTGGGCATTGGATATGGATCGGTTAGGAGGGCAATACGCTGATGCAAGAGTGACCGGAAAGGAGAAGGTTTTTATCACGATAGCGGTGGACTGTAGGAAATCATGTATTGGTAATGGGAGTAGGTGATGGGAGAGGGATTGGTGTACAATTACAGCAGTACCGGCATGTGCTTTTCCGTCAGGGTGGTCAGTACGATATGTCAGGTATTGTGGTATATTGAAGTGCTGTTTAGTGGTTAGTCGAGTTTCAGTAATTAGTGCCACATCAATGTTCTTGTCAAGTAGTAAAGTAGATAGTTCGTCTGTATGATTTCTAACACCATTCGCATTCCAAAGGAGAATGGATATGGGTTTAGGGATGTGAGTCATTTAAGGATTTTTCAAAGGAGGGATGAGGTGAGATACGAGATTCGTGAGGAGTGATATGAGTGGAGTAACAAGGGATTTGAAATCGGTGAGGAAAGATGCTAACAAACTTGTGAGATCTGTTGCATTTGAAGGAGGAGGAATATGAGGAATTTGTTGTTGGTGGTTAGGTATATTAGGATGAAGAGGATTTTGAGGTTGGGTTTGAGGTTGTTGTTGTGGCAGGGCTTGACATTTATCGGTTAAAGTCTTACCTCTAAGTAGTTGGGAGAATGATACATCATTGTTTACAATTCTGGAAGGCTCTCTCTCTCTTCTTGTTCTTAGTGCTTCATCTTGAATCCGGTTTTTCTGGTGTCTGGTTTTGAGATTCTTGTAAATTTGGCAGCCTTTGTAGTTGGCCGGGTGTCCCTCCAAGCATAGGGCACATACTGCTGGATCTTGTATAGGTTTGGTGCACTCTACAGATTTGTGCTGTTCACCGCACTTCACGCAACGCGGCAGATGGTGGCAATATGTCTTCGTGTGGCCATAGGTCTGACAATTATGGCACTGCACGATGTCTCTCTTGGGATATGGCTTCTCAACTTTCACCATTGTATAGTATATTCTTGTGATATCATATATTTTTTCGATACCTGGTGATGGCTCCAAGTCCACGAAAAACAATGGTAGTGGGATCCTATTTCGTAATCCTGGCTGCTCCCTGTCCTCCTTCAAAACGTTTGTTACCTGGCGTACATTGAAACCAAGCGTCGTTAGTTCTTCTTTAATAACTTCAGTGGGGGTTGAGGAATGTAAATTTCTTATCACCACTCGTAAAGCTCTTTCCTGCCTCAGCTGGTAAGTGTGAAAATTCGCATTTGTTTCTGATAAGTACTTCACTATTTTTCGGTAGGCTTCTGCAGAATCAGGTGTTATCTTGGTGTCATTGGTCCTGTTAAGGCATGAATAACTGCCAGAGCAGATTTTATTTAGTTGGGTGCAGAACATCTGGAAATTTTTTATATTTTTCACAAATATCGGAGGAGGCTTTGGTTCTCTGGGTATTGCTGCAGACTCCATTACTTCTTTGTCATTTTGAAGCACTTGGTAGGGGTTTGGAGTAAAGAAAGGTGATTCTTCAATCGTTTCTTGTGCAGACGTACCTGGTTGGGGCTGAGGTTCTGGTTCTGAAGTGTTCATTTTGGTCACTGGAGGTATTTCTCGTAGGCAGCGACGAGTCCTTTGTTTGGCTGGTGAGCTAACTCCGTCTGACCGAGACCTCTTGGGCACCTTACTGGCCATCACTTGCTGATCATACCGCATATCATAAGAGAAAAATAAATAAATAAATAAAAAAAAGAAAAAAAAAAATTTTTTTTTTTTTTTTTTTTTTCTTAAAATAACAAAAAAAAAAGATGCCAACAGTAAATATCAACTGCTCTGATATACACTTTAACTGTATCACGTGAATAATCAGAGAGATTCCGCTATAAAATTGGTAAAAACTGAGAGAGGAGTTGAGGAGACAACCTTCTGGTAAATATTAAGTAAATAAAATAAAAATAACCAATTTTAGTCAATTCTAGCGATTAGTTTTAGAATTATGGGCTTTGAAACTTTTGAAATATTTGAGATTGGAAACACATTATTGCCTCCAACCCAGCATATACCAGTTTTGTTTTTATTTAAAAAACAAATACTTAATTTAATGACCTTTCAAAATTTACTTTTATAGTTTAATGGCGCTACAGCTCTAGTTATACATTGACCTCATTTCAAATTGATAGATATTCGTGCCTATCTTCTGCCTTCCTACGCCATCTTCTTACTCCTATCCATCTCAAATCGTCCTATACGTCATCCAATCACCTCAGCCTTGGTCTCCTTCCACCGAGCCTGCCCTTCATTATCTTTTTTGGTACCCTCTGATCTGACATCCTTTGCAAATGGCCTAGCCATTGCAACATTCCTTCTTTAATAAATGAAACAATATTATGCTCACCAAAAAGCTGTTCGAGCTCTCTGTTTTTCCTTATTTCAAATGGCCATCCTAGTTTACTTGGCCAAATATCTTTTAGAGGATCTTTCTCTCCTAAACCTTCAGGATCATCTCACTCTCCTTGGTCATCACCCACCACTTACTTCCATATGTCACCAATGGTTTGGGGGCGGGGTGGCCAAATGGGCTAAAGCTTGTGCACTGTACCGCGAGTTGCCTGGCAACCGGATTACAGAATTGAGAAGATTTAAGAAGTAGGAGTTCGCGTCCCGGTGCCGGAGGGGATTTTAAATTTACCACTCTCACCCCCCGGCCCGGGAAAATCCCGTATAGCCTAAAAGGCGAAGTAGGGAAGAACATTGGTGTTCTTCCCTACTTCGCCTTTTAGGTCTTATTATTGCCTTTTATATGATTATTTTTGTCTTTCGAGACAATACTTGAAATTGGAGCAGTTTATTAAGCGCAAAATGACATCTGCTACCAGCTGATGTTCTGCCTTCGATCTCTGCTTTTACATCATTATCATCTGTCATTACAGATCCTAGATATTTAAAGATCTTGAATTTGTGCCCATTAATTTGCACTTCTTTTTCCATGCCTAATTGAGTTATAGAGGTCCTCATATACTATGCTTTAGCTTCAATTATTTTCAAACCTCTGCTCGCTGCCGCCAATTCAAACTCTTCCAGCGCTCCTGAAAAGACTGGTAGTGTGCACGCTGTGATGGCTACATCATCTGCATGGGCCATATGCTGGGCAAGCCTGCTTTAGATAGCCAGGTTAAATACTACTTAAACATTTGCTAGTCAAGGCGAGATATGAAATGAAAGTAGCCTCATACTAAAGGAGAGAGAAAATTCATTTACAATTGAGAAAAGCTACGAGTGGAAAAGACCCGAGATTATTTAAAAAGAAAATTGAGAAGAGATTTGAAAACTTAAAAATAGCAGAATCATTTGAAGGGAGCTGGTGTACTTGTAAAGATACATTGAAGAGTGTGGCAACTGAAGTTCTTGGTGCGAGATGGCAGAAAAGAAGAAACGACTGGTATGACAAGGAATATGAAAAGTAATTCAAAGAAAGAAATGATGGTATTGATACAGAGAGTAACGAGAACCATAAAAAGAAAAGTTCAGAGGCAACAAGAATACGTAGGAGAAAAAAATAAGGCTGATGAGAGAGAGAGAAACTAGAGCAGATACAATAAGAATTTGATAAAACGAACAGTAGGAGGTTTTACGGGGGGGGGGTGGTGAAAGATATGGACTTGGTACGCACCAAAGCCTTTTATAAGGACGAAGAAGGGAAGTTATTGAGAAATAGTAAAGAAATCTTGGAAAGATTGGTAAGATATTTCCAGAACTCATTGAACTTAAATAGGACAGAAGTTAGTAGTGCCATAGGAGGACAGCAGGACTAATGTAATAATAATAATAATAATGCTTTATTTATTCTGGGACGAGTCCCTTTAAAATAATACAGAGAAACAAAAATGTGGGCTAAGGAGCCTCATAGATACATAAACAATAGTATAGTTTGATTAAATAGTAAAAAAAAAAAAAAAAAATATTTAGAGAAATTATAAGTTACTTTCTAATTTACATCAGTTAATAATAAAAATAAAAAATTGAAAATAAGCATGAAGTAAAAATAATAAAGAACGATCTAATAATTTATATACATATTTACAGTAGTAACTACTTACAATTTCATGATGAGGACTGGATGGATAAGAAATGATTAAACAGTTGGGATTTAAAGGTAGGAAGGGTTTTGGGTTGACGGATGTGGGGAGGGATGGAGTTCCATAGGGAAGAGGATCGAATAATAAATGATTTATCGAAAGCAGCGGTTCGGTGGGCCATTATACATAGATCTGAGGACCGGGAACGGTTATTGCGGGAGTGGACAGAGGATTTAAATTGAAGGAGCTCGGCGATGTATGAAAGACGGCGGGAGTGAATTACTTGGAAGAGGAAGGATGCCAGGAAATACTTACGGCGGTTGGAAGGATAAAGCCACTTCAACTCTTCATAGAAATAGGAAACAGGAGCGTCTGAATGTAATGAGGTGCGAGAGGATAATGATAAAGAGGATGTACCTCGAGATCAGGAGAAAATACTGGATAAATTTCTTTACAAAAGAAACATAAGGCCCCGGTAACTGAGGAGATACAGCCTGAATCCCTGAAGTATGGAGGACAGGCAGTGATAAACCTAATATATCAATTGATATGGGATATATGGACTCAAGAAAGTATGCTCAGGGACTGGAACAAAACCATACTTTGCCCAGTTTATAAGAAAGATGACTGGATGGTATGCGATAACTATCGTGAGATAGCGCTTCTGTCGTTTGTGTACACAATTTTTTCCATTACAATTAACCGGAGGGTGGTAAGATGGTCAGAGAGAGTTAATTGGCGACTATCAGAGTGGCTTTAGACAAAGAAGATCAACAACTGACTTAATCTTCATATTAAGACAGCTATTTTAAAAGACTCACGAGAATAATGTTGGCCTGCACCATCTTTTAATAGATTTCAAACAGGCATATGACTCGGCTGACAGGGAAAGGGTAGCAAGGGATATCAGGTCCCTAGGAGTCTCCCCAAAGCAGGTGAGATTAATACAAATGACATGGAAGGAAACAAAGTCTTAAGTAAAAGTTGGTGGAGCCATATCGGAACAGTGGCAGGAGGACTGAGACAACGTGATCCACTGTCGCCCATAGTATATTAATTTTTACTTTCCATTAAAAATTCATTCTTTTTGTTCGAAATATAAACACAAAGTTTTGGACTTGATTTAATTAGAAGCATTTCGATCACTAAAGAATTCAGGTTTTTTTTTTCCAAAAATAAGTTTAATATCGCTGGAAATCTAAATTACTACTTTTACACTTTACAAATCACCACTTTATTATTTATGACTTCATAGCAATTCTAATTTTATAATTTTAGTTATATTTAATTTATATTCAATACATATTGTTACTGGAGGTTTTTTTATTATGCGCTAAATAATTTGCAAATTTTAATTTCAATGATTACGATGATAATTTGAATACAATTTTGTCAATTTTTATTTGAGTGAGTTAATAATAATTATTTTTGTTCACAGGTGAGAGTTCGGAAGTCAATTTTGGAAAAGTAAGGTATAAAAAAACATTAGTTACTAACATATTCCTATCTATATAAATATTTTTAAATTTTTATTTTATTTTATTTATTTAATTTCATCCCGTTATACCACATAGCAGTATGTGGATTTCTTCGGTAGAGCTTGATTCAGGAACCTCTATCCTCAACAATCCTTCTTCCCTTCCCTATTCTTTCGAAGGCCTCCAAGATTGTGGGTTCCCTCCTCTTGGTCTCTGCCCTTCCACCTCTGGTCCATGTACGACTTTTGTTTTTAGTTTATATATTATATAATTATTAATTTAATACATTACATTTTTTCCTTACATATGTTTTTATAAGCAATTGTATTATTAATTGAATTTTAATGGGGTAACATCTTCCCATAATTTTCATAATATATTATTGTTTCTATTTGATTGTATTATATTTGAAAATTAATTTCTTTTAAATACATATATTTAAAAAATGTGAGCAGCAGACCCATCTCTCTCCGCGGTGCGTCTGGGAGATGAGCTTGAGGGCTAAGTCCTTGTTTTCTGTTAACCCTTTACAGATTACCTCGTCTTATCTCAAAGTCTTTCAGTCATTGGTCTTGGCCTCTTGGCTGAAATCAACCTCCTGTTTAATTTATGGTTGATGGTCGTTTCAGTTCTGTTTGATGGTCATATTTTGACCAAACTCACCTGATCTGACTGATTTTATTATACTCATATTCTAACGAGACAACAGATTTATACGTGTCTTATTTAGTTATCTATTGCAAGGCTGAAACTATCTCATATTTTATCTAAAGGCTTTAAACTTCTTTTTTTTTTTAATTTAGTATAATTAGAAATAATTTTACATACAAAACAAGAGATTATTTTATAGTCACGATCTGCTTATAATACGCGTATATTTCCAAGTTGGCAATTATTTTCAATCTTTTGTTGTTCTTCTTTGAGAAATTATCTTTTAGACACTCTCGTTATTTTGTTTCTCTTTTTTCTGGAAGTTGTATATTTGATCAAATTAACTTGATCAATTTCTGCTAGCCAGAGGACTTCAAATATTCAAATACTACATTATTAAAAATACAGTTGAGAGAGCTTTTCCGACCTTTTTTTGTGATAATTTTAAAATTCTATTTCGAAGAAATTTATATTATTTTGATATTGCTATAATATTGCTAATTGCTATATGAGTCAGTTTATCATTTTTAGTGATATTTACAGTGATAAATATAAAAATGATATTTTCATTGATATAGATTATTATAATTTTAGTGATGTTTCTCGTGAGAATGTATACCTCTATTCACAGTTCTGTATTTCAACACTGCAACCGCCTACTCTGGAATGAACTTACTCACTGTCGGTACAGAAATTATACATTTTCCAACTAGAATTATCATTGAAACGACTTTACTCAAAAATGTTGAAATTGGAGTCAGTCATTCTGTCAACTGAAACGATCATGTGACACTACTATGGCTGTGTAACCAGGGCCTAAAAATCAACTTCATCAAAGGCAAAAGTTTGAATGTTAATTAAAAAAGCTTATATTATTCTAAGTAAAATGAACATTTCCTACTATTCCAGCCATTTTGAAAATCGCGACTGATTTAAAAAGTATTAGACCAGCAACTTAAGGATGAAAAAAAAATATATACATATATAGAGGAAAATATGGAAAAAGTTTTTACTTTTTTTTAAGATGTGTATCATATAAAAAAAATTCAATATATAAAAAAAACATTTGTAATGGGCCACCAAGTGAACATGTTTTGGCAGTGTAGGACTTCAATGGGAGTCTCAGGCCAATGAAAAAAAAAGTTTTATATTCATAAAAACCAGTATTTCGATCTTTTTGTGTTTTGATCGGATATAAATCCTGAAGGGTATATGAGAGCAAAAAAATGTGTTAGTTAATAAATTAATCAATGTTGAATATTTAGTCGAAAGGGTACCTAAACTTAATTATTCGGTTAAATGGTATGGTCGAAAACCAAATGATCAACAAATGCTGATTTTTACCACATTTGTCAAAAATTACTTATAAATTACTACAAATAATCCTGCAACTTGGTTCGCTAAGTTCCGAGTTCACTAATAGAGAATAAAAGTTGTAGAACATCAAATTCGGCGTCTGCTGGGCACCAACAGTTTTAATGTATATATAATATAATATATAAATATATAGCTATATATAAATATATAGCTATATATATATATATATATATATATATATATATATATATATATATATATATATATAATAGATTTAATTATTGATGTTTATTTTTGAGAAGTTATGCCAAGAGGGTTTTGTTTTGTAATTAGTTCCTTTTGATTTAAAAAATCTCTATTAGATAAGAAATATTTAATGCAAAATTGCTAAAGCTGAGAAATTTTTTTTTTTTTTGGGGGTGAGGGTAATGTCCTGCTAAACCCCGAATGATATATCATGAGCTGACCAGCCGACCTAGCCAGTAATAGAGATTTAGCCAGCTCCATTATAAAAGCCGAATTGTTAAATAGGCCCTGATAAATGTCACACTAAGCAGAATAAATTTCTCTGGAATAGGAAATCCTCTCTCCTTGATAACATAATACTGGCCATAAATTATTGTAGCTCAGCCTTTAACAATTTATTTATTTTTGTTTAAATACTAAAATTACATGATTATTATTAAAGACTAAATTCGAGTACTTTATTTTATTTTGAAATAGTATTTCTGTTTAAAATACGTATTATTGTCTATAAGACACAAAATGGAATACTTTTTTTTTTAAATTATATAAAATATTGCATGTCTGAACAATTCATTTTTTAAGAAGACAAAGTCTACATGAAGTATAATTTTTTACTTAATAGGAAGTATATATATATATACTACGCATAATTTGTTTTAACGATATAAAAATTATTTATTCACTAGATGTATTTTTTATACATTTGTAGATATCATAATGAATAACAAAAAAATTTTTATTTAAAATGATTTTTTTTTTAATTCGATATGAAACAAAAAATGCTGATGATTACTTTTAAACCATATGTTATCTTATAAAAATGTATCTTTGATTAAATAATTTCCGAAAAAAAGTACTGAGCATAATTCCTTAATTTCACTCTTTATTTATAGAAATATAAAATAAGTATTTTTCAAATATTTTCCGGTAATGTGTTTGTGGAACTGTATTATAGGATCCGTTTGTATACGGGACAAACTAAATGTTCCTCGTCCTAATATATTTTTTAACTTATTTATTGAAAAATATTACATTCTGTCTCAATATTAACGTTTTCATGAAAATATTACAAGCCATTAGCAGGTTTATTTATTTTAATCATACAGTTTAGGACTAGAAACATTAATTTTGTCTCTTAGATATACGTAGCAATTTCTATAACAGAGATCTGGGAGAAAAACACAGTTCCATAATCTCATTATATGAAAAATCATTATTTTTAAATATATATATATATATATATATATATATATATATATATATATAAGTAAAAAGCGTATTTAGACAATTATATTTATTATAATACATCCCAGATAAAAAAAAAACAAGAAATAAAAGCTTTGAAACAGTTAATTGTAGTAACTTTTGCTGAAAACACGAGTATTTTTAGTTGATAAGATTAAAAATCACGTTTTTTTTTTACACAGCTTGAGTAGGATTTTAAATTTTTGCTTAATAATCCTCAACATCAATTTCCTTATTAAATAAAGTATGTATTAATAAATTGTAATTTGGTTAAGTACTCCAGAAGGGTTAATCCTACTCTTTACCGAGTATGCTATAAATGAAACGAGTGCGTCGAAATATATTCTCGTATATTTTAATGGATATTCTCACTTAGGTAAAAGTGTAGTCTCCATAATCATTACATTATTAATGATTAACTAACTACTAATTATTTTTACATTACTATCATTATATTTAGCTGATTATTTTAGCCTCATGCTGTAATGTACAGATTATGTTATGATAAGAACTACTAATATTAAAATATTGACCCCATCAAGGCACTAAACGTCGGTAAACAAGGGGAGATAGAGGTCTCCCTAGCTCCAACTCATAAATCTATAAACATGCCTAACGAATCTTTCCCCAGTATAGCCCGAAAATATGGGTATTATATTTTACGTATATTTTATGCACAATTTCCGTATCTAATGTGAGCGGACCTAATAGCTACGGAAGTTTATAAATTACCTTTCCGTTCCTAATGTAATAAAATTCATTTATTATTTGACCCATTTATTTACAACGGAATCTCTAAAACCAACTATCTATACTATGAATTTTTCTTATATTTGTATTATTTTTATTGTTATGTATTTAGACTCCATATTATTCTTAATTAACAAACATAACATGTATAAGGAGCGGACATGTCAGCAAGTGTTTAGAAAAGTGCATAAGGAAAGTACATTTAGTCGCAGAATAAAGTTGATTCTTCTATTCTATTATTCTATTCTAACATTCACAAATTACTTATAAAACCTTTATGGAATTAGGGGAAAAACTCTTGGGCTCTTAGATAAAACTTCAAACATCGTCTAAATTCAAATATTTCCATTAAATGTTTTGAGAAAAGATCAGCCGCTCGGTGTGACAAAAGACTTGCTACACAAAGATTTGAACATCCAAACTGTTTCAGATAGTGTAACACAGTACTATAAAAACGTCCACCAAAGATTGACTTAAATTATGAACCCATTAACCAATAACTATTTACAAAACGAACCCATACATCTCATCTCGACAAATTTCAAAGCGATAGACAATAGCCTTACGAAGGTAACTTCTCATGTATGTATTGTGCACAGATTTGAAATACTTTGCAGACGGCAAAGTTCAAACATGCCAAAATAATGTTTAAATTAAATTTAAAAAATATGCAGTAAGTTGTATGTTTACGTGGATGTAATTTATATATTTTAATTTTTATTATTTTTTTGTCAATCAACATTGTTAAGTTAAATCTACAATACCGCAATAAACTAGAACTATTTTATCCATTGGACTTAACGTAAGGGTTTAACAATATAAAACGAAAAATCATATTAATTATTTCACACATATCAGCTACCTGAGGACAAAAATAGAAGAATTGTTATTAAAAATTTGCACCACACCACCCCAATCTCTGAAATCAAAAATGATTTAGAAAAACATGGTTACATTGCAACAAACATCACAAATGTATACTCTCGATTCAAAAAACCTTTGCCCATGTTCTTCATAGACATAACAAAGCTACTTTCAATGAAAAAATTTATGAAATTGAATCAATTTATTATACAAAAATTGTTGTAGAGGAGCCTCGAAAAAAAAGAATTATACCTCAGTGTATAAGATGCCAACAATATGGTCATACAAAATCATATTGCAACCATTCTCCACGATGTGTTAAATGTTGCCAAGGCCAGGAAAGTGTATCCTGCTTAAAGACCAGGGAGACAAAGGCAACCTGCGCAAACTGCCTTGGAGACCACCCGGCCAACTACCGAGGATGCCAAGTCCTGAAGGATCTGAGGGCGCATAGGAGAACAGCAAGAACCAACCATCCTCCTAGATCCCCACCTCTCCCTCCACCACCAAGTTTCGAAGAATTTCCGACTCTTCAGCAGCCCTTGCGAAAAGAGCAGCCAATAAAAAAAAAATGCTTCGCAGAAAGCTACGCCAGCTCAGCTGCAGGAACCATCAAGAAACCAGATGACAAGAAGAGAAAATGCTACTACATCTGCTCACATCAAACCATCATGTTCAGGTATGAGGCGGAAAACTACTCAGCAGCCATCTTCAGCTGAAAATAATGCCCCACCTCAATTGCTCCAATTACTCAATGGTTTAAACTCCCTCATACAGCCCCTGTTTAGTATCCTCCAACAGCTTGCACAGGTGATTCAAGCCATGTATCCACAAAATGGCCGCTAATCAGCTGACTGCAGGCTCTTTGTCCATCCTTCTGTGGAGACATGACCACAGCTGACATACCTCAGAACATGAGCAGGAGACTAAAAAGGCGTTGGATGAGGGATCTCCTTCCTTAGGCAACCTAAGTAATTGGAACAAGTTAGGGAAGAGGTACTGCTGAGTACTTTCCTTCCCCATGCATGTCATGTCATTATAACATTATCGTCATCACATTTGCTGATTGTCAACTTATTGTTGACAGGCGCAAATATATATTTTATAGACAAAAAAAAATTATTTAACAATAATGAGAAATAACGCTGGCGAAGATTGGTAAAAAGATTCTTTTGAAACAACGTTAAGATCTTTACTCTGTAACATCTAAACCCCATTAACTTCATAACCGTTATTTCATACCTTAGTCTAGAAAGCATTTGTTGGTGTAAAGCAGCATTTGACTAATTAAGATTAGTTAACATTACTATAATTTCTAATATTCACTGGTTTGTGGAAACAGAACTGAAAGTCATTGATGATGTTCAATAATTTATTAAAGTTTTCAATTGAACAAACAGATAAAAAAAAATACTTGATTAATATGCCTAGATGTGTCAACAGGGCATTCAAATATATAGCAAGCTTTTTACTAAGGAAATCCAACTCATGTCCAAATATTTATTCATAAGATGTGTAACCTAAAGTTGTGACTTATTGTTATTTCTGATATTAACTTTAATTAGTTAAAATTGTAAAATTAACTATATAGATATGTGTAGCTCTTTGGGCAACGGTAGGAGCGAATCTACTTGATGTGTAAAATAAATCTGCTCAGGAATGAGCAACACTAGGACCAACTCCAATATTTTTGCAAACATTACAGACCCACACGATGGGCAACCATGCTACTGCTGCGGAACCCGGATTAAGGGAGGGCGTAAGTACATTTCATATGTATATAGGATGTCCCATGGGCATTGGCAAACATTTAAAGAGGTGATAATATACTTCAAGAGCTTCAAAAATACTCATACAGACTAAGTTACGAATCCATACAGAAAAGCATGAAATTTATTAATTTATTTATACAAAATTTTTTGGGTTTGTCAAACACTAGGTCCATTTTCGCTCTATATTACAGTATTTTTAGACGAACTACTACTAATACATAGATAACAAAACTAATGATTATTATCTATATTAAGATAAAGTAGAAATTTAACTTTTGTGTTTTTATAACTCATATCTTTTGTAAAAGATGAAGCGATAGCTAAAGCAGTATTAAGTTAGGTTACTACCGATTGCTTCATAAACTGAAAAAAAATGTTCTTCAAATGTAAGTATAATGCGTCTAAGTTATAATTATTATTAAGGGGTTATTTTAACTTTTATTATGATATTTACAACTGTATTAGTATGAATACATCAAGTAAATGTGTACAGAGAAATATTATCACATGAAACACGCTTGTTGAGAAACTACCCACTGGTAGCAGTCTAATAATTTGTCTACATGAGAAGATCACGAGGCCATCTTCTTTTCAGACGCCTCAGAGGGTTATCAGGAATCGAAGAGGAAGCAAGGTTAGAAACAAGAGGATTCGAATGGTTATGAAGTTTATTATGGAAGGATAGGTATCTGGATTTGGCCAAATCGGAAACATATGGAACATTGAGGTCTTTATGGATTATTTTATTAGTGAAAAAGTAAGGATTGAGGATTTTACGAAGGATTTTGGATGAGAGAGGAATTCGATGGTTTAGTGGAGCAAGGGGCTATTAAGCATCTAAACTACTCTATATTTTGTTTTTCATATGATCATGGATTATTCGCAATTTTTCATCAGCCTTCAACTTCAGAGGCCATATTTAACATATTTTTTTATATATAGTAAAAGCATTTTATTAACTAATTTAAGACAAAATATCACATATCATATACACACACATACAGGAATAAATGATTTTTATTCAATATTTTGTAATTCCGGGAATTTTGGCAAAAAACACTGATATTTCGAGGAGACAGAATTTCACACATATTGATTTAAGTCTTCGGATTCATAAAGTCCAACCAAATAAAAAAATGACCTCAGATTGGTCGTTCTATCTTTTCTGATAATACCGTTTTCATATTTTCCTGGATCCAATATCACCAGCGCAAATTGCAAAGCTGTTTCAGATCAACTTTATCTATATTCACAGCGTCCTTTTCATCTTTCAGTACATTTTTTCTATCTGAGTCAAAGCTTGAAATAAATAGACGCGGTAACACTTTTGTTTTATTGCGGATTCAATAAAAATCAAGATGCAAAGAAAAGCGTTATTTATTTTTTACAAATGTTCAATTATTTCAAACAATTTTCCTTTTAGAAAAGGTTAAAGAAAAAAATAGACCGCTGACGACATAAATCCACTCTAATAGAAAATGGCACCCAATGAAAAAAGTAATTTATTTCATAATACCGTGACGAAACTTGTAAGCATTCCTATTCCATGAAGTAATTAAGTTTGTTGGTTGATCAATTTCATTTGCTGTTCAATTTCAAATTATTCTGGTAAAGTTTATTTTATTCTATTTATTTTTATTTTGTGCTTCCTCAATACCGAAGGTACAAGGGAAACATTGTATTCGTCCGAGAGGTTAAAAAAAAATTGTGCTCAGAACCGAAAATCCCCACTCATTCAGACATCAAGGATCAAATTTGGTTCAGTGTCTGTCTGTTTCTAGTCAAATCGATATAACGGGCATATAACCTACTACCGTTTATCCGATTTTCATCAAATTTTCATGATTTTTGCGGGTTGACTAATTTAAGACAAAATATCACACATCATATACACATACACATACAAGAATAAAAGGTTTTTATTCATATGCTGTGATTTTTGCAGAAAACACTGGTATTTCGAGGAGACATAATTTCACACATATTGATTTAAGTCTTCGGATTCATAAAGTCCAACCGAATAAAACAACGGTCGATTGCGGGTATCTAAATGGTCCCGTATCAATTTCATTTAATTTTAACCAGCACTTCAGCATACGCACGCGCAAACGCATTTTTCTAGATTTGCCAATATTTCAGAAACGGCTCGTTCGGTTTATCTCAAAGGTAGATAAAAGGTAGGTATTTGTTTAAAAAAAAATGTAGGGTCAATTTTATTGAATTCTGTCCATTGTTTTCTTTTATATATGTCAAAACGTGTTTTTCTTAAATTTGGAGGGAATTTAGGAATTGGTATACGTAAAATGAAATAGGCATCAATATTATCGAATTCTATTTAATACTTCAGAAAAAACTACTTCCGCTTTCAGACCAGGAAATTTTTTATTTGATATGCCTATAGTTTGAAAACGGCGCATTCGATTTGATCCAAAATTGGAGGATATTTAGAGTATAGAAATTACTTAGTATCAATTTCTTTGAATTCCATTTCAACTACACTCTTTGTAGTAGTCTGAAAAGGCTTTAATACTAATTTTTCCAAAAGGGATCTCCTAAATGATCTTTAAATTTGTTTATTTGAAGTAATTCTATGGTTATCAATAGGCATAACAAATAATTTTGAAGTTAAAAAAAGGAGACACATTTTCACAGTTTGACAAAAAAAATAAAGAAATAAGAGTACAAATGCCTATAGATAGAATGGGATATTTATTTCATAGAATATTTTCCACTTAAAAAACAAAACTTTTATTGGCATGGCATGGAACCTTGTTTCAAGCTATTGCTTGTTGAAATATTTTAACTGATACGTACCTGCATATGTATTTTTGAAAAACTAAATATATAGAATTTGACGACAAGATTACATAAATTATTCATTTTTAATAACTAACATCATTTAACGGAAACTAAATGAATATTTACATGGAAACTAAACCAAATAGAATATTTTTTTTTTTTTATTGAGAAATATTACAGTTAAGGAAATTTATAATAGTGTTCATAAAACACATTCATACTCTATTTACAATGGATATTACAGACAAATAATAATACTAAAAGTATATATATATATATAAGAACTAAACTGATCAGTTGTAACTTCAACAAGAGAATTTACTAACCACTTTTACCAGAAACTTTTAAAATTATTTTTAAGCTTTGGGTGTTTTTCATATCACGGCTTCGGCCGTAAAGATCTACGAAAGAAAATCTTATCCAATCTATCGGTGTATGTAAACATCCAAATTTGGGACTTTACGTGGACTAGAAACTGCCATTGAGAACTTATACTACACTGATCAGGAAACAACAGAAGAAACAATTATTATTTAGTTTAATTGGCAGACGCTCCAAATTATCCTTAACTAACAAACTTACCATCTAAAAATTACTTTTAAAAGATTTATGGACTTACAGCTAAGGAGGTCAAAAACTAAATAAACTATTTTATTGATACCTGGTAGAGTTCCCGAGAATATTTTCAGTTGGAAGATATGCATTTTTCACTGTTTTTATTTAATAGTTCAATTTAAAAAAAAAATAGATTTAATTGATGTCCCGAGTTTTCCCATACTCGCCCCACTGTGTGCCTCAACAGATTTTTTTTTATTTTAATGAAGATCAAATTTTTATTTTTATTACTATTGTTTCAATCCAATTGTTTATTAGCTTAAGCTCGACTTATGGCAGTCATTTCTTTCCTCAAAATTCTATTCCAAGTCAATTGTTTTAATTTCCCTTGGTTTCTCGTTTATGAAATGGTTTCCTTAAAGAAGCTTTAACAAAAAGCCCTGTTGGGCATACTCAAAGAATTTCAACTGTTGTTTCATGAAATTTAATCTCATTACATCACTCAGTTGATTTCCTCTTTCCAAGTCATCAGGTTTTCAATTCATTGATGTTGATCAGGATAAACCTGTGGTCTAACCGATAAGCGATTCTTAAAAATCATCGTTTTACAATTATTTTTTTTAATGAATCGTAAATTCTTAGTAACAAAAGATCATAAATAAATATTTCATTTTTTTTTAATAAAGAACTTTAAGTCAAAAAGGAATATTTGACAACTTTTAAAATTCAAAAATTGCCTAGCATCCATAGTAAAGCATTTCATTAATGCTTCATAAAATATACTATGGCGTATTAGCTTGACAAAATAAAAATAAAATATTGCTAATATAGCGATAAGAAATAAGGCAATAATAGAGAAATATGTTTTCAATAAAGGCTGGAGACAAGTAGAAGAAAATGGTAGAGGGTTTGGCAATG
The DNA here is from genome assembly GCA_928085145.1 of Nezara viridula. Classification (NCBI taxonomy): domain Eukaryota; kingdom Metazoa; phylum Arthropoda; class Insecta; order Hemiptera; family Pentatomidae; genus Nezara; species Nezara viridula. The sequence goes on from OV725077.1 coordinate 114,305,401, forward strand.
CCCCATCTTTACGACGTGTCCCAATAGAAGCATTAGGAGCATCGATTTTGCCCAAAGACAAAGGGGCTACGGGTCAGGTATATCTTCTAATGTACTTGGAGGACTCTAAAAAAATATAAAAGTAATGTATAAAATATTGATAGAAAACAAAAAATAAGAATAAAAACATAATTTAAAAAGATACTATTGAAATTTTTTTTTACAAAATCAAATAATATACTCATTCTGAGTAAAAATAAGTGAGTGAGTAATAATTACACATATGTAATGTTACTTGACTGTTAAGCTTAAATTATTTAATTATTTTTAAAGTTAAATGTTTATTTTATAGGACCAGGCCCGGACCTACGATACATATTGGGTTGAAAAATATGTCCTTTCTGTTTTTTAGTGTGAAATAAAACTTTTAAATTTATTTTAATCTACAATATATAATGACTGTTATTTAATATGACTTTTTCTCATATTTATGCATAATGCCATGTTCATTGAATTTCTGAAGTTTATTTGTTAAAAAACTCATCCAAGTGGTTTTTGATGTCCTCTTCCTTTCCTCTTCATACTTGGAGTTCTGCAGAGGCTGGAATAAGTGGTAGTCACTTGGAGCTACGTCTGGTGAATGAGGTGGGCAAAAGGTCCCATCGAAGGCTGAATAAATTATTGCGAGTGACCAATGAGGTGTGGGGCCTAGCGTTTTCTTAGTGGAACGCAACACCCTTCCGATTTGCCGATTCTGGGCGTTTATTTTTAATCGATTGATCCAACTTTTGTTAATTGTGAGCAGTATAGACTTGAATTAATTGTTTGTCTTGATGGCTGTAGATCATAGAAAATAACATGGTTGAAATCCCACCATATGGAAAGCATTATCTTCTTTGGGTGCAATCCGAGTTATGACATTCTTCTAGGAGCCTCGCTATTTGGTTTCCAATATTTTCTACTGATTGCATTATCGTAAAATATCCATTTTTCATCTCCAATTACCAACCTTTTCAAAAATTGGTCGTTTTATTGCCGTTTCCGTGGTGAATCACAATCGGAAATGCGTATTGCCAAGTTGACCTCGGTGAGAGCATTAAGCTTGGAAACACTGATTAAGCTCTAGCACTGATTAGGTGGGATTTTTATCAACGATGGCTTTAACAGTGCTCGTTTCAATTTCACGTGTGCGACCAGTTGACCAACCAGACCGTTGAGCAACATTTATGTCAACATTTCCTCGAAATTTTTGAAATTTTTGACAGGTGAGTTCGGTTAAGGCAACATCCCCATAATCACTGAAAAATCTTCTATGAGCTTCTGCAGCACGTTTACCTTTTTTAAAATATTACAATAAAATATTTCGATAAGGAATATTATTTTCTTCCATATTCACAGTGCAATATCAAACACAATACTAAGCTAGTTCCAACAACAGTAAACATATTTAGTTGCTAACATAATTACAAACAGGATAAACAATCCACCTTAGGGATGGATTCATCAAATAATAAGTGTATCATAGTGACATATAAATAAACAGAAAACCCAAAAGGCTTATTTGCCAACCCAATACTTTTGACCTAGCATGTGAGGAAGATGAAGAAGAAACAATTTCCACGTACTGTCTAGAATACTAATGTACTGCAGGTATTCATCAAAGCTAAAATAATGTATCAGATGAATAATTATATAGAATATTGGAAGAGTTTTAAATTAAAATATAGAATTCTGGAAGCAATAACTATTACAGAAAATTTGGAAAATGTAATACATTTTAATTCTGATCCAAAAAAACACATTGGCCAAAACTGTGCAAAACTTTTGGAAAAGTTAAATAGATAAAATGAATTCTTAAACCTGATAAACATAATAAATTGAAACTAAACACACTAGAATGCGCCTTGATATTTTTAGTGGGATTGACCAGTGACCAGAGGTTCCCAATCTTTTTCCACCATCCTGCACATTTATTGGTTATGTGTTTAGTGTGCAGATATTGGTTACTGTTATAATATTTAAAATATAAATGTAAAGTTCATTTATAAAAAGAAATATATAGGTAGTTACAGTAACAAACATCTTTATTATTTCCAAAACTAATGAAACATATTCCTACACAAAATGCGAAATGAATGTTATTAAGTTTATAAAGGATTTTTATAATAGATTAACACATTTTTAAATAATAATTAAAATTAAATGGAAGCAGTGTGGGTTATAACTTTGGTATATAATATTTGTGTTCAAATAAAATAAAATAAAAAAACCTTTATCACTAACAACTTATGAAGGGTCTTGGGTTCAGTACAATATGAGGAAGTAGTGTTATAATGCCAACGATTGTGCAAGGAGATGACGGGCCAATATCACGCTAAACGGCCCAGTTTTCCTTCTAAATCGATTATTTAATTTAGAGTAAGCACTTTATAGAGACTAGACTAGGTTTGCCCCAGGAGGGTCTCCCGGCCCTAGGGTCAACCCACTGCTTATGAAAAATTATTAGTCATCAGTCGGATTCGAACATGGGATCATCAGCTCTGAAAGCCATTGCTCACCCACTGAGCTACTCCGCTCCCATGTTCAATTAATAATTGGTTATTTATTTCAAAATTATCGATATGCTGCAGCGAACAGTAAAATTGTTACGAGGGTGATCTTCAATCAAGTTTAGAGATAGGCACAAGTTTCACTTATTCTTCTTCTTCTTTATCATTCTCCTTAGTGCTTCTCAGCGTGGAGATGCCCCGGTCCAGGATTGCCAAACCTCTCGATCCCAAGTCAGCGCTTTCATTCAATTCATAGGCTTCCGTTTGTTTTCACCAATCCTGAAAATGTGGTCCATCCATAACAATCTAGGTCTTCCTAGAGGACTGCGCTCGGTAGGCCTGGCCTCAATAAACGTCTTTGGATAACGGTCCTCATCCATTGTGCATGACGACTAAACCCTCCCAACTGCATCTTTTCGGCTATTTCCCTCAAAGCTGACACTCCCATGTCTCCTCGTATCCTTTCATTCCTAACTCAGTCCCGCCTTGTTTTTCCTGCTGTTCTTCAAAAGTACTTCATTTCTGCAGCAGAAGCTCTACTCTAATGCCTGCCCGTCTTTCACTTCCATAAATAAGAGTAAATAAGTATATGGACTTAAATATGTATAATTTTTCCCTATTCCCTTTTCCCAAACACTGTGCTACATAACTGGTGGTATATGTGGTTAGCTTTCTTAATTCTGTTTGAGAGTTCATGGTCCATTTTTCCGTTTCTGTTGAGCACTACTTCGAGATAAGTGTACTCCTGCGCTGCCTCCAAGGTTTCTGCTCCGCAGCGAACCAATACTTCCTCCTCTTCACGACCAATGTGCAACACCTTGTTCTTTTCAACATTTAATATCATATCTTTTCTTTCTAGCTCAGCCTCCCACTCAGTAACTGCTTGCTGAAGATTTTCTTTGGGATCGGCAATGAGGACAACATCATCTGCGAAAACCATCACTTGAGCAACTATTGTCCTCATGTTCCACCTTCCCACGACCGTCCGTGTTGTTTTCCGCTTGCATATTTTCAATATTTCATCCATAAACATTATGAACAGGAGAGGACTTAGACTGTCATCCTGTCTAACGCTCTTTCTCATAGAGATGCCCTCGGACATTCTTCCGTTAATTCTAACTACTCCTTTGGAATCATGGCAGGTAAATTTTATGGCACCACAAGCTTCATACGGGCACCAAATCGGGCATGAGTGACATCACCCGGGCACAGTGGTGCCCGCGAGCTCTACGAAACCTAGACTACAGCTCAGTAAATATAATATGAAGGTGATTAAAAATAAATTAAACACTTGAAATTAAACTTAAACAACTGGATATATAGGTTATTTTTGTTAGTGTTATTTGTAGTTTATTAGTTATTTGGTTAGGCACACACACACACTCAATTTTCCCTTATCATCCTACTTAAATAATTAAATTTCTACCCAAATAGGACTAATTATTATTTAATTATACATAAATATAAGACCTCAAGTTATTAAACTAAAGTAATTAAAGGTTATTACTTTATTTTTTCCAACCTATAAACACTACTTTGCTGAAATATTTTCAGCGGCTGGCACTTCTTCGTGTCTCCTCTCACCGTAAAGTAAATCAAAACAGTTTTTGAATTATTCCAGAATAAACATTCGTTGCGCGATAGCTTCTACTTGATCATTAACCATAAGAAAGTGCAAAAAAATTGTGTTTTAACGAGAGGGCTCTAATATATCAAACCACGACAGAGTAAATTTAAAACCTACTAGCATGTTTTTAATCTTCCAGGCCGGCTGGTATGGAAAAATAAGAATTAATGTGGTTGCCCATGTCATATCTAGAAGTTCAGGACTGCCACAACTTTTCAGAATTCTGAACGTTGAAAAATTCTCTGTTTGTGTTTTCAGTTTTAGGTTCTCATTACCTACTACAATGTTTTCTTTTAGTATTTTAAAAATCCTAAAGACTATTTCAACCCGTTAAAAAAAATAATAATTTAAATAACTTTTCTAAGCATTTAATTAAGACTCAAATACAGTGAACAGTTCTTTTCTCTGAGATATTTGTAAACCTTTTTTTAAAAAAAACATTTTTTTATTGAATACCATTACATTCTTTCACAATTAAGGACATTATTAAACAGTGATACAGAAGTTTATTCACACCAAAGATTCCGTAAATATGAATAAAACCAAACTAAAAGTAAATATATATATAAACGAAAAGAAACTTGAATTAGTCAAAATAACAACTTAAGTACGATATTTACGAAATTCATTCATTCGAGAGAATTCCGATTCGAAGCTTTCTTCCATACGTGGAAGGAAAAGCAGGACTCGAGCGCATCTCACTCAGCCGTATCACTGGTATTATGGACCAGTGACATTCATGACTTGAGTGGAGAATCTTGCCTTTGCCTGACTCAAATATACACTTATTTACAAAAGGTCTCTGGGCTACTGCCTCTGCAATCATCGAGGATTGTAGAGATAGATGGAACTATTACATAGGAGTTGTGCAAGGGATTTTGGATGATATGTAAGGTTCTGATGCAATTCGTAGAATTTTAAACTTTATGATTTGTTTAAATAAAAGAAATGTTGTTCTGGGTCAGCAATGAGAACTGAATTGAATATAATACTAATAAATCATTTCGACATAACTGAATCATCAGGAATACCACAAAAACCTTATTCAGGTGGCCGTATTGAGGGCAGCATGGATGCTTATTGATACTTGGAAACCAATTTGTTTTAGAATAATCCAGATAACCTAACGAAGATATTTTATTTTTACTTTCTTTTTTCATTAACCTATTATAAGTATCGCGATCATGAAATAATTCGAAACTGAGTTTTTAACGAAATACACATTTTGAGGTCTCATTAATTCCAAATAATTTAATAATTCTTAATCACTCATTCTTAATAATTCAAATAACTCAAATAATTTCACTCAATATTATGTGTGCTTATGAGTGTATGATCAGCATAGCTGAAAAACTAAAAATCTTATGAAACTAATATTACGTATTTAATGTATGTGTATTTAATGTATGTGCGTACTCCGTTCCACATATTTTCTGACCCTTGGAAACTATCTGTAGTCAAAATGATACATAAACCCAAAAAGCCACCAGAATACCCATCCTCTTACGGTCCTATCTCTCTTTTACCCATCATGGGCAAAATCCTGGAGAAGCTCATCTTAAAACGCCTGTATCCCATCCTAGATTCTAACCACATAATCCCTGATCACCAATTTGGATTCCGCACATCCCATTCCACTATCCAGCAATGTCATCGTGTGGTAGATGTTGTCTTCTCTGCATTGGAGCGCGGAATGTATTGCACTGGAGTTTTTCTCGACGTATCCTTGGTCACATCCTTTACACAGTTTATACAGCTGATATCCTAACCCATCCTAACACTGTCATCACTACGTATGCTGATGACACATGTATCCTGTCAGTTAATAATGATCCAATTGCAATTGGATTAACAATTGCATCCCAAACTCTTCAAGCACACATCACAAACCTTGATGAATGGTGTCAAAACTGGAGGATTAAAATAAATTCCAATAAATCCCATCAAATCACCTTTTTCCTTCGTCGTAAACATATGACTTGCTGTCCTATAGTATCCTTTAATAACACCCCACTTATCCCTGTAGAACAAATCTGATACCTACGACTCCAGCTGGACAAACGTCTCACTTGGAATCCTCATACAAGACTGAAACGACAAGAAACTGGTCGACGTTTCCGCTTAATCCAACACTTACTGGACAAACGCTCTAAACTTTCAATGAATTACAAACGACTCATATACATGACTATAATAAGACCTATTTGGACTTATGGAGTTGAGTTGTGGGGCTCCACTAAACCATCAAATTCCTCTCGTCCCCAATCTTTACAATCCAAAATCCTTCGTAAAATCCTTAATGCTCCTTACTTTGTCACAAATAAAATAATCCATAAAGACCTCAATGTTCCATATGTTTCCGATTTGGCCAGTTGCTGGAGTTATGTGGTTTAGAATGGTGCAATTAAGAAAGTTTTTATTGCGTACCGTCGAATAGATAAGATTTGAGTTTTTTTAATGGTCTTAATGAGACTTTTCTTTTGATGAATATGAACGAAATTTCCAGATGTGTTCTTTAAGCTTCATTAAATATACGCTTCAGAGACATTTTGCAACAGCCCATTTTTTTTTGAGAAAACAATTTCTAACTCAAAGTAGAGTGAAAGGTGGGTGAATTTATTACTGATTTCTGAAGTTAAAGCTGCTGACTGTTGTTTATATTTTATTAATTATTTGATTCTCGAAAACATTGGAGCTCAAATTAAACATAAATAAGATTTTATTAATAAGAGAAACAGACCTGAGAGGTGGCAAGGTAAAGTCCCTTTGGTGGACATACTCGCCGAAGGATGTGGTCTGGACTCTGCGGTCCAAATCCATTAATGTGTATAAATCGTAAATAGTGCAAATAATTAGCAGAACCGTCCCTCTCCGTTCAATGAAAGTCACAAGGCCTTCTGCCACATATGTTACCCTTAGCTATCCCCAATCCTTAAAATGCCCTCGGGCAGTGGAAGGAATTCGTTTCTTGTATATATTGTATTGTTATGTAATTTAGTACTATATATGTAATTTGATTCAATAAACATTTTTGTGGATCAGAAAAAAAAGAAAAAAAAAAAAAAAGAGAAACATTGATAAGAATTGTTTTCAATAAATATATAAAATGTTTTGGGTAGAGATATTTTCCATAAATGGGTCTGGTTATATTTATATAAGGGAAAGGTTGAAAGTATCTGAATAATAAAACTCTTTCGAGAAGGGTTCTGTCAAGAGTCGGATCTCGGTATAGAAAGATCCTTTCAAATATTTGGACCACCAAGTCGAAGGAACTTGATACCTGAAGGAAGGGATTGCTTGAAAACAAGGCCTAAGCCGCTCTCCCATCATCTCAGGATATACTCTTCACGTTTATTGTATATACAGGGGCGATAGAACCAGTGATCGTTAAAGAATGTCTGAGTCCCTTTGTATCAAGTAATATGATGTTAAAATAAATATTTCAAAATCATCAACCAATCGAAAGGTAAACTAATTTAAGATTGTTTATGCAGGTTGTTCCGTAAATAGAGGGAAATATTTTAAAACTTGATAGTAGACATCAAGATCTACAAAAAATTTTCTATAAACAATTGCACAATTCCCAGCTGAAAAGTAGGTAATTTAAGATTTGTTTTTTTTTTTTTAAGTCTCACGTTTTTTGTTGAGTAGGAAGCAATAACTTAAAACATGTTTGATTTACGTACTTAAATATTACTCCATAATAAACTAGATCAAATTTACTTTACATACAAGTAAAGTTTGTCATCGTTAAAACTATTTAAACAGGCCTATTGAGCGGACAAGCACAGCTAAGTTCCGTTTAAAAAAAATCATAAATTATGTGTCATTTATTTTAATCGTCCTTTATATGTACTACATTTACCACACATTTAGGAAAACTTCCTCATTTAATAAGTTTTAAATCAATATTAATTGGGTTGAGATTTATAAGAAAAATTTTTGAGATTCATCACAAGTTGTGTAAATAAATGATTTGATTGTTTATCCCGTCACCTCAAAGTACCCGTGTATTTAGCAAAAGTTACTACAACCAACCGTTCTAAAGCTTTTATTTCTTGTTTTTAAGTGATATAGGATGTGTTGTAATAAATATAATTGTCAAACAACAGGTTTTATTTATAAAAATAAATAAATAATGATAAACATAATAATAAACATGTTTGGTTAAAGTATTTAAATACTAATCAGTAGTAAACTAGACAACATTTAATTTTTTTTTTTTTTTATTTATTGATGATATTTACAACTGTATTACAAGTAAAAATACATTCAGTAAATGTGAACAAAATAATATAATAGCATGAAATCATTTGTTGAGAAACTACCCACTGGTAACACTCTAAAAATGTATTTAAAAAAGGAGATCTCGAGACCATCTTCTTTTCAGACGCCTCGGAGGGTTGTCAGGGATCGAAAAGGAAGCAAGGTTAGAAAGGAGAAGGTTAGGATGGTTCTGAAGTTTGTTATGGAAGGATAGGTATCTGGATTGGGCCAGGTCAGAAACATAAGGAACATTAAGGTCGTTATGGATGATTTAGTTTGTGACAAATTAAGGAGCTGTGAGGATTTTACGAAGGATTTTGGATTGTAAGGATTCTATATGAGAGGAATTCGTTGGCTTAGTGGAGCCACAGACCTCAATTCCGTAAGTCCAAATAGGTCTTATTGTAGTCATGTATATGAGTCTTTTGTAATTGACTGGGAGCTTAGAGCGTTTGTCTAGTAAGTGTAGTCGGAAACGTCGAGCGATTTCTTGTCGTTTCAGTCTGGTATGAGGATTCCAAGTTAGACGTTTGTCTAAGTGGAGTCCAAGGTATCGGACAGGGATAAGTGGGGTATTATTAAAGGATACTGTAGGCCAAGGGGACATAGGTTTACGACGAAGGGTAAAGGTTATTTGATGGGATTTATTGGAATTTATTTTGATCCTCCAGTTTTGACACCATTCTTCAAGATTTTTGATGTGTGATTGAAGGGTTTGGGATGCAATTGTTGGGTCGTTATTAACTGATAGGACAAAAATGTGGAACTCTTCACGATTTTGCGTGTCATCCTTGCGCAGGGGCCATGCTAATCTTCTCTGTATCGTTACAATTTTAGTACATTTAATTTAAACAAAAACAGAGTTTGCCATTGGTAAAACGATTTAAAGAGGACTATTGAGCGTACAAACACAGCTATGTTCCGTTCACAAAACGTCATAAATTAAGTGTGATTTTCTTTAATCATCCTTTAAATGTACTGCATTTACCACACATTTACGAAAACTTCCTCGTTTGATAAACTTTAAGTCAATATTAATTTTATTAAGAATTATAACGAATTTACCTTAAGTTGTGTAAAAAAATGATGTGATTGTCTGCTATCCTATCCAGTCACTTAAAAGTACCCGTATTTTCCACAAAAATGACTAAAATCAAATGTTGTGAAGTTATTATTTCTTGTTTTTACGTGATAGGGGATGTGTTGTGATAAATATAATTGCCTAGGAACACATTTTATCAGTACAAACAACAAATTTAAAAATAAAGATTTTTCAAATATTATTTATGTAACGTGGTTATGATATTTTGTTTTCCTCCCAGATTTCTGTAATAGGAATTGATATGTGTTTATAAGTGAGAAACTTAATGTTTCAATACTCACGTTTTCATGAAAAAAATTTAAGCAATCAGTAGGTCTCTTTATTTTAAACATAAATTTTAGTAAGAAATATTAGGTTTGTCACTGATAAATATATGTGAAGTACTATGATGGAGATCTGGGCTAAACCACTACACGTGAAAAATATTTAAAAAATCATTATTTTTTATTATTTATTTTTAGGAATAAAATGTGTGTTTTGGCAATTATATTTATTACAACACATTCCATATCACGTCAAAACAAGAAATAAAAGCTTTGGAACAGTTGGCTGTAGTCATTTTCTGTGAATAAACTGGTACTTTTGGTGAGTGGATAGACAATCACATTTCTTTAAACAGCTTGAGGTTAATTTCAAACATTTTCCTCATAAATTTAAAGCTTATTAAACGAGGAAGTTTTTTAAATGTGTGGTAAATGTAGTATATATAAAGGATGATTAAAATAAATCACACATAATTTATGATTTTTTAAACGGAATTTAGCTGCCCTTGACCGCTCAATAGGCCTGTTTAAATAGTTTCAACGATGGCAAACTTTACTTATGAGTACAGTAAATTTGATTTAGTTTATTATAGAGTAATGTTTAAGTACTTAATTCAAACATGTTTTAAGTTATCGCTTCTTACTTTTTTGCTGGAAATTGGCAATTATTTATATGTTTTTTTTTTTGTAGATTGTGATGTCTACTATTAACTTTTTAAATATTTCTCTCTAGTTACGGGACACAATGTATATAGGTATAATTATTTATGATATGATATTCCATAAGAGGTCAGTTAAAATCAATACCGACATTATTGCAAATACATTGGTCGAAAAGCATTAACTGAATTTAATAACGATTACCCTGCTTAATTTATTTAAGTCAATTGAATATGTTTTACAACCAACTTAGACATTTTTTCAACCATCCCATGTTTAGCATATTTTTGATCCTTCAAATCTAACCGGTTTTGAAGACAGAAAAGAGCTATCTGCCATATCATTCAGATTTTCATTTTTTTTTCAAACATATTACTACTTTCTTCTCATATCACCAATTTTTTTTTAATTAATGTTTCCTACAAAATCCGTTGCTCCTGTAACCCTTAGTTTTTTATGATTAAACATTACCGTTTCTGAGATTTTATAGAAAAAATAAGTCTGGAGATAATTAATCATTTGTTATAAGAACATATCGTCGGTTAATTGCAATCATTGGTTTTCTAATTAAATTAATTTTCTTTTTTCTTTTTTTTTTATTATTTATTTAGACATATAATAGTCTGTCACAGGGACAATAATTATATTGATAAATGAGCACATTCACACCGTATATACAAAAAAGAAACAAAATTAACAAAAGTAAAATAATAACTAAATACTAATAAATAAAAACTATATACAATAAAAAAAATAAAATAACCTAAATATAAGTAAATCAAAAAAATAAAAATACAGTCATACCTGTATACAATATATACAATCAGGCGGGGAACCCAAATCCCTGCGCTACTCTCTCAACCGCCTCACCGGTGCTAAAGCCGCTGGAGCTTGAGCGAGAGCGACCTAGCCACATACACTCATGTCTTGAGTGGAGAATCCGGTCATTGCCAGAACTCCAAAATAAATACTATAAAAGATCTCTGGGCAACTTCCGCTTCAACCTTCGAGGAGGGTTGTAGGGATGAGTGGAACTAGATAGGGATTGGGCTAGTGGATTTGGATGATTGATAAGGTTTTGATGGAATTTTGAAAAATTTTCAGGGATAAGGTTAAGGACAAATGGGATATTAAGGTCGTGATGTAGGGTTTTGTTGGTTACATAGAACGGAGCATCGACTATTGTTCGGAGGATTTTGGATTGAAAGGATTGGATGCGTTTGATGTTAGAGAATTTTGCTGTCCCCCACAGTTCAAGTCCGTAGGTCCAAATGGGTTTCAGGATTATCTTGTAGATCAGTAATTTGTTATCAATTGAAAGTTGAGATTTTCTAGTCGGTAGTCTGTATAATTGGCCGTATCGTCGGTTAAGTTCTTGTCTTTTAAGTCTAGTATGTGGATTCCACGTTAGTCTTCGGTCTAAGATAAAGCCAAGATATCGGACTGTGTCTGAACAAGGAAGCTGGATGGAATTAAAAAGGACTGATGGACAGGATCTGCGGCGGAGTATGAAGGTAATGTGTTTGCATTTGGATTCGTTTACTTTGATGCACCATTTATTACACCAGTGCTCAATCATGGAGAGGTGTCTTTGAAGATTTAAAGATGCTATTTCGGGATCTGAGTTGGATGATAGGATGGCGGTGTCGTCAGCAAATGTTGCCAGGAAGGTATTGGGATGGACAGGAATATCGGCGGTAAGAAGGATATAAAGGACGGGGCCCAAGACGCTACCTTGAGGAACACCGGCTTCAACTGGGTAGGAATTAATTATCTTTAGTGTTTAAAAATTAATTATTTTAAAACAGTGTTCATGAGTTTTTAGTATTTAATTAAATAAACAAAATTTGTCATTCACTAAGTTTTAGGCGGATGTTAATAATTTGATTATAAGGGGTCACTAATACGGACTAAAGTTATATTGATCATCCTTGGCATGCTTTTTAAAAATAATTGTTTCTATCTGTTTTCATTAGAGTAAATTAAACTAAATAATTCTCTCTCTCTCTCTCTCTCTATGTATATATATATATATATATATATATATATATATATATATATATATATATATATAACGTTATAAAGTTATGTAAATTAACTAAAACTGTTATGGTTAGTGGATTCCCGCTGCTATACTGTAATACTTCCATGTTAGAGCCTCCATAGCCTTCATAAAAATATAAGTTAAAGTGAGTGCTGGCGCCTATTACAAGAAATTGGCTAGTCACCTAGGAAAACTAATTTGAATATTACATCGTTACTATGCAAATGGTACGTAGGTCATAGTTTCATTTTCCATTTCATAAAAAAAGGTTTTCTAAGGTTATTATACAATAAAAATAATTTCCATTTAATTGAAAATTGTAATATTATCAAGATAAGGATATTTGAGGCATAGAAAAAATATTGATTAATTATTTATTATAACATTATCTTGTCCACTGTAAAGTATCAAGTATGAAAACACATATTTTTCAAACTATTGGAAATAAACCTTCCCATGCTGATCTTACTTTCATTTAAACAAATTCAAAGATCACGTGTATCAATCTTCGAGCAAATGTTACGCCATGTATTCAAATATTTTTTTTACATTATACTCTTCCTTACATCCGATATGAGGCGATTTAAAATGTGTTGTAACATAAATATATCTGTTGAAACAAATATCTCATTTTAACAGCTGTCACTGTGATAATGATATAATAATATAATTGCATCAGTAACTAACAAAAAAAATTTTTAGTTTCTATAACCTAAAAAGGTTAAAATCTCCAATTTTATTACTTTATTTTTTCTCTATTCAGGTTTTATTAAACTATTTATATTATACTCCATTTTAGCACTTGAACATATTAATATTGTTAAGTATTAAAATTTCAAATAATTAAATTCCTTCTATCTGATATAGCTCTCGATATATCTTCTTTTTTTTTGTTCTTGACCGTGTTGGAAATTAGGGGCCAGGTTTTGATCCTATGATCTTCAATTTACGACATTACAGCGCTCTAACCAATCTGTTTCACCGTCCCCCTAATTGTCACATATCGGAAAATAATTCTGCCTATGATTCATTATAAACTTCAATTCAATTATATTCTATACTGAATTCGTAGAATTAGTTACCATTCTTTCGTACGGTACCAATATTGTTGTACTCGATGAATAATCTCCTCTGGAATCTAATTTTTACTAACGATTATATTATAAATCCAGTTTTCTAATTTAAAGAAATATTTAGAAAATAATTAATTGCCAAAGCTAATCTGTAATAATTTATATTTGAGTCTCAAGATTTATCAGTGTAACAGGTATGTAGGTAACGATTATTTGTCTATAACGACATCAAACTAATGCATTACAAATTATAGTTATTACTAAAAATAAATTTAATTTATCGAAGTTGGAAAGAAAAATGTATATTGGATGATATTATACTACATAGTACTATCGACTTTCTTCTTGAAGAGGCGTTGATGGTATTATCGGAACTTTAGCTAATTATAATTTTTCTTTTCAACTCCCGCCATCAGCTCATTATTTTACGTCATACCCCTTTCCAATTTATTAAATCGTTCACGAAAATAGCTTGACGGAGGAGGTAGTGCATTACGTAACACCCTAATTTGTTCCATTTTTATCTAACCTTTGAAGCGTAACCTTGTACAACATCCGTTTTAATATTAAGAACTATTCAGCCGCAATGTTGTGGTCTGAAAATATACTAGTATAGAAAACAGAATAAAAATTATACAATGCTAATTGCAACTCGACCGAGATTATTTGTTACTCCGTGGGTGATCTAATTAAAGCAAGATATTAAAGCAACAATAACAAATATTACAATTAAAATATTATATATTATTGATAATAAATTATACTTTTATAGAATACGCGTTATAGAAGGTGATATAAATGCCTCCAAGAAAATAATTGATCAAAATACAGTCAACAATAATAGTTTAAAAATCAATCCACACCTTTATTGTAACATGTGAAATACAATGAAAACACTTTATCATTTATTATTTAAATGGAAAATCTTAATTTGAAGGAAATATTCAAGTCAACCAATATAGAAGATATGAGAAAATAATTTTTTTTCAACTGGGTTAAAAACTAAATTATTGATCGATGGCTTAGTGGAGCCCCAAAGCTCAACTCCGTAAGTCCAAATAGGTCTTATTGTAGTCATGTATATAATTCTTTTGTAATTAACTGGAAGCTTAGAGCGTTTGTCTAGTAAGTGTTGGAGTAGTCGGAAACGTCGAGCGGTTTCTTGTCGTTTCAGTCTGGTATGAGGACCACCAAGGTATCGGATTACTATTTACTTAAAAAAAAAAAAAAAAACACAAAACATGGATTTCCTACTTTTCTGCTGAAAATTGGCCCATTGTTTATATGAACTTTTTTTTTATCTCTTGAGGTCCTCTAACACTCTTATAAAAAGTTCTGTCTACTTACGGGACACCCTCTATACATTGTATGCAAAGGATATTCAGCATTTCAGCAGTACTAAGAGGACTAAGTAATAGTGTATTATTTAAAATTGTATCTTAACGCGACGCCGTGTTAGAGAGGCGGAAGTGAAAAAATAGTGTCGAAAACCAACTGAAAACAAGTTATATTAAAGATGTGGATTAAAAAATCTTAGAAACTAAAATTCGGAACTGCACATTTATATGACCAAAGAAGGATAAATAAAAAGTTAATAAAATAAGTTTTAAGGAATCTTTACTTGTTGGGCGCCTGGCTTTACTAGCCATTCATCTCTAAAGAGATAATTATAGAGAATATAAATTACTTACCTATTATTTGGCCATGATTAATCATTTATCCTACCATTCTAGTTCAGGTGAGAAGGGGTTAGGTTGGATATTTCTATAAAGCAGCAAAAAAGATTAACAGACCTATTTACGGAAAGAAATATTTACAGAGTTAATACTATGTACAATAAAAAGAAATAATATACAAGGAAAAAGAGAGAATGTAAACATAATTACTATGTACAATTAAAGATAAATAGGAAGATATTTAAGATAATAAAGATAATAAAAATAACAAAAAAGATACTTATTCTATATGCAATAGTATAGCATGCCACATCTAAACATCAAGAAAAGATAGTCAAGATACAAGAGATATAAGATGTAAGAGCAAATGCACATGCTAAAATATGAATCAGTAATCAGTCACAGGAAACAAAAGAGATAAGAGCAGTGTTACCGCGCGCTCTGTGACAAAAACCTCGTACTCAAGCCTCGTACATCCTCGTACGCTTGCTCATGCATAACTTGCACTGTTATAATGCCAGTGTTATTGTTTTTTTTTATAGTAAAATTAGTTCAGATTTTTTTATTTTTACCTCCATTCATATATTTTAAAGCCTTTTTACATTACTTTTTTTTAAGTTAATTGGTCAAGCAGTAAAATTAGCTTAATAATATATATAAAAAAGTTTATGTATTTTTATGAACTACTGAAAACGTTATATACAGATTAAAATAGCTAAATAAACTTCTTAAAGTACTCTTCATAAGTATTCCTTAGTAGATCCAAGATTTAATTTGGGAGAAAGACTATTTTTTTTTCTTTTTTCTAAAAACAAAACAACTTCTTTTATGAAAGGATGTTAGCAGTTCTGGAAGGCCAATAAAAATTAATTATTGGGGCATTAATGCTTTTAGAGAAATCCATTATAATATAAAAAATTAATAGCTTGTGAGTGTTTCAGTATTTAGCTTACAATTAGATCTCGCACAAAATAAATGTGGACCACTGAAAAAATACTTTTTTTTTCATTATTTAAGATGGTTTCATTGTGAATACTAATTAATTTTTCAATTAATTACTTTAATCAATTAAAAATCGAAAATATTTTTTTTAATTACGCTAATAATTTTTTTTTTTAAATTTAATTTATCTAGAATATATTTACAAAATGCAGTTTTATGAAAAAAATAATAATTACGAAGGAAATAATAATTATGAAGGAAATAATAGATATACTTTCTCGTATTTTATTTTATGTTCGATAAAAATGACGGTAAAAATTTCTGTTTAATTTTCTATTACAACACATTTTAAAAAATATATATTTATAAAAAAAGTTTTAAGAAGGAAATAATGGATATGGTTTCTTATATTTTATTTTATACTGAATAAAATCTATATTTTTTATTTTATTTTTTTTTTTAGAAAATTAAAAAAAAACATATATACAATCATGGTTTTATGAAGAAAATAATAATCATACTGTAATTAAAGAAGATATAATTGCAATTTATATGAAGCAACTAACTAGAAAGCAACAAAAGTTCAGTATTTCACATCAATATAAAAATAATACAGTCAAAATAATCGTAAAACAATTCTAAACTTCATTCATAAAAATATAACCTTGCATTGCATACGTCAGCAAAACTTATGTACGAGGTACGAGGCTGATCTATCCTCGTACTTCGTACATTACATCATAACCTCGTACAAATACGAGGATCCTCGTACGAACGGCAACACTGGATAAGAATTCTATTATTTTTTTTCCAATGCTTCCTCCATCTTGGTTACATACTGTAAGCAAGAAAAATTGTCAGCATTTCACCCTTTTTGTAATAGCCAATTATTCAAAATTGTAACTTAACGCTACCAAGAGAAAATTTTCTTAAAATGCCACCATTTTCTACTATTGCCACTATTTTGAACTTTTTCGTTGGTTCAAATGCTCCTAAAACCTTTAATCGACTTGTCTGAGCCCGCAGACGAGCATTTTCCTAATATGTAACAGGAGTACTACCACCCTGGAAGGTTGAAATTTTTTAAAAAATACTACGGCTTTTTCGTTCCTCGCTTCAGGTCTAACAACACAGTGCACAGTAAATAGCTTTTAAAACGTTATTCATTCCACATCCCATGTAACTTTCTGATTCGCTAAGCAAAAATGTCAGTAAACATGGACTATTCTATTCGAAAATTTAACAGTTCATTATGATTCGAGGATTTTGTTCCATAGTTTTACAGGTAGTGTAGATGTTTAGAAGGCTTAACCTGCCTTCCCCCACCTCACTCTATATGGGCTATTGTTTTCTAGTTTCTTTCAAGAAGATCTGCAGCCTCTTTAATGATTCGATCTAACCTTATGTTCTTTTGAAGAATCATTGAGAATAAAATTATTTAATCTAGGAATTCATAATTGGGGACGTGCAAAATATGTAGATAGAGAAACAGCTTTTTGATGCTCCTTGGTTGGTACCATTTTTTTATTCAGATGTGATTAAACTGTGTCATGTAATATAAATGAATAATTATCGATTTTGTTTTTCTGTTGAAGTAAAAATTTATGTTCAAAATATTTTGCAATAACTAACTTCATAATTTAAAATAAATTCCTATATATTTTTGGTAATTTCCATTGCCACTTTTTTTTTTTCCTTTTCTGTTGGTATTACAGACATTGCACATCTTTTTCTGCCTTATCTTTTGCATTAAGGCTTTCATTGCTACGTGGAGGCTTTCAGATGGATTGCTCTTAACCACCGTGCCCTTATGTTATGAGATATTGATTGACCAGTTTCTGTAAGCAGTTCTTCTATTGCCACCTATCAACTAATATTTTAACAGTTTCATTTATGATATTTATTACAACTTATTGTTTGGACAACCAGTCTTGACATCTATAATCATGTACAATAACATTATTTAACTTAGTTTTTACAATACTACAAAGATATTATTCATTATTAAATAATATTATCATTGTAAAAAAAATATACGATTATTAACTTAATTAATGTCATAGTTTATGAAAATGTGGCTCATTCTATTGAAAATTTATATTAATTCATAAATATTTCTTTAGTTGCAAATTTTTACAGTTTTGAATCTATTTAAAAAAAACATAAATCTACATAAATTTTGATTAATTCATCCTCAAATAAAGTTTCGCTTCTAGAAGAATTTTACCAAAGTGAAGAAATATGCCCGCTTATTTCAAACGGAAAATATTTCAACCTGAAACAATACCAGTGTAAATACATTTGAATGTAGTAGAAGACTGTGGTTCAACTTGGTACTTCATAAAACATATCTTGAATTTTCGAAACATTTTCTGTAAAATATTCACAAACTTCTACAAAGAGAACTTTGAAGTGTACAGGATACAAGGGTGCTTTGCGAATTCCTCAAATAGAATGGATCCATATTTCGTATTTTGGCAATCATTATTCTGGCTTCTAACTGTTTCAATTATAATATTAACAATATTTCTTGTAATAAAAGTGATGATGAAAATTATTGTTCACCAATAAAAAAAAAAAATGAATGACTATTTTTAAAGTAATATATATATTTTTTTATTTCTTAATGACATTTACAACTGTATTACATAAATACATCAAGTAAATTAATATAATATTAAGATTCAATAACATATATAAAAAAAAAACTTTATCTCACCTTATTAAAATATTATTTTTATCTTTACTAACCCGTATATAAAATATATAGTAAGGTAGAAAGTATTGTAATCCCTAAAAAGTTTTGAACAAAAATACATGTTGTGTCTAAATAACCAATAATACATTTCACAAAAATGTATGTTTGCATGTAAACAGTCTAGCATAAAAAATGGTATTAAACTGAAGTTACGTATTTTTGGTAGGAATACATCTGGCATATTACAGTAACATTTCTGTCAAAATTGAACAACCGAAAATAAGTTGATAGAATCGATTTCAGATATTATTTCGATTTTCAAAAAAACGTCTGAAATGTTTTTTGGTTAAAATTTAACCATATTGACATAGAATTGATATTTTTTTAATATTGTGTACGTATTAACCTCATTGAAATATTTAAATAAACTTCAGTGTTTAATTCTTGGACAACTGTATCTTTTATTATGTAGAAAGGAAATGATAAAAGGTCTCTCATTGTTAGTAATAATATAAACTGGATAAAAATAAAAAAATGAATGAAAAAAATTCAATTTGAATGGAAAAGAGCAACTAGAAATAATGGAGATCAGATCATGTGGAAGCCCTAAGTGAAAAATATTTCTAAGGGTCTAAAAAAATTATTTTGAAAAATAATACAAAGACTGCAAATCAGATATTATAAATTAAAAATTTGTTTTTAGATTCCGCCGATTTTTTGGCCTAAAATGTTTAAATGAGAGTCTTCCAGTGGATTTCCGTGGTTTAATAATTTTATTACTCAACGTAATTAAATACACTCACGCTGTATGATTTCAAGAGTTCGTGAATCGGTGAATATGGTCCCGTAAAATTATGGAAACTGGCTCTACCAGTAGATTAGTGTGGCTTGAGAAAAACAGACTAGATTATTTATTTCTTTTATACTCGCAATACATATACATTTGTTTAGGTTTAAATTAGAACTTTTTTACTTTAAATTACCTATATATTTTATATACAGGTAAGAGAAAGTATTGCAATCGTGACAAATTTCGAAATCAAATTTTTAATGGATATACAATTTTGAGGCCCTCCGAGTTCCAATAATTGACTCCTGAAAAATTATCTGTGTTTGTGTGTGTTTACAGTATGTGAACAGCCTATCTCAAAAATAAAAGTTCATGCAAAACTAAAATTGCGTATTTAAGGTTACAGCAAATTTTTCGTCAAAACCGACTTACTGGAAGTAGCACTTCATATCGCCGATTTAGCAAAATTTGGATTACACTCGGTATATCTGTGTAAAATTAAGTATTTTTTAGTATAATATTGGTCTTATTCTCATTGATGTTCTGATTTATGGCTTAAATACTGTATTTTCAAAATTGCTTCTATTGAAGTACCTTTAATTTTGTTATTTTAAATATACCTTTTATTTAATTTAAAATAAATACCCACTTTACATTGAAATTATATGTAAAAAAAAAGATAAATACAAACCAATTAGATAATTAACTAATGGGATAGTACAGGATAAGAACTGTTAAAGTGAAAAACGCCCAAGATGCCCGACTTTTCCTAATATGCCTGCACTTAAACCACTCACTTCTGTTCACGGATTTTCGATTGTTATTTATTTTTAGTTTTAACTGTTTTCATTAATTTGGCTTACATAAATTTACAAAAAAAAAAAAAGGTTGTTTTCAATTATTCTCATTTCGTGTTTCTTTTTTTTTTCCTGATCGATTAAAGTTACAAGTTAACTTGTACTTTTATTTTTGTTATATTCATCTGTATAATTTTTAAATGCATTTATATATCTGTAAGGGCTCAAAATCCCACATTTCTGCCATTCTGTCATTCTATTATTCTGAAGGGACTCGCCCCAAAATAAATTTATTATTATTATTTTCGAATTTCGCAATTTCTTTGACCTTGGTCAAGGGTCAGGCTAAAATGCTAGACTGTGTTTAAAAATGTCATGACAATATTCGCTGTAACAAGGAGAACTGCTGTCTTCCCTTCTTCCAAAACGTTTTCAGGCAGGTTCAACGTCTCAATGGAGCGGATGGTATCATCTGGGATGAGGCCAATGCAGGAGATTATCTCCGGAGATTACTATTTATTATTATTATTGTTTAATATAATCTTTATTATTATTGTTTTTAGTATTTCTCAAGTCCAACAACCTACAGTTACGCCTTGTTTTTAGATATTTAAGATTTTTTTAGTGATTCTGGCAGTATCCAAGAGAACTGCTTACTGAGCTCATTTTAACAAAACAAGGGGTAATTCCAAGCCCTCTGTACCTGTCACCGTTGACTTTGGGATCAGACGATTTGTTGATATTATTATTGGTGTAACCAATACGCTTTCCAAATGGTACGATCTCTTTATTTCAATTGCCGATTCCTGGTATTTACCGAGCTTCTCTCTCACGGTTGTGTTTATATTGTCATCATTCGGAATCACAGCATCTGTTAGCTTTGCCTTTATTGTTCCTAAACTGTAATAAAGAAAACGTGTCTGTTGTGACGCACGGATGTATGATCCGTTACAATAGATCCGTTCCAATATATCTTGAGAGAGCCTTTCTGAAACAACCCAATTGGATTGTATTTATAATATGGCACCTTTTCATCCAACAGGTTAAATTTCATTGCCAGAGCCTGGTGGAATATTTTCGCCCCATTACTGTCTCTCTGCAGACACCCCGACACAGACACCAGCGAGCACTCCATATTCAGCTCTGTTATTAATTTGTCACTACTTTTACAAAAGGTTGTTTGTTTCCTTGAGATGGGGAGAATCAACTCCAACCACCTCAGATATGTTCTGTTTTAATTTCTATTGGATGTTGAGAAATCTTCTCATAATTCTTGCTGTATTCAACAGCCAAGATTTCTGAGCTTTATTTATTACGAGTTGAGAGTTCCAGCCTGCCAGTAGCTTCCACAGTAGACACTGGCATCAGGCCATTGCTGGAGATCACAATGACTCTAACGGTTACTTTATTAAGTTTATATAAACTTTTTAACTCAGCTGCTAAACCTTGATGCTTCCGATTTTATTCTGCACAGACTGAGTTAAAGTTCCCGTCGTTTGTCACAGAGATGTCTTTAATCTCAGCTATCTTAATATTACGATCAATTTACACAATTTCAGATCTGTTGTGAGTCACGAGATGGTCTGTTATAAACGATTGATTCCAATATAATTGTATACCATCTTTCTGGCAGAGAAATTTAGGGTAGTATTTATAGTAGGGTAGTATTTCAACCGAACGTTTAATAATTTACTTTTCATACCAATCGCCTAGTGATTGACTTTGGCCACATCGTCACGTCTTTTTACGTATTCGGTACCTGCAAGAGCTCCACAACCTCCTGTTATATGTTGAATGGATTCATATGTGCTAACAAACAGATACAGAAATAACATTTATCTGACAGATTCTGTTGCTTCAAGTCGTGTCGCCAGTAGAATCTGGTAGCTATAACCTGGTCCTGGATTGCAATTGAAAATCCTTCATTCTCGGAGAACAGATTTCCTTCAACCAGCCAAGGGGTTATTATTAATATTAAAATAATAATAATAATTATTATTATTATATTTATTTGTTTCCGACCTTATATGGTTGTTTGTAATAGTTGGGTACCAAATTGGTCAACCAAGTATTACATTAATATATTTTTAAGAATATATTAATGTAATGTTATGTTGAACAATATATTAATGTAATGTTATGTTTAACAATAACACATTGTCATAAACCGCAAACTTTATTTCTTAAATAATTTTTGTTATTATTATTATAATTATTAAACAAGGTAGACAGACAGTGCAACAAAACTGCAACTGGATATCTCTTTGGATGAAGAAAATTTAATTGAGAAAATTGTGGGCATCACCTTTGTATTAAGTTAAATTGAAAACACATTAATGATTAAAATAAAATTCTGTAAAACAAGAGTACTGTAAGGCAGATTATATTAAAAAGTATGTAAATTAAAAACAGAAAATCCAACTTATGGATTATACTTACGCCATGCCATTTACAAACCCATGCATAAGTATATCAAGAGTAATAATTTAAAAAAAAATGATCTAATACTTCATCGCTTCATTCTTAGTTGATGATTTTTTTTTTTTTTTTTTTTTTTGTATCATGCAACTTCCATATCTTTATTTTCTCACAGCAAGTACGTCGCATCAATTATATTATTTTGACTAGAACTACTCTTGTATGAATTCAAGTAGTATGAACATAAGCTGAAAAATGCATGTGCAAATATTGTCACACGTTATTTTTTACTTTTTAACTGAAGTTGTCGCAAAAAGTTTTCACAACTTCGCTGACAGTGTAGCAGAGTTTGAATTATTGGTTTCATACCTTTTGTGAAATAAGGATCATCAATGTATATGTCCCCTGAAGGATCAAACGTTCCGAGTAGCTGCCTGATAGTTTTTGAATTGACTGGTGCCAGTTTTGACAGATCGAAGAGCTCTCCTTCATCCATGACAAGCATATACTCGTATTGGAAGAAATCTTTATTGCTGATTTGCCTCGCTTTGTGATCATCTATTTCGTAGTTATGTAATCTTAACACTTCCATGGCTCGCTCGTCGATCTCATTTCCTAGCTGCCAAACGTCAATTGCCGCGCTGTCCACTTGCCACATATCCATCAGTGACTGGTCTTTTAAGATCTTTGTAAAGACCGCTTTGGCAATCGGTGCACGTATTACATTACGCCGACTGATGAAAAGTACACTATGATCGTAAACAACGGAAGTAGTCAAGTGACGGAAACAGATCCATAGATAAGATATTTTATCAAATAATTTAGGCATTATCTAACTTTTATATTATCTATAAAAGTCTTAGATTTATATTATATAGAAACTAACCTAAAATTTTAAGCAATTTTAATAATTGATTAAAACATATGGGTTATCATCGTTTTAATTAATAATTTAATTTCAAAATCAGCTCAATCTATTTTTATCATTTTTGGTTTATTGTTTTCAATAATCAACCATTGTGATCGACCAAAAAATTCAAAACTTAATCCCCTCTCAAAATTTGAGGTTTCAAGTTTCAAGATGCGTAGAATTCGAAAAATTAATAAAAATTTGTTTTATCCGTCCGCCGTCCGCCGCCATTTTCTCCAAAACTACTGCACCGATTTTTTTTTTTCAAATTTGGATATAAAATCAGAGGTCAGTCGAGGATGATCATCCTTCATCGGCATTACTATCCACCTTTTACTTTCAAAATGGCGGCCGAAAAACCTCCTAAACGAATGCAGCTTTTTCAATTAAACTTCGCTAAAGTCATTTTCTCGACGCCCTTTAAATTTATCTACATTACACACTCTAACGATAAGAAGCTTGAAAAATAAGTTACGAGGGATGGCAAAATTAAACGTCGAATACCTCAAAAAGTATACACTTTTTTGTTAATATTGTGATAAGATTTTTCAAAGGTATTTAAATTTCCTAAAAAAGAAGGAAGTTTCATAGAAATCAAAGGAATATTAGTAAAGATATCGCGATTTTTAAATATTTTTGGTTTATTATTTTTAATAATCAACCATTGTGATCGACCAAAAAATTCAAAAACTTAACCCCTCTCAAGATTTGAGGTTTCACGTTTCAGGATGCGTAGAATTCGAAAAACGAATACAAATTTTTTTGTCTGTCCGCCATCCGCACATTTTTTTTCCTAAGATGCCACGACGGCAAAGAGCGTAGGCATCCTCAAGTCGAGCGCCACCGTTGCACAAGTAAACCACATTTAAAAAAAGGAGATTTTCATTAACAACATCTGTTGAAAATCGGGAAATATTACTATAAACGAATTTTCAGCATCAAAGTGAATAAATGAGTTCTATATAAAAATAAACTAATAAAGTGAAAATTTTAGAGCATTCGATTCGGCGTCCACAGCTTACTGACTTTTCTTCGATAAAAACTGATAGATGCTAATGAACTAATTTTATTTCAAGGTCACCTATCAAACTGGAAGTCGTCACTTATCTTGGCAATTCCGTTTCCTTTCACAATTCGTTTCAACATATCCATCATTGTAGAGAGCAGGGATGAAATCTTAACTATTGCACTTTCTATTAAAGTATAATTTAGTAGAATAAATACTGTTGAAGTTTTATAATTCATGTGTATCTTCTAAACCAGTTTCCAAACGCCCCAAGGTTGCTACTCCTACTTGTACTTGAAATGATTTTAAAATGTTGGTGTTTAGAAGACGCAGAATTTTATGATGTATAAACTTTTTTCTATGATTTTTTTTTTTTTTTGCTTATCGTCTGTCTTTCATAAACTATAATATTTAGTATTCGTGAGCTTAGAAATAGTAAAGGGATTAAGACTTAAGATTATCCTACGTGCTTTCGAAATCAAGGCACGAAAGTATTATACCAGACCATCTTTAATGCTGAATGGTATTCCATAATATGAATAAAAAAGTCCTGCTATTATTTTCAACTAGAAAGTCACTGTTAGTAAAGAATTGATTTTTTTTTAAGAAAAATTATATGCAATTTATAGAATTTAAAATATTCAATATACAGATATACACACCTCAAAATATATTAATTTTATTAAAAATCGTTTTATATCGATAAATGGTAGAACATCTTCCTTATTGAAAATGAGGAGACTTTTCATGGTTTGTTTAAAGTACGACCGTATCTGATCGTCAACTGTTAGTATTTGAAGATATTCATTTAAAGTAATGTTTGTGAGGTACCATGGAGCTTTAGTTATAATCCTGAAAGTTTTTGTCTGAAAAGTGTAAAAGTGTAAAAGTGTAGTTTTCGTATGTCATTTTGATTGTCCCATAAATATGTGAAGCGTAGGTCCATGGGCTTAAGTATGCTACAATTAATTCACTTTTACGGTTATTTTCATTATTTTTGATCTTATATTTAATCTAGGAAACGGCTATGGTGCCATAAACAAATAAATCATAGTAATTTTAATACTAAATTAGTTTTAGATAGGTAGATAGAATAACATTATTCTGGGACTAAGTCCCTTGAGAAAAACAACATCGTACAAAAATTTGAGATTACTTCTGGCCTAAGTTACAAAACAATAAAAACTAAAGAAAATATTAAGTGAACATACTATATACAGAATGAATAGAACTACTAATCACTTAAAACTATTTACAATGGTAAAACACTTCTATGAAAAAAAAAGAAATGAAAATGAATCAAATTCTTCATCTAGTTTTAGTAGCAATAAAACATGTAATATTTCTGTGGATAGTTATTAAGAGCTGAAAGTGTTGTAATTTTCGTAATGTTCAATATTGAATAAATAAATATTATTTAAAAAGAAAATAAAGTTGACATACGATAATACGAATGAGAAAGGAAACCACATGCAGTATGAAGAGGAATGAATGATCTTAGTGTGGTCGGGATAAAGTTATTGAGGAGAGAAAAATAATATACGAGGTCTTAGAGAGTTCCTTGAACCTAGCAACTTCAAGCCATTCATTCCAGCTGCATTTATTCAATATTATTTGGCAGGACTTTAGAGATCTGTTTGTGATCAGGGTAACAAGCGACTATATTTATATTGCACCCAGTTTACTATTTACACTAATAACTATAGGTCTCAGGAAGGAATACTTTTTCTTATACTTTATTTATTAAGAATAAAATCAGATAAATGGAGTGGCTACAGTGAAAGACAATTTCCTACTTAGGAATCAGCAACTTAATATTATTATTATGCGAGAAACTTAACGTAATATATTGTTCTGGGAGCAACCTAATGTCATTATTCTACGAGAAAAAAACTAACAAAAGTATTTCTTTGAAATAATGGAGGCATAGTTGACCGCAGATGAAACCGACAAATAAAGTAGTGATGATACCAAAAAATAAGTGAATGGGGTTGGTCAAAAATCCAAATCAATGTAATAAACTATTCAATGTATGGTATCTCTTCCTCCTAAGTTGATGCCTTTCTATAGAAAATTCTTCAAATAATAGAACATATCTGACAGAACAATGTTGAAAAGTAACGACTATCTTATAGGATTTCATCAATATTGGGTTATCGAAGGAGCTTTTTTAATGAAAATACTATAGATTTTTAGATATCGCCATCTCATATCGCTTTATTGTAACTTGTCAGATCTATTCAATATAAGGGTTAATTAGGAGCTTTCTATTAAAATACTGACGATTCAAAGATTACATGTTCGCGCGTGATCTTTATATTGACGTTATTTATAAACTATAAAACTTCCGTTAATTTAATGAAAATAAATGAAAATGTATTTTATTATTCTGAGACTGTTGTCCCTTAAGAATAAATTATAACGACAGAATTCATGTGTGTGTGGTCATAAATAAATAAAATATTCACAATAATAGTTAGTTAAAAGTAAAAAGAAAGAATGAAAGAGAGGGAAAGAGAAAAGAAAATCATACATGTACATAAAACAAATACAGAAAACTAAAATAGGGGTGCTTAAATAGTTCTCTTAGGTACATTTAGTAATCAATCGAATTCGGAAAAGAGTAGGTGTTTAAAAAGAGGAGAAATTTGAAATAGGAATCTGATTGTGGTTGTCGAATATCAGAAGGGATAGAATTCCAGAGAAAGACAGATTGAGTTACAAAGGATTTGTCAAACGCAGCAGTTCGGTGGGGAGGAGGATAGAGGTCGGAAGTACGAAATCTAATGGGACGGGATTGAATGAATTATTTAAATGGTAAGCTATGTAAACTATATGAGGGTCATTGAGTTCTAATGACCTAGTACAGAAATGTAGCTAGGAAGTACCGACGTCGATGGATAGAGCCATTTCAACTCGATGTAAAACTGGTTAATATGCGTATATCTTAAGATTCCGAAAATAAAACGTATATAGCAATTCATTAGGAGTTTAAGTTTGGCTTTGAATTCTTCCGAGAATCTACCGTTCACCTTACAACCGTAGACAAATTGGGGAAAACAAGAAAGGAAATGTTGGTGATCATAAGTAACGATGGACTCCAATATGTTAAGATAAATCCAAACGTTACCGTATTATCTTAAGATTGGTAATATTTTTAAAACCATGGCCTCTTTTTGTAATCACTAAAGAAAAATTAAATATAATTACGGAATTATTAATTGTCCTATGCATTTATTTGTATTACTTTTTTTTTGTATCTTAAGTAACCCTAATCAGTTTTTTTTAGGAATAATCATTTAATAAAAGGTAATACTTTTTTTTTTTGAGCAAGTCGAATAAAATTAATCCTGTTGTTGGTTCGTATCTCTCACCTCTAAACCCAGTTAACAATTGTTTAGAGGGTATATGACTGGTTACTACAATAGAATACTAGCCTCTAAGCAAGTACTTTACCCTATTTTTTTGAAGAAAAAAAAATGCGTTTATACTTTGGAACCTTTTGGGTCTAAACTTAATATTTAAAAAAAGTTTTTCCTGGTCTTTAAATTTACAACATTGGTGCAAGGTTTAATTTTAACATTCTGCTTCAACTTATCTCTGGAAGTGTATAAAAGTGATGCTAAGAACAGAAGGCTGGAGTTGTTAAGTTAATTGGAGAACCTCCTTTACTCGTAGCTCGAACGATCACAAAGTGGCACCGCGTGACGTAACGCCATCCTGAACTTGGCAGGGAACTTCACAGCTGTTATGTACAGATATAATGAAGATAATTTGGCCAACTCTTCCACCGTGTTGTAACTTTTCAAAGGCAAGTTTTCTATCCGCCAGTACTTTGTCATTTGACGAGTTAACGTTTGTTTCTTGCGCATTAATGGATCCTTGGGTAGAAAATGAGCATGAAGTTGTAGGTTGTGTTGCCTGTTGGTAATTTATGAATGCGTTTCCTCGAAAAGAGCTCGTTTTTGTTTTGTAGACAGAAAATAAACCATCCTAAACATAATTGTAGAATTAAAAATATTCAAATTCAGTCAGTACAATAAAAAGCCCTTAGAGGATTCCACTTAAAAAATAAATAAATTAATTCATGGATTAATGGCTCACTATTTTCTTCTTATTGAAATACTAAAAATAAATAAATAATAAAGTTTTCTGTATTGTTGTGCTCATGCTAAAAGGATCTTGCAGAGAGCTGTGCTACAAAAATAAACATATGGGAAATGTTGATGAAATAAAAATTTCAACAATGGACGCGCTGTTACAAATCTAGAGTTTAATTTTAAAACAAGAGTAGTAAGGGAAAACAAATGAATCTGTATTACAACAACCCATGAAGGACCTTCTAAGAATGTGCTGTTTCAAGGCTAGCTATTGTATAGTATACTTAATTAAGAGTAGCAACTTTACAGAGGTTGAGTGTGCCAATTCAAGGCTGATGAAATAGAATAAATAATTACCATCCATGACCGGGTTCGACTTCGAAAATTTGGGAATAGAAACTTAGTTCTTTACCCATTTAGTTTACTCCCGCAAAAAGAAAAAAATTATTTATTTGTTGCAACCAAACAAAAATGATGGTTTTTGGAATAGTTTTATTATAACAACCAACTATTCAAATGCAATCGAATGATTCCTCCATGGTAGCCTTGTAAGTTTCTTTATCTTTCCCAACATGATCAGAATCACAGTTACATTTTGACAATTATATTTAACACTGCACAAGCCTGTATGCACAAAAAGAAAATTTCACGATATAAATCATATTTTTCACATTTTATCATCTAGAATTTCGGTTCAATTTTAATTAAGTGCTTAAGATTAAAGTATACTGTTAAATACTGTTGAACCTCACGTTTCAAGAAAATTTTACTTATGGGCTTTTGCATTTTGGCAGTTTATCATTCATCATCAAACCCTTTTGAGTTAAGTTATCTATCTACTGATAGCTTTGTTTGTTTGTTTTTGTTTCGATGTCTAGGCGCAAAACATCTAGGTCATCTAGATCAACCAAATAACATCACTTAATACTATTTGGATGGTTGGTACAAAAAATAAAAAAAAATAAAAAAATAAAGAAATAAAGAAATGGATTGATAGAATAAAATAAATAAATAAGGATAATAATAGACATTTATAGGTAATAAGATGTATAAAAAATGTATAAATAAATAAACTTTAAAAAATAGCATTAGAATCAATAAATGAATTGAGATTAATAAACAAATGAATTTAAAATTAAAAAAAAATAAATAAAAAGAATAATAATAATAAGAGAAAATAGAATAAAAATAAATAGATAAAAAAATTAATAAATAAAAAAATAATAGTAAATCTGCAAAGGATCATTAATTATAAGCCTGTCAAATGTGATCTTTAAGTCTTTCACTATCCAGGAACTTTATGACTTTGGTAATGATTTCTTCTTGATTTCCCAGGGATGCTGATATATTCTGGGGTATTCCGAGATCTTTTAATCTTGCCGTGTAAAAAGGACATTCTTCCAAAATATGTTTTATAGTTAGTGATTGGTTACAATTCTGACATTTGGGGACAGAATCTTTTGTTATGAGGTGGAGATGAGTCAGTCTAGTATGTCCGATCCTCAGCCTTTTGAGGACGACCTTTTCTCTACGACTGCTGCGTCTGGAGCTGGTCCACGGTTGCACCTCTTTCTTTATTGTTTTTAATTTGCTAGGTGCGCTGTTGTCCCACCGTCTTTGCCATTCTTGGAATATGGTTTCTCTCAGAGGTCGTGCAAGTTCAGATGGTATCAAAAAAACTTTACTGGAAGAGTAAGAGCTTCTTTTGCTGCTAGGTTTACACTTTACAGGTTTACATCTACTGATAGGTTTACACTCTATGTTATAATGTTTGACTGTTAAGTGGTAGAGATATATAGAGAATCGTGGAAAATATAGGACTTGGATATTATCAATTGTTGATGTTATTTATCATTGATTTAAATACAAAACCAAATGCATACTCTTTCAATAGAGCACAGTGAAAAAAATCCAATTCGTACAATTATGGTTTATTCAAATCCTGTAAAACGTATTTATTTATATCGATCAGATAGACGATGGATTAATATTATAAAATATTTTTAAAAAATATGATAATCAAAAGTCACTTTATTCAACACATGTTTACTTGAACGTGATAACAAGTGAAATTTTCGTTTGGCGGATTTCTATTGCCTACCCATGATAAAAAGTCTTTTAATTTTTTTTACTCGTGACAAAAACAGTTGTCATTAAGGTGCAACTAACTTCCCAAAGTATTCCAGAAGAAAAGCCATGGCGTTAAGATCACGCAGCGTGATCTTCGTATGCTTTGGAAATATCTGCCGCTCCCCGATGGCCGAGGCTATCTTCAGAAAGATGCTGGAAGAAAGGGGGTTGGGTGAAAAGTGGGAAGTGGACAGTGCTGGAGTAGCAACGTGGTTTATAGGGAGCTGTCCGGACCCCAGAGCCATATCGGCGCTCAGTAGCAGGAATTATACGATAACGCGCAGGGCGAGGCAAGTGACAGATAATGACTTCAACTACTTCGAATACATGCTTGCAGTAGACGACGACATACTGGCCGATCTTGAAAGGATGGCACCTGACGATGCTAAATCGAAGAGAGAACTTCTGGGGAATTATGACCCGTCAGGAGATTTATTCATAGATGATCCGTATTTTACCAAAGGAGACAAAGAATTTTTGAAAACCTTGGATCATTGCAAAAGATGCTGTGAAGGGTTCTTAAAGAGGGTCGTCTATGGTAGTAAATAATAATATTAGCACTTCAATATCAACCGAGATCCATTTGGAATATATTACAAGACGATGCACTATCCGTTCGTATTCTTATCACTATAATTTAAAATCTGTTTAATTAATTTAATTTTGTCAATTTGAACTATAGAAGACAGTACAGTTTATTTCTATTCTTTGACATTCGGTAATTTATGAAAAACAAAATTTTACATCAAAAGAGTATTTGTTTGCGAAAAAATTTAAATTAAATTATAAACCTAAAACAAATTACTATATAAAAACAAAACAATAAATTCTAATATTGGTGGAAATAAAGTAAATTTAATACAAAGTAAATAAAAATAAATTTCTTTTGAGAACTTTTTTTTTCTGTCGGCATTACAGACCATGCAGATCTTTTGCTGCCTTAACTAGCCTGCTCCATCTTCCATTTATTCCATATTTCCTTCCATTTGTCTCCACGCAGCTATATTACATCTTTGTATATTCTATATATCTGCCTGCTTTTGGCCTTCCACGTGGTCTTTTGCCTTCTATTCAGGCATTAATTTTTACCTAGAGGCTTCCAGATGGACTGCTAAAAGCTACATGCCACGACCATCATAACTTCCGTACCTTCATATCAAGGGATATTGATGGACCAGTTCCTGTAGACAGTTCTTATTGGTGTTTCTTCTCCATGTATTAGTACTCTGATCCCAGATCGCTCCGGCTATCGTGCGGAGGATTTTTATTTCAAATATTTCAACACTTTTGTCTGTGGTGCTGGTTACTGTCCAAGTCTCAAAGCCATATATTAGAACAGGCTTTATCATACCATTTTGCATTCTTAATTTGAGATATCGTTATATTTTTCGGGATTTCAATACCTTTGAAAGGGAGAGGAAAACTCTGTTTGCGCTATTTATACGATGGTATATTTCTGTCCATTGGTCATTAATTGAGGTTACTGTGGATCCGAGGTATTTTGAGAATATTCAATATATATATATTGATCATCACCACATCATATATATATATACATCACCACTTATGCCGATGACACATGTGTCCTATCAGTTAATAACGACCCAATAATCGCATCCCAAAGTCTTCAATCACACATCACCGACCTTGAAGAATGGTGTCAAAATATTGATGATTTCAAAAAATGGAAAGTCAAATTAAATCCCATCAAATCACCTTTACTCTTCGTCGTAAATCTATGACCTATTGTCCTATAGCATCATTCAATAATACCTCAATTATCCATGGTGAATAAATCGAACACCTTGGTATCCACTTAGACAACCGTCCAACTTGAAATCCACGCATCAGACTGAAACGACAATAAACCGCTCGACGTTTTCGACTGCTCCAGTACTTTCTTGACAAACGCTTTAATCTTCCCGTTCATAACAACATACTTATATTCATGACTACAATAAGACCTATTTGGACTTCATCTTTGGTGCTCCACTAAGCCATCGAATTTCTCACGTATCCAATCCTTACAATCCAAAATCCTTCGTAAAATCCTCAATGCTCCATACTTTATCATGAATAAAATCATCCATAATGACCTTACTGTTCCTTATGTTTCTGACCAGGCCCAATTCAGATATCATAAAGAACTTCCAAACCATTCAAAATCTCTCTTTTCTAATCTTGCTTTCACTTCGATCCCTGATAACTCTCCGAGGCATCTGAAAAGAAGGTGGCTTCTAGATCTCCTATTGTAAACACATTTTTAGAGTCCTACCACAGTGGGTAATTTCTCAACAAGTGGTTTCATGTTATTATATGTTAGTGTTCACATTCGCTGTATGTATTATTATTTCTAATACAGTTGTAAATATCATAAATAAAAAAAAAATTCATGTAATAATAGTAAAATAGAGTCAGTTTAATATAGACAAATTTGAATAACAGCAACACAGAATATTGCTATTATTCAATACCAATACACAGAACATAGACTGGAAACTCTAGGTGTGGTAGCAGTTTTTAAGTCGTAGATGGGGAAAGATTTTTCGAATTATTGTATAATCTGACTTACAGCGTTTTCCTTGCATTCCACCATTCAGATCAAATAGTAAATTGGTATTATTATGCCTTTGAAAGAAAATCTAATGTTAACACAATCTAATATCTCACAGTTGGAGGTATCTAGTCTTCTTATTTATTAAAAATAATCAGTATATTCTCAGACGTGCATTACCCACAATTCGCTTAGGATATCATATATGTAAACCTGAAATTTTTTAAAGATTAAAAAGGTAGAAGCGGTAGTTCCGTTCTGAAACAAACATTAGGACGTAAAGATAGCCGAGACAAGAAATGAGGGGGGGGGGGGAAGGGAGCACCAGATGCAAATATTTTTTAATGAAACAAGGGGTCTGTTAGGAGAGATCTATATAGTCCTTCTTATTCATTTAAAATAATTAGAATATTTTTAAATAGATCGGTTCTCTTTTTGAACCGACAGAAATATATATATTATAAATATAATAATTATAGTGAATACACATAAATGCCGTTTCTAGTACCCCCAATCGCCTTAGTATTCCCAAACCCCGAATGCCAAAAACGTATTATAAAGAATAAAATTATTTTTTCATTTCATTTAATTTTATTTTAAAGGATAAAATATATTTAGCGTGACCTATTTTCTTAACACCATTTTCTTATTGAACATTTTACATTCTAGCTTAAAATCAATATAGATAGCTGTCGCTTTCTGGCAAATCTGTTTAGTTTATTTTTACCAGAGAGTCTCATCTGGATTGTCTGGATTGTCAATTTGAGGTTGACTAGTATCATTTGATCCTCATAATTTCATTATTATCAGATATACATATAATGGTATCACACGCATATATATATATATATATATGTCTTAGTCCTCTGAATTCACTCATCGGAAGTACGGCTATAAGTTATACGATCTCTTTATCAAGTTGGTCCTCAACTCGTCCCAGTTCTTCTGTTTGTTTGTTTTTTCTTCACACCAGTGCATAGTTAATATTTAGCTCAAAAATACTGAATTTTTGGAACCTTTGGACATGACAAGCAAGACAAAGTCTGCTAACCTGATTCTTCTTTTTAATTTATCATTTTTCTGTTCAGTTGTTTTGTTTTTTTAACAACCAGCAATCAAAGCCGGAGGTCAATATGGGCTTGATTGGGTTTTTGTGAAGCTCAGCTTTTATTTCCTGATTTGATGTTTTTGTTTAACTAAAGTTTAAATAAACCGTAATGGCAGTTAGTTGTCTCTTTGTTATTTTTAGGAAGTCATTGTTTGAACTACACAGAGGTCCTTACTATATCGATTCTGTATTCAGTTTTGATATATGTTAGAAAAAGTATAAAATTGTTAATTATATACTGAGATTTTTATAATATAACTTTTCCCAGGAGAAAATGTTCATATTAAAAAATATTATGAGTATTATCATTTATTTCAGTCGAATGATAAAAAAAAAAAATGATTTTCATTGATAATACTTACAAATATTTTCAGATGAATTATAGTTATTGAATTATAGTTACTTATTAATTATTACTGAAATAATGAATACTGAATTGGAGAAGTGTTTCTTCATCGTGATACACAGTAGAGATATTGGGAAAATATCAATGTATTTATATTTAAGTAAATATATATAACACATATTTCGTTCAAAATTTGTCTTAGTTCATCAATTTTTTCTCTTTTTCATTATTACTGAAAGTATTTTTAAGGTTAATTAATAGATTTTGGTCATTATCAATTCATTTTCTACATTCTTCCGTCCATCTCCTTTTTGAAAATCATTTATTTTTATCAATTTAAATCATTTTCCAAGTTTTTATAATTAAATCTATTTTACAATATAAAAAGTATGAATACTTTAGTGGGTTTGTATTAATTAATTTAATATTGATTTTCTTTCATGTTTTTTTCCTTTTGTAATGTTTACTTTCTTAAATTGATTAATTGACAAGTTTTAGTAAGAGATACTTACTTTTTATGACTTATTAAATTGATTTTTTTTCTGTAATAACCAATACTTGAATATTTAAATGTTCCTATTAAAAATATCCACTCTCATATCCAGCTCTCCACTTTAATGTTAGCGCCTGTGTATTGTATTTAATCTCTTTTTCTGTCCCTTCCTTCCCCTAATTTGGACATATTCCAATGATCCAAAGACCGATATATCGGCATCATAACAATGTTTTATCAAGATTCAAAGAATTTCATTAAAAATATTAAATTAAAATATCACTAATCAAAATAAAATATTCATATGGTATCTAATCAAATTAAAGAAAGCGGTGGACAAAAAAAATTAATCATAAATAAATAATCAAACTCTACCAATCATGTTAAAAAAGGCCGATACTTTGGTCGTTAGGATGTCCATATCTGCTGAAAATCTTTGGAGATGTTAAAAAAATAAATTATATATATATATATATATATATATATATATATATATATATATATATATATATATATATTAGAAGGGAAGAGGTCTAAATGAAATTAAGCAGAAAAGCAGAATGAAGTGAAGAGAGGAATGCTGTGAAGGGAACCCCACCCCCAAGATTGCCTTAGGGATCCCTTTCTTGAAAACGGCCTAGACATTGCCTCAGGTCCTTCCCTAATTGATTAGGCTATATTCTTTCATTGCTATATTTCCCTGGATTTTCTACTCAATTCTTACATAATTTAACCATAACCGAAATTTCTGAAACCTTAACAAAATTTACACAAATCCTTAAAGCCTTTTTAGGAATACTTTTGGAGTAAATAACTTTTCACAATATTATAAGTTCAATAACAAATAAATTTTACTATTGTAAATTTATTACTGGAATCTTTATTTAAATTTTTTTTCTGTTATTTCCGAACTAGAACGAATGAAAGATGAAAAGAACTTTTATTTAAACAAGAACTCTTATTCTAAAGTTTTTTTGAAGCAACTCGTTTCACCAAGAAGTCGATTTTTAAACTGACTTTCATTCTGAAGTACTCAAACAGATAAGAAATGAGAATCAAGTAATTCATTTCAGATAAGTTATAATTGTTATCGCCGGACAATCACGCTTTATTTCTCATTAAACTTAACTTTTTTATAATATAAATAAATAAAAATTAAATTAAATAAATGAAAATATTTAACACAAACCTATCACTTTATTCTAAAAAATTTCCTTAGTATTTTTATTTTAAGAAATTTATTTCCTCAAAAGTTTCACAGGCTTTGTTAAAATGGAATGTTTTAGAAAAATTGCATAAAGGCTTTCGTTTTTTTTATAGCAAACAAAATCTGAGAATATAAATTAGTATAAATAAAAAAATTAAGCTAAAGTAAGATAAACATCTTAAATAGAGTCATCGTTTTATACAACGCTTATCCCTCCCGGAAGGAAAAGCATGACTCCAGAAGTTGGGATCTCTTCTTTTCTTTTCTATATCTAGAGAAGGCGCTATATTTCTATAGATGACAGACATGGCATGAGTAAATAATAAGGTCGATAATATTTTAAAAAGGTGTATTTTTTTAACCTTCGAAAGGAATTTGAGGGATGAGTGGAGTCTCAATTATTAAAATTGATATAAATACGAAAATGATCTAAATATTCCCCTACACAAGCATCATTAGGGCCATGTGCATGAACCAATTTTTAATTTCACTTTCCTATATATTTTTAATATATAGTAAGAGAAAGTATTGTGATCGTGAAATTTTCGAATCTCAGATTTCAACGGATATACACGTTTTGAGGTCTCCTGAGTCGAAATAACCAAGTCCCACAAAAAGGTCTGCATGTGTGTGTGTTTATGCTAACAGACCAGCTCAAAAATGAAAGGTCTTAAGAAACTGATATTACGTATTTAAGAAAGGTATATGCGCGAGATGTCCCAGCAACTTTTCCCTGGAAATCGGCTAACCGCAAGTGGCACTTTATATCAACGATGTTATACATTTTTACGATTTTCTCAAAAACGGCCCTAACGATTTTCATTAAACTCGGTATATCAGTGTATTATTAAATGGTATTTAAAATCAGCTAGGTTTTATCCACATTGAAGACACCTTACAGGGATTAAATGCCTAATGTTCAATATGTCTTTCTTTAAAGTACCTTAAATTTCGTTTATTTAAAAAAATTAACTGCTTCTTGCCATCCATTAACTGTTTTTTTTTTAATAAATCGTCCAAGGGTAAAAAATAAAAATTTAAATACATTCAAAAATTGATAGAGATTTAATTAATATAATTTTTACTGTTCAGTATTACCTCACTTATTTATAATTAAATACATGTACTTTCAAATCTCTTTTTGTCTATAGAACTCACAGACTGGAGTTATGTGATTTAATACTGATGTAGTTATTAGGTTTTTATTGCCTGCAATATGTTTATGGTCTTAATGAGTTTTTTTAATGATGAATGTGACCAAAATTCAAAAATATATTGTTCAAGGCTTAGCTAAATTAAAAATGCGCTTCAAAAACTTCTTGTAATAGTCCAATTTTTCCGCTTTTTGAAGCACAGCAGTAAGTGAAAGTTTTGTATATATATATATATATATATATATATATATATATATATATATATATATATATATATTCCTTGATTCGGTGGATGTATAGCTCTTCCACAAATAATTTTAAATGTTTACATTTATTTAAGAAATTTCGTTTCATTTCCTTGGAAACACGTGGTTT
Source organism: Nezara viridula (assembly GCA_928085145.1). NCBI lineage: Eukaryota > Metazoa > Arthropoda > Insecta > Hemiptera > Pentatomidae > Nezara > Nezara viridula. The sequence goes on from OV725077.1 coordinate 114,343,668, forward strand.
CCGTTAAATAATTTTAGTTTTCAGTAATCATTATTTATAATTTTTAATCACTCTTCATTACTTTATACTTTTCTATGTTAGATATTGTTTTCCCTGAAATTCTCATCTTTCCAACGATATATTATTCATAAACATGCAGTCTGTTATATCCGGAAAATCATTTTCAACCTAAAACACATTTTTCCTTTATAGCCGATTAAAAATTCTTTCATACTTTATATTCAGCAATTTTTTTATTTTAAATAATGACAAGAAACAGTTAATTTTTTTAAATAAACGAAATTTAAGGTACTTTAGAGAAAGACATATTGAAAATTAGGCATTTAAGCCCGGTAAGGTGTCCTCAATGTGGATAAAACCTAGCTGATTTTAAATATAGTTTAATAATACACTGATACACTGAGTTTAATCCAAATCGTAAGTGTCGTTTTTGAGAAAATCGTAAAAATGTATAACATCGTTGATATAAAGTGCCACTTCTGGTTAACCGATTTCCAGGAAACAGTTGCTGTGTATAGCAAATTAAGTAAAACATTTTCCTTTAATACGATTACAGTAAACTCATTCCCTACAGTGTTTTGATAATTAACGGCAATAACAGGAATTTCGGCTGCGTCAATAAGGAACTTTCACTCCCAACTCAGAAAGTTCTGCCTCAGAAGATAAACAGAGCAAAGTTTGTCCAAGATGACAGGACGGTCCATCGATCTTTTGTTTAATTTCGAATAAAATTTTATAAAGTTATTCATCCTTCTATTTACTTTAATTTAGAAATATTATCTCCAAATTTAACTAAGATGTATTTATGTATTTAAAATTAAATCATACTTAGTTAAAAAATAGATAAATAAAAAATTACCATTATATCATCGCTGGATTTAGTTTTTCGTTCTTTGCTATTTGTCGAAGATAGGCGTGGATACATGATCAATTAATTATCTTTGAATATCAAATTATGACAAAAGTGTTCTTTTCCTTTTTTTTTCACTGGAAGATTGAGTATTTTTTCATCGCTTTAATTAAAATAGAAGCTATAAGGTATTTCCATGAGCTTGTCCCCGTTTTGACAAATTAAATTTAATCACGAAAAATTGCCTACATGGATTTTTCGTTCATTCATCAGAATTCGTTCATTTAATCAAAATTCAAAATGTTTATTTTCAATACTTTGTATTTCACTTCATATTTATAACGCACTAAGTTAAATGACTGATAAATATATATATACACAATAGTATCAAAAAGACTTCCAACGTTAAACACGATCCCATTCGTTACTTTAACCTGGAGCTGACGATGTGTTTGTATTTATACTTTAATTAAATATATTACTATAGTAAGTTGAAGTATTATTAAACCTTACATAATAAATTTAAATGGCTGGAAAACATATATATATTATTTCAATATTTCTATGGATCATTTACTCATTTCTCGAGCTTCATACCTTTAAATGAATTTTAATTTGAAAGAATTTTAATCAAGTAATTTATTTAAAATCGATTATAACTTATAATCTATCTTATATAATAGGCTTAGATTTGAGTTATAATTTATAACCCAAATCTAAGCCTAATGAATGTTTATTTCTCTTTTAGAGTAATTATTTTTAAGAACTTAATTATTAATAAAAGCTACAAATTTTTATCATAAACCTGTATCTTTACTACGAAAATATAATTTGGAACTTTGTATATTAAAAACATTTTTTTCCTAATAACTTTTAACAACTTTTAAAAACTGTTGAACTTTTAAATGAGACTTTTTGAAACAGTCTCTTTGCTATTTTCAATAAAATGCTTTTTCTCAGACATTATAGTATGGCAACTATCTAGTGTTATCGTCAGTACAAGGATTCACGTATTTGTACGAAGCTTGAAGAGATTGCATGCAACTGTTCGAATCTCGTACAAATTTTTTGCTTACATATGCAAAAATTATAATTTTATAAATAAACTCTAGATTTATTCGAAAACTATTGTATTTTAGATACTTTTTTCAAAGTATTTAGTTTAATTATTAACAATTTATATTTAATTTTTGGTTTATAGCTTTAGACGAATAAATTTTATTATATCCACTTAGATTAGATTATGATTAACACATTTATTCACAAAACTCACATATATTTTATAATTCTAGGTAACAGAATGAAAATAAAACTAAAATCATTTTTAATGTTTACAGAACGTTAAAATTATGCACTTTTATACATTTTTGTTGTTTTTCGAGTTATTTCGTAACTTGAATTGGACTATTGTACTTCTACACCCATTACCTTTAAAAAAATGAAAATAAAAAAGGTTTAAAAATATACGACTTGAGCTATAACCCAAGTTTTGAAAAGTTTTGATCTAATTTTACTTTAAAAAGCTATACAATTAAGTACGCAATAGTTGTCCGACTTTTCGACAACGTTGAAGGTTGAGATACGTGGATTTGTTACTGACGTGCCGGCAACGTTGCTTATATCTTGCATTAGGAAGCTGAATATTTATAATTCTTTACTATCAGTCAGAGTGTAAAGTAGTAGCGAAACACAAAAAAGAATAATAATAAATAAAAGTTAAATATTTGTTTAGAAATAAAATATCATAAAACCTAAAAACATCCCATTCACGTTAACGCCCATTCATTAACCAAGGTATAAGAATAGATCAGCTACTAGATTACTAGGAAATCATGCCTCATGCCTCGAGGGAAACGAATTGTTTCCCTCAGCTAATGAACTTCGTGAGTAATTAATTTGTTTTTATTATCCCTCCCCTCTTTTCAACATCCATTACTGAGCCTCTTCTTATACATAACTTTCAGGACCCTTTCTGCATCGGACATTAAGGCGGATGAATTTCTCACGATGAATGTGAAGAAGAATTATTCAATTTTTTACTAAGTCTAATTTTTAACATGGCCAAAGTTGAATAGACCCTTTTACGAATCTATAATTAACTACCTTATTACCCGACTACGGCAAAGCCACAAGGTGTTTTCTGTGTTTGGGTTGTCCGTTAGAACGTACTTAATCAGATTTTGGGCAAACGGCTCGGCCAACTTTTAAGTTTGACTGCTCACAATCATTGAGATCATGCCAATGTTTTGAAACCATTTGAGCTTAAGATTATTGAAATGGCGGCCTAAACCCTGTATCTTGTAAAATTCAAAAAGTATATATTTTGTTATGAATTTTGCAAATGGTAATTAAAACGTTTACAATATCTTTCCACCACCCCAACCAAAAAAAATCATTGAATTTGGACAATTTGGTGCAAAGATATAGTGTTCTAAATATTTTCCAAACGTTTGGCTGCAAATCTGGTACCCTTTGTTTTGATTTTTAGAGTGACTTACATGAACTGACGCAAGGTCGAGATTGTTTTCTATATTTCTTAGGAAATTATTAATGATGAAAAAAATATATATTTAAGCCTATATTAGGAATCACTTTTAATTATTTTCTTCTATGTGACAAGGAAAATAGTTTTACATATGATATATAATTGTTTGGAAATAATCAACCATTGTGCAATAATGTGCAGTGATTTTTTTCATCATATAATGTGCAATATCATGATTATATGTATGTTATAAATATAAATTGCCAATACTTAAATAACTAAATAGATTAAATTTTCCATTTTCTAGTTGTTTTTTGTTTTGTTTTTTCTAAAATTATCTATTCATATTATTTATCTTATCTGTACTTTTATTTTATCACCAAACATCTTATAAATATTTAACGGTATTTTAAAGACAAGCCAACATGTCAATTTATATTCTGTATAAAATTTATAATTTGTTCTAAAGAGACAGTAGTCCCAGAATAATAAAATTATTTTCATTTATTCATTTTTATGCTAATAGGTCAGTATAATAAATAATCACATTTAGTTATGATTATTAATTATTAGTGGACGTTTCGGGGAAACTCTGGAGGAATTTTATTCTCTTCTTCAACATATGATATACCCCAAAATTGGGAAGTATAAGATACTTATCAGTTTGTCCAATATCTTGTGTTTAACTAAAAAAAAAAAAATTAGTATGTTCTTTTAGTTAAACATAAGATGTTGGACAAACTTAATAGTATCTTGGACTTACCCAATTTTGGGGCATATTATGTGCTGAAGAAGAGGACAGATTCCACCAGAGATTCCCCGAAATGTTCACTAATAAATAATAGTCAAAACTAAATGTGATTATTTATTTGCTGACCGATAAGATGAGATTAATGTTTATTATTTCTAACAAAAAGAACGATCCATTCATGGTCTATTTAAAATAATAAAACCAATATACAATTAAGTTAATAATTGATCGGTCTATTTATGTAATATAAATATTTTTGGGAGGATAAAATTTAGAACAAAACTATACTTGTGACAAAAAAAAAAAATATTCACTTGATAAACCTTCCAGATTTATCCAAAGTCATTGAACCTTGACGTGCGTTTACTCGAAACTTGTTATATTTGGATTCAATTCTATCTAAACGAACTTAAAACATAGCCGAAATATATAAAAATTCAAATCATGATATTGAGTAGAAATTAAAAAAGGTTTATGCATCTCAACTAAGAGAAATCTAATATTTTCATTGTGAAAAGGTTGTTTAATTTCTTAATGAATTAATAGATAAATTTTCCCTTGTATCATCGGTTGTTTATTTAATTCATTATCGCACAATTCCTTCAAATTTCAACATTAACCTACGTATAATTACAATTTTGTTGAAATCAAATGGCGAAACCATCTTTTCTTTTCGGGCTCTAATGTCCTTTCGTTCATAACTAGACAAAGTAACGATCATAGAACTACGACCGATAACAAAGTTGCAATTATTTAACATCAATTTGATAATAAATGCAATCCCAAAAATGCAAGCAGCTTGACATAAAGACCTGAATTTTTTAGTAGGAGCATTCACGCATCAAAAGTAACCCTCCAAAAATTGAATAAATTTCCCGAAATTTCAAATGAACCAAATATTTCAGCTCAAGCTGAATGTGATTATTTACTTTTTATAAGGGAGCATGAGAACGTATTAAACAATTTATCATGAAAATAATTTCAATATGTTTTCGCTTTACCTTGAGCTAATTGATATCAGAAACAAATTCTTGATGATAAAACTAAACAGAATTTATACCAAAAGATTTAGATGATCAAACGAAATCTTAATGTAATTTTTGGATATGAACTTATAGATTTTTCAAAATATTCATTTTGGAATCACTGTCCCTAAGGAAGTCATAAATTTGGCAAGAAATAATAAATAATAAGTTGAGTGATTATGTCATAATTATAATATTTTGCATGATCAAACTAAATGTTAATGACAAACCATTTTTCAAAAACGGCTGAAGAAAAGTTATCAAAAGGGCTCAGAATCATTCCTAAACAGGTCGCATTAAACTGAACTTTTTATTTTTAATTGCTGTTTACTGTATGTTTTTCTCTTCGAGCACAACAGAAATGGTAAGAAACTTACAACGAGCTGATGGTCAAACATTTTAAATTAAACAATATAAACCTATTAAAAACTATACTTTATTTAGAAGTCTATTAAATCATCTATTATTTTTAAAATCAATAACCTTTATTTTAATTGTCTTTGTTAACTTACCTTGTTTTGATGTTTAACTTTCAATTTTTATAAATTTTATTCAATTGTAGCCTTATATTCAACTGTAACTATTTTTAACATTCTAAACTTTAAATTGTATTTGTTAGCTGTAGTTTTGCAATGTATGCCTATCTAATAGTTGATCAAATTGTAATATATGGCGAAAATGAGCCAGGTGGTTGAAGAGCCCAAAACATTTATAAATAAATAAAATAAAATAAAAAATCATCTATAGCAAAAAAACTATATAAATATAGAACTTTAAACTGATGGTATCAAATCTAGCGAAGAAATATTCAGGATGAAATTTATAAAACTTTTTTATTTTACTCGTATAACTTGCTTAAAATATTAATTTATTAATAATTTTTTTTTTAATTACGATTTCTCACACATCGTTACAATGTCAAATTTTAAAATCGTAGTTCTCACAAGTGTATAAATGACCATTTGTAGATTAAAAAGGTTTTGTTACAGTTTAAAATCAATTTCAACTGTTAAAACATAGATTCTTGTTAAAAATAGCCAAGCGCTACAATAAAAAATATGTTTGTACTTGGCTCATAGTGATATGACTATGATATCTATAGTGGGATGAAGGAATTGTATGGAATGATTTCTATGTTTATATTTTAAAATTTTTATTTAATATAATTTACAAATAATTAATTATTGAGCCTACTGAATGATGAATATCTTCGAATCATCAGGTGGGCCACTATCAATCCAGATTACTAAGCAATTCCAAGTCATCAGTCATGATTATTGATAATCTATGACCATTAATCACAATGGAGCAAAATCATTTATCTTCAATGAGTAGCTGCCAAATCAGAATTATTTGTGGTACATTATTTGATTTATAGGACGTCATTTCCTGATATTCGCGAAATTTTACAATTTCGAATCAACATTTTTTTGTTTTCAAATTTTATTTCAAAATATACAGAACTTTCCTGATTCTAGAATATTATACCAGAGATGATAAAATGTAGTATCCAGTATTCCGCCATGGTACAGATTTGTGTTTGTATGATTTGGTAATGAAAAGAGGTGTGTCGGATATTTTTTCCTTACCAAATCATGAATTGAAATACAGAGAACTGTAAATCAATACAGATTATAAATGGCAAATATCGAAAGAATGAAAACGTAAACATAGGACTGACTGTACCTGCATATTCAGATACTGAAATCAAACTCTCCATGTATGATCATTATTATTATTAGTTCCTAGAATCCCACATGTGGGACATAGGACTATCACGAAAGTCGGCCATGCTTCTCGATATTTAGCCAGCTCCTTGACTCCAAACTAGGACTCTCCGGCGCTGCACATTTCCTTCTCTAAAGTCCTCCTTCACGTTACCTTGACCGCCCGCGACTTCGCTGGCCTTGGGGGTTCCAATCTAGACCCTGTCGTCATATATCGTTACGTTCCTTTATAAGCGTAGGCCCCAGCCATCTCCATTTCCGACGTTTAATGTCCTGATTAGTCCTGATCCCGTAAAGGACTTGATTAGTTCGCGACTAGACCTTGGCATTAGAGATTTTTTCAAGTCACCATATTCGCAATATATTCCGACATCTTTTGACGAATGTCTGTAGCTTCTTGGTCACCTGCTTGGTAACGTTCAAGCCTATCACGCATATAGCAGAACCGACATAAGATTTGTATTGAAGATGAGAAGCTTAGTCTCTCTCCTGATTTGCGTGAATCTCCACACTGGCACAAGCTGCGAGAGTGATTTTTAGACTTTCCTTATACGGCTCCCAACATCTTCATCTGCCCCTCCGTCCTGGCTTAACATACTCTCAAGGTAGCAGAATTCGGTACTCTTTCAATTATTTCACCTTCTATAAAAAGATTTTCCTGACTCCTACTATTCACTCCCATCTCTTTTGTTTTAGCAGCATTTATTTTGAGGCCAATATACAATCATACTTTTCAATTTCCAACAGCTGACATATCGAGTTGTTAAATCTTTCTGTTTATCTGAATCCAGGAATATTAAGTGACTAATGCTAGGTTATAAACATATTTTAAATAAAAACCATGACAGCTCAACTACAAAAGGCTTATTTATTAGTATTAAAATAAGATTATTTCTATTATTTAAATCTTTGTAGAAATAAGGGTATTACAATAGATATAGGAAACAAAATATCGTCAAAAGACATAGAAGATATTTCATAAGCTGAAATCATTAAAAACTTTTATGAATTTTTACCTTTGTGAAATCAGAGCATTGTGTACTCGTTGTAATAACATTTGAAATATAAAAGAGTGTGTGGCATTTTGGTTCACTTACATTGTTTTATCGATAAATAAGGTTGAAATTCACAAAAAGTTTTGTCCCACAAAAAAATTACTTATAATTAGTGACTTTATGCAATAAAGCTTAAACTGTAATCAAATAATATATTTTATTTAAAATGACAATTCAAAATACTAATAGGCTATTTATCATAAAATCAATTATGATCATATGATTACATGCATTGTAAAACAGTTATCATTAAACAGACAAAAATAAATAGTTCATAATGAAATCCTTAATATAATTATAATTATAAAGAAGGATTTATTAATAAGTATTACTCCTTTTGACTAGTAACGTGTTTGTAATTTTAATGAACCAAATAAATTTTAGCAGGGCTCAGTCAGGTGTAAAAAAACATTCAGTGACTCCATATCAACCACCATTCTAGTTCCTGTAATTTCAAGACAGATTTGAAAATAAACTCCTTTTAAATATATTTAGCTTACATAAAATTGTGCATTTAGAGATTAAATTAACAATGAATAAGTATGTATTATCATATCTTCTTCATATTTCTTTGTTTTAATTCATTTATTGTATTAACCAATACAAGTAAATATGCTATACGAACATAAAACATGATAGGAGCTTGTGAATAAAATACCCATTGGTAGAACTTTAATGGTTAGATTAATTTAGATCCATTGTTCATCCTTTAAGAATGTCAGAAATTGTTTCAGATCAAAGATTTAAAGATTATGAAATTGAGGATTAGGATAACCAGTGAGTTTACAATAACTGAATAACTATATATATATATATATATATATATATATATATATATATATATATATATATATATATATATATATAGCATATATATGTATATATATATAGTATATATATATATATATATATATATATATATGAATAATATACTGAATAATATATTTTCATACTTATATTTTTCCTCAGCTGTTCTATTTTATCAAGTAAAAAAGTTAACTAACTAAATGAAATTAAACATATTTAATAAAGAATAGTATTCTAAACCAGGAGTACTGTTCATTTCCTTCTTTTATATAACAGTTCTCAAAAAAAGTTAGGTCACACCAATACTTTGCTATAGCAAAGAATAGGACCTTAGGATTTGGTTCAGCCTTAGCAATAAATCGGGACGTGAGGGGCGTATCTCCTGGTGGGACTGTTTGTCACTGGCCTGGGCAGGGACGAGGTTGAGAGCTTCGATGCTGAATAGCCTTGGAAGGTTGTCGGTGGACTTGTTCGCATTCTATGTCCATAATATCTCTAATATTACAATTCAAGAGGAAATATACATATTTTATAATAAATATAATAATAATTATAATTATAATAATAATTACATATTAATGTAATAATATAATATTATTCATATTAAATGATCTATAATGTTTCGTTGCAATATAAAATATTCAAAAAAATATATTGAAATATATATTTGGGAATAAAATAAATTCCAACAAATCCCGTCAAATCACTTTTAACCTTCGTCGTAAACCGATGACTTCCTGTCCTACAGTTTCCTTTAATAACGCCCCACTTATTCCTGAAGAACAAATCTGATACCTAGAACTCCGCCTGGGCAAACGTCTCACTTGGCACCCTCATAGAAGAAGGAAACAAGAAATTGCTCGACGTTTCCGCTTACTCCAACACTTATTAGATAAATACTCTAAACTTCCGAATAACTACAAGCGACTCATATACATGATTATAATAATCTTGTTTCCTCTGCGATTCCTGATAACCCTTCGAGGCGTCTGAAAAGAAGATGGCCTCGTGATCTCCTCATGTAGACATATTATTAAAGTGCTACCAATGGTTAATTTTTCAACAATCGTTTTCATGTGACTATATTCCTCTGTACACATTTACTTGATGTATTTATACCATTACAGTTGTAAATATCATAAATATATTTTAAAAACATATATATATATATATATATATATATATATATATATATATATATATATATATATATATATATATATATATATATGGAGTCCTGGTAAAAGTAATAAATGCATTAGTTCCTTGTTTTATCAGATTGAACCGAGTACCGCTCAATCTACAGACTGATTTGCATCTGAATTGGAAAGGGCTGCTAAATCAAATCCTCTCAATTGGCGTGCCTCTACAGAGGTTCCTGGCTTATTGCTTAAGAGGAGAACGGATATCAACCGCGTCGGTAATCTTATTTAACATATGCTTCAAATTGATTCAAATATTCTGCTTATCGAAGTATTCAATGCACATATGAGTCGCTTGTTTAAAAAATGAACAGTTGCGAATTTTTTATTTATTTAATAATTCCGATGATGTAATTATCGTTTTTTCAAATAAGAGGCTTTTTTTTAAAAAAAATAATATAAAATTAATTTTATTTTCATTTTTTTTATATTAAATGTAATTATACTTGATTTACTAGGTACTAAAAAAATCATCAAAAGCCTGCTAATTCGAATTTAAATTAAAACTAAATTCATTTTATTATACCATCATTGGAAAAAAAATTGATTTTTGTAGTACGATTTTATTATCATTTCTCACTCTCTTTCCTTCTCCGAATCATACACCGTTTTTTCTCGCAAAAATGAACTCCATTCAACCTTTTTTTTTTTGTGCTAATACGGACCTTGAATTTTAAATCGTTCCGAAAACGACCCGAAGTTTCAATGTTTCTAATTTCTTTTTAAATGATCAATGATTTTCGGAAATATGTCCTAAAAATAAAACATTTCTTAATTTGTATTTTAAATAATATTACTTTATATATTATAAATTTAATAGAAAATATGGTTTTTCGAGTTTACTAAAAAAGATTCAATAATGATTAGTGTTCATTTTGGAAATAAATGATTCATATATACTCTAATACCAATATTTATTGTAAAATAATTTTTATACAAGGAAAATATTGAATTGCAACGTTTCACAATAAATGGGGACAGTAATGTAGTTGGTCCTGCTGTTACCTCTGATGCAAAATAGAAACAATTTAAATATGTTGTAAATGAACAGAAAATAATGTTGTAATTTTTGTAAGACCAATTTCATGTAAAATTAATTACACGAGTGACTAACACTTTTATCTTAGAGGAGATTTTTTTTTAATCTCCCCTAACACATTCAGCTCATGATATTCTTCAGTCTTATTCAATATTCTGATTCTCATTTAGTAAAGACGGTTCATATATTTACACAATTCAATAACGATTTCAATTGTGGAAAGACTATTTTTAAAATATTTGAATAATATGAAAAAAGCATACCCCAAAATCTCTTTAGTTGAGACAAGATTTCACAGTATTCATGATAGCGCAAACAAAATGTCTTAACGATTGGAATATTTGGAACAATGTGTCGCGAAACCGTAATTTATAATATTATGATGCATTGATTTTAAATATTATAACTTTTCAATCTCTTTTGGATTGGAAATTTTCGCTTACCTTTTTCGAATATTGAAACCACGACAGTAAAAACTTTTATTCAAATATAACATTGTGTCGATAAAATCTCGTTTATTTATCTTAGAAAATATTAGTATTAGTTTTAAATTTTAGTAATTCTGTGATTGAAATATTTTACCATCATTTTCCACGGATTGAAGTAGGTGGGTCATTCTTACATTATTTGATCATTTATCACTTCTGAATCTAGTAATTTGGGTTCAAAAAATATCAACTTTTTGAAGAAAAATGTATTCCAAATATGGATATCACAGAAAAAAACTTGAGCTTCGATAGTCAGTTTTCTTAATACTATTTTTCTTTTTAATTATTTTTTAAAAAGCATAACAATATGGACTTAAAGTTTATTAAACGAGTGTTTTTCTTCACACAGTTTAAATATACAAACTCTAACAGTATATTGGAAAGATATGACGGCTATGAATATAATAAACCACAAATATTTCAAGGTAACATCAGAAAAATATAAAATTTTTATTTTTGTTTCTTTTATCAATATATTTTGCAATTATGATTATCGATTGTGTTAATTGAACAATGTTAAATAAAATAATGGTAACATTTGTTACGTATAATTTTTGTGACAGAATGTTTTGGAAGAGAAAATTTATAGTCTCCAATCAGCTCTTTTATTCCTCAAGATTATATATGGATAGCTGGCACATCAAACAAATTTTTTAAAACCATTTTCCGTCATATTAAATGAACAGTATTGTAAGTAAAACCACATTGGTTACGACTATGTTCACCAAATTTCGGGAACAAACCAATTTTCCTTCTTAGACAAGTAAAAAAAGGTATCTGTAATTCGAAACACCATCATATTCTAGTAAAATCCCCGATGGTTAAATATTAATGGACACAAATAATGTCATATCAAATCATGAAGAATTCCACATCCTCACCTTGGGGAAAGTTACATTTTTTTTACCCTCACATTGAGATGTTCCTTCTTATGGATGAAGTAGATTTATTTTAATATCACCACAGAAATAATGACACAGAAACAATTTATTACACAGAAACAATACAAATAAATAATACCATAACTTTTATTTTTTCAACCTGAAAAACATGTGAAAAACTAACGTAGAGACCGGGAACATAAAATTGTCAAATAATAAAAGAACCATTTACTCAAATATAAAATTTCTCGACTTTTTTGTTTTTCTGAATTATTGGAGGAAGAGAGAGCAGCTAATCCAACTCGATCTTTCTGATCTCGTCTTCTGAAATGTCTGAAGTCTTCTTGTAATAACAATTAAGCCAGTGGAATTCAGTGCGTCTCTGTTTAATATACGACGCCATTTAGTATTTCCCTTTCCTTCTTGGGACCCATCCTGGAATGCCAACGAAGCAAATTTAGAACGAACTAATTCAAATTATGTAGATTTAATATTTAGCACCATACAAGGCAGTGGCATTAAACCTGAGATATTGACCTGCAATGTTTACATTAACATTGCAATAAGAAAAGTCAAAAGAAAAACAATGAATTTTGGTATTTCCTCTATGATTTTATCAACAGAGTACTAAATTTTTGGTAAAATGAAAGCTGCTGAACAGCGATAGACCAAAAAAAATTTTTTTTTTAAATCGAGATAAAAAGGCGGTATTTCATATTATGTGTACAATTTCAACATAATTACTGTTAAATGAACAAATATATTATTGGATATTCCAAAATAAAAGACTCCATAACATAATTACATTTCTAGAACTTTTTCAGTTAAAAAGAATAATGTTTAAAACTGAAAAATACTTTAAACTGATGATTTTTTAGTTTGTACAATCTCCAAATAAAAATAAAATGTTTTACAATGACTAGTTATGTAAAAATGTCTAAAAACAAAACATTCTCTATAAAATATATTTATACTTGTACTAAGTAAATATATTTAATTCCAGCCTTATTGCCCTCACTCCTTCCTCCATCTTCTCCCGCACTGGGCCTATGGTTATGCCCGTCAAATGGATTTAAGTACAAGCTGACAGACAAGAAACCAACTTTATCACTTTATATCTTTTCTTTCTTTTTTTAAAATAAATTCATTGAAATTCGCAACTCTATAAAGGACAAATAAATAACAAGTAAATCTTGAATCAGTGACATGACATGTACAACACGAAGAGAAACTACCCATTGGTGGCACTCCAATTATAGTTCTATATTAGAAGGTCCCGAGGCCATCTTCTTTTCAGACGCCTCGGAGGGATATCAGGAATAGAAGAGGAAGCAAGGTTAGAAACATGAGTGTTCGGATGGTTCAGAAGTTTATTATGGAAGGACAGGTATCTGTAATGAGCTAAATCGGAAACATATGGTACATTAATATCGTTATGGATGATTTTATTTTTGACAAAGTAATTTTACAAATGATTTTATTCTACGAAAGATTTTGGATGCGAGAGGAATTTGATGGTTTAGTAGAGCTCCAAAGCTCGATACCTTAAGTCCAGATAGACCTTATTATAGTAATATGTATGGGTATTTTGTAAATAATTGGAAATTTAGAGCGATTGTCTAGTAAGTGCTGTAGTAGGCGAAAACGTCAAACAGTTTCTAGTCGTTTCAGCATGGTATGAGGATTCCAAGTGAGTCGTTTGTTTAGGTGGAATCCTAGGTATCGAATTTGTTCAACGTAAGTGGGGTATTGTTAAAGGATAATGTATGACAGGAAGTCGTAGCTTTACGACGAAGGACTTTATATTTAAAACGCAACACGCGTGTGGAAATATTTCGATTTTGAGAACAATATTTTTTTTAATATTCTGCGTGAACACTTCCTTAGTTTCCTAAAAGATGGTGATTTTTTTTCTTTAAATATTCATTTTAAATTGGATAGAATTTTATGATTCACTTTATCCAATGATTTGTATTTTAGTTTATCTAAAACAGTTCTTGTCAAACTGTGGCTAGGCTTCATATATAAATGGCTAGAGCCGTAGTATTACCATTCTAAAATATTCTGCAAGAGCGTTGGGAGCTAAGTATAGCATTCAGCCAGTTGAAATATGTGCTGGCTATACATCATCGCGGTCTAGCCCTGTCACCCTTTTTGTATCGTTGCTCTCCGCCCCCAAAAGCGATATTCCAGCCAAAGAATTGAATCTCCTCTGGCTCAGTGAGCGGGCTTCAGTGCTTCATTATCAATACCCGTTCAATGGAAACAGTTTTCTTAAAATTAAGGCTTAAACCTGAAATTTCTATAAAGCAAATAAATTAAATAAAACAAGGATAACAATATTGTAAATTTGTATTATATTTTAATTTAAAAATATTTAATACATGATATACCAAGAAAATGCCTTGAGAAATGTAAATGAACTAACTAGTTGCCCTTTTTTTAAATATTCTGAATGAGTAATAAAAATAAATTGCTAAAATTATATAAATGTAATTCAGTAGATAACACAAAACTAGAATATTGTCAGCGAATAGGGAATTCCTTTTTTTTTTTACATAAATTTAGATTGACATATATATGAAAAAATAACAACAGTAGTTTGCGTACTACGGGTATGGTAAAAAATGTAGGCAATGGATGTTTATTCATGAATATATGAATATATTTCAGTTTTATTATTTTTTTTTTCTAATTTATTTTTACTATCAAATTTCTTGGTCTCAAGCTTATTCAGAATAAAACTACAGATAGATAATTATCTTTTTGAAATTACCACATAACCCAAAAAATACAGGCAATATCACCTAGCAGATAAAATAGTCTTTTCAACATTGCGACTGTATATAGGGCTTGATATACAGATAGAGAGAATGAGATAGGCAAAAATATATGTATACAGAATGGACTGATAAAAACTCTCTATCTCTCTCCCTCTTTCTGACTCTCTTAATCTGTTTTCTTTGTATGGGATAGAGGTTACAAACTAGTGCGGTTTTTTCTGTTAGCGTGTCGACTACCAACCACCTATGAGAAAAATGGTGCTGTATTAATACGAGGGTATATTTCTAATCGGAACAAATCACAAATATTGCGTCCATGGATTTTACTGCGCAAAGGGGTTATAAAAACCCTATAAATACCGATCTGTAAGTAACAGAAAAATAATTTTCATACTATCTTAATCACAATTAAATTTTCTATAAAATATATACAATAACTGCCGAGAAAAACGGACAGTATTAGTTTTTCTCCCTCAGAATTTGCTAGTTTCAGCTCGCTAAGTTATTAATACAAATGAGACGGCTGTTTTATTACAATCAATCTTGACCTGGGAATTTATATTAAGGAAAGATTAACACGGTAACAAACCACGAAAATCTGACAGTGTGAAAGAACATGAATTATACATTTTACGATTTTCAATAGACTACCACTTGCAATTTTACTGTAATTGATGAAAACGCTAACGTATTAATTAAGAAAAAATAAATAATTAACAGACCTTGTGAAGACTATTAAATAGCTATAAATCGTTTATACACCTCATAAGGATGCACCATACATTAATGCACACAAAAGCTATAATTTAATTTTGCAGACACATAATAGTTTAATTTTTATCGAAGAGAAGAATAGTTGGGGTGGTCAGTCAAAAAGGAAGGCAAAAATAAATGTTAATATTTATTTTTTACATATGCCGACGTTTCGACCTGAAGTTCAGGCCTTCATCAGGGCTGTCTCCTTAAGTTTCGTAGGGAGAATCATTATTTTTAATTTTTATCGATTATTAAATTTGTCTGTAAAACACACGGGCTCAGGTGTCATTTTAACCGATCTTATCTTGTTCCAACTAGGACTGATAAGGGGGGTAGAATCAGTAATTGGATCTATTAAATGTCTATTCCTTAAAAACATATTAAATTGTTTATCAATTTTATAAAATAAATAAATCAGAACCATGATTTTGCGACTAGATGAAAAGTGAGAGTTTATTCCTTGCTACCAAAAACTCATTACATAAAATTAATTGTTAAAAACTAATTATTTTTAAAATTCGAACTAATTAAATATGTACTAACTTATATAGTATATGATAATAATACGACGGAGTTCCTTGTTTTTAATCCGAAAGAATCTGAAGAAATAATTTATTTTTTTGTTTTATTTATGTTTTTTAACATCTAATTATATTTAATCGTAAATGAAAGATTTTGAATAAAATACCCAGATATATATAATTATAAAACTAAGATGGAATTCTAATTTTTAATGTGAATAAATAAAAATAAAAAATAAATTGTTAAACCTAGATAGTTCATTTTTTTTAACAATGAATTGGCGTTTTTAAGGCTCGATGACTAATTTAAAATATAAAAAAAAGATAAATTAATTTATATATTCCATAACAATATACTTAAAAATATATATTTATTTATTTTAAGGCCGGTAACCTTCAATAATCATTTCAAATTGAATCTCGCTCAAAAATACACTCGTAAGTTTAATTAAATTTACAAAATTTATTTATGCTTAAATTACAGACGCAGTTGAACGCAGCTGGAATTTGTTTTAATATCTTATTAGGAATCTTGTCTTAATAAACAAATGTATGTTAGACCTGCGGTCTGGTCCAACAATTTTTTTTTTTTTTTCATTTATTTTAGTACCTATTCAAAATATTATATTGGACTTGTTAATGCTAAAAAAAAAATTTTCGGTGTAGTATACCATTTGGAATATCTATTAAGGAATATAAAGGAAAATCGCACCAAAAATAAAAATGTGAGACAATAATAATAATAATGTCGAATAATTTTCGTTGTAATTCAAACATTTTTCCATGATTGGATTTGGAAGGCTCTATGGAAATATTTTACCGACTTAATTAGTGAAATATCTTAGGTAATTAATCTATTTATCATTGAAGAAAAGAAGATTATTTTTCCAATACTTTCAAAAAACAGTTGTAACCTCTAAAAAACCTAGTTTGTAAAGTCTATTCCACCTTTGAACCACTGTGCGACGCGGTTAAGAACAGATAAATCAGCGATATAGATTGTATAAAAGTGTAGAAACGATAGAATTTGATGATTATCAGACAAAAGTACCTACTCCCTCTTTTCTTATATTCACGTTCGTTTATGAACGATTTTGAAATCTATTAATGGTATGATTTTAGAAGTGCATTTTGATTCGAAGTTGTTAAAATTATATTTTATTGTACTACATCACACATCATTTTTCACACATCATACTTGCCCATGCGTCCTGTTTATCCCGAATCGTAAGAAGGGCAAAAAATAAATTATATGAATCAGAACTAAATAATTAAATTAAAAGTGATGCAGGATTAATTTGGAAAACCATTGCGTTGTCAAACATTTCCTACTTTCTCGTTTTATTTAATATCGTTAAATTAGTTCAAACAAGTATAACCAATTTAATCAGTACCACGCTATTTATTTCTCTTCCTAACTTTGTAGATCACAATGAAATATAGGCAGGACGCGGCCAATTACCCTGGAAAATGAGGAGAGAGGCCTTTTTTGCTGGAGAAATATAGGCTTTATTAGCTGGAAAAAAGGGGATGAGGGCTGGAGTTGATAAGAACCCCTCCGTGCCTAGAAAATTCCTTGGCTAGGCGAGGATTGATGAAGCTCCCCTCTTCTCTATTGCTATGGACAATTAATATTTTTTGCCACAGTTTATATCTGTCAGCATTAGTCAGAACCGCGGCCCTGGTAAAGAATTATAAGAACCTAAATAAAGCTACCCCACAGATACTAGTGGGCCTTTGCTAGTGGGCACTATTTTGCTAGTGGGCCTTTGTGAATATTTCGTAGGGTTTATTGGTGAGTACACAAATGGAAATAAGAAAATAAAATGTATTTATTTTTGGGAGAAATTAATGTTAATTAAAAATAATTGGTCAAAATAAGAGTACAAATTACGGTCAGTATTATCTGAATATCCTCGGATTTTTATATTTTTTTAAGGAAACAGTTAAATCATATTGAGCATAATATTTATACATTATGTTAGTTATATTTGTGGGAATAAAAAAATCATAAATTGTATAAATTTTGAGTTATGCGCAGGTAAAGTTTCCTTTACTTACTTCCTGACTATTCTGAGGAATAGGCTTATTTTTTGCAACTATACGAAAAGACTGTATCTAGGGCTCGGTATACAGATAAAGAGGACGAAATAGGAAAAAATATATGTATACCAAATTGACTGATAAAAACTCCTCTCTTTCTAACTCTCTTAATATGTTTTCTATGTACGTAAGAATGGTTAGAAACTAGTGCGATTTTTCCTGTTATCGTGTCGACTTCAAACCAACCATGATAAAAAGGGTCCGGTATTAATATGAGGGTAGATTTCGAATCAGAACAAATCCCAAATATTGCGTCCATGGATTTTACTGCGCACAGGGGTTGAAAAAACCCTATAATACCGATCTGTAAGTCACAGAAAAATAGTTTTCATACTATCATAATCACAACTAAATTTGCTATAAAATATATACAGTAACCGCCTTTCCGGATAAACCGGTTGTAAAAGAGAAAAACAGAGAGTATTTTTTTTTCTCCCTCATAATTTTCTAGTTTAAGCTCGCTAAATTCTCTATCTCTTTCCCTCTTTCTGGCAATCTCAATCTGTTGTCTTTGTACCTAATGGCGGTTACAGCAGCCAGTTTTCAGAAAAAAAGATCCTTTACTAACATAAGGATAGATTTTGAATCGGAACTCTCATGCGTATCTCGAAAAATGTACATTATACGGCTTTAAAACGTTGAATCTTTGGAATTATATAAGATCATTATGTCCAACTTGAAATATATAAAAGACAATTTATCTCGTCTCGATCCGCGGACTTTTGAATCTGTTTTGAAATATATTAATGTTTCAATAACTTTTAATATAATTGTAGTAAAATTTTATTAAAAATCCATCGCTGGTGAGAGTTGGTAAAGGATTTATACAACATTATTATATACAGTTAATATATTTTATATTTATGCGTTTATGATATTCATCGCACTTTTTTAAGGCAAAAACGTCTCAGAATGAAATTAAAAATTATATGGAAATGACACATTTTTGTAATTTTCAAAATCAATTTAAAACTCTGAAGGACAGTTAAATAAAAAAACTTAATTTCTAAAAATATTATATAAAAAAGACAGTTTTATTTCCGGTGCTCTATATTATTACAGTTTATAATTATGAAAGCATTAGTACACCAATACCGTTTTTATTTTCAATATTTATTTTGGAATGAACACTTTAGTCGCTTAGTAACATTTGAACTCGTAATATGATTGTTGACGATGAAAATGACGAAAATAAGTACAAGGAATATGACAAGTAAGCTTTTATACAATGAAACTTTTTTTACATAACATAACTAATACAAGATAGACTTGAAAATGACTCAACGAGCCGAAACGTCGTTATTCCTAAAGAAGAATTGAAAATTAAAACATTAATGGTATACTTATGGGTTTATGAACTATAATCTGAATTAAAAATTAACGCATATAATCTATTTGCAGCAAATAAATAAGTTGAAAAATCTTCTGTTAAAAAAATATTTAAAAAATAAACCTCAGAAATATCCATACCCATCCTAAGAGAAGAACTATACATGCATATCAAATTACAAATCGCTGGCTTGTAAATCATCTATGATATGAATATTGAAACTTCGTGAAGTAGTCAGCTGACACTTGGACAAAACTCAACAATCTTCTAGCATTACATTAATTTGCTTTCTGTATATTTACGCGCAGAGATGCAAGAAGCTGTCTGTAGACTGACTTGTACATACATATGTATGAGATGAAAGTTTCAAGGAGCCATAACTTGTAGTAGGAGACTCTCTATTATTACAAAAGTTTCAATATTCACTTACAATCCATTAATTTTTTCAAGGTGATATACAATTTACGTTTTTATTAAAATATAATACCATTAAATGATAATAATTTTAAAATATTCGATATTTTATGGATTCCATGAAAAATGTCTAAACTTTGCCCCCAACCTGTATTTTTTTAACATACTACTTGGTATTTCGTGAAGAAGAAAAATAAATCTAGGAAGTGAATTTTATTATTCGCATTACAAGAAACAACAGCTGTTTCAACCTGATGAATAATCAGAATAAATTATTTTAAAAAAAGAGAATGAATGAAATAAGATTTTAATAATCAAAATATATTCGTTAAATTAATCAAATCGGGCATTTTCTATTAATTCGCCATTTCAGGTATTGGAAATGTATATTATATACACCACATTTGATCATTAGCTTAAAAATTATATGAGACAAACTAAAAAAAAATAGAACCCAATGGGACATCCCCAAGTCTTCGTTTTTCTTTTGTATTATTTAATCGAAACTGGATAAATTACCTAATTTTGGGAGGTTTTTTAAAATTTCTTTTTCCTTTAAAACGGTAATTACTATGGATAAAAAACGAAACCACCAACTACTAATATGAAATATGTCAATGTAGTTCTTGAAAAAAAAATAATGAATTGTTGTTTATTAAATAATTTGCATAAACCACTTAAACAAACAAAACTTTTTGCCTTTATTGGATGGGGGTACCCCGAAAGTCCATCGTAGATCCGGCAGTGACTTATAACTAGAGACCGGATCTTCGTGCAGAAAAAAATTCAAAATGGTCAAAATCTTGCAGTAAAAATCCAAAATATGTAAAATTGCCTTATTCACACCTGAAAACGTGAAAAAATAATCTAATTTGTTTAATTTATAATATTAATACATCGAAACCTTATTGAACTTTATGTTAAGCTCCTGAATTTAAAAAAATATTATGTAAAAAAAATTAAAATGTAACATTAAAATCCATATTACAATCAACTAGCGAACAACAAGACATAATCGAATACGGCAATAAATTACAATTAAAAAGATAAATTAAAAAAAAAATAAGGATCGATATAAATGACAGA
The DNA here is from genome assembly GCA_928085145.1 of Nezara viridula. Taxonomy (NCBI): domain Eukaryota; kingdom Metazoa; phylum Arthropoda; class Insecta; order Hemiptera; family Pentatomidae; genus Nezara; species Nezara viridula. The sequence continues at coordinate 114,364,971 of OV725077.1, forward strand.
TAATTTAAAGATAATTCACCAAACAAATACAAAAAGGTGGCAATAATTAACCAACAAATAATTAAATATATTTGTTTATTATTATTATTTAATTATATATATATATATATATATATATATATATATATATATATATATATATATATATATACACATATGTATAAATGTATTTACATGTTATATGTATATACATAAATATATATATATATATACATATGTATATATATATACATGTGTGTGTGTATACATAATTATAATTTGTCCAAATTACAATGAAACTTAATTTTTAATCGAGTTGAAATTTACAATATTATACATTTCAAAAAGTATACATTTATTTCTCCTCTCTCTTAATTCGTCTTTTAATTGAGAAAAAGTTTGCACAGCATGAACTGTTGTAGAAGACCCATTTTGTAAAAAGCAACCACTGCTGATTCTTTTACGACGTTAATATTTATACCATTAGTGCAGTCGTTATATTTTTTAACAAGAGCATAACCTATATATTTTCCTATTAAAGAGCAAATTGTTTTCTATTTCACTATTGATTTTTTAAAGATTTTCTTCTACAGTGGCTATAATTTCTAACTGTTTATTAAGTGACAAAGTTCGAGATCCTAACCGAGTTACTTTTTCCGGAAAATTTGACAAATATGATTTTATGAATCTCAAATTGATTCCGAATTCATGACAGTCCACGATTCAGCAGGAAGTGATACTGAAGGACTTGCAGAAGATTGAGGATTCAAGTCAAGGCAAGGAAGGCAGTTTTTTTATTGAATTACTTCAAGCAAGTTCTATTCCACGAATAGTCTGTCTGCATCTGTCTTTACCTTGTCCTTTTGTAAAGTTAAAATCAAATCCTTTTCAGTCACAGAATCATTTAGATATCTTCCTCATTTCTTTTTCAGTCTTAAATTATAAATTTAATATGGACAATATAATAAAATTAAAAAAGTAAATATTTACACACACATAATTATTTATATTTATAAATCATTTAATCTAGTTCAAAATTGTCAAAAAAATGTGTAATTTAATGTAAAAATCAAAATCCTGCAATCTAAGCAAAAAATGGCAAAACGCACAATTTCGTGCAATATAAAATTTTTTTTTTTTTTTTTTTTATTATTTCAATGGAATTTACAACTGTATTACATAGAGAATACAATAAGCAAATGAGAAATTTGTAACATGGCATGTACAACATGAAGAGAAACTACCCATTGGTAGAACTCAAACAATATAAAATTTAAATATGTTATTCTACAGATCCTGAAACGGATAGTTTTTTGGATCCGGGGTTCTTACACTAAAGCGAATAAAATATGCAACGACGTGGAAATCCGGTCTCTACTTATAACTAACGCTGATTCATTGACTGTTTAATAAAATATTTGATAATAATCCTTTTTTTATTTATTTTTTATTTCTTTATGACATTTACAACTGTATTACATAAATACATCAAGTAAATTTGGTCATAATTGATATAATGACATGAATACACTTGCTGAGTAACTACCCAATGGTAGCACTCTAATGATATGACTACATTAGGAGATCACGGGACCATCTTCTTTTCAGACGCCTCGGAGGGTTATCAGGAATTGAAGAGGAAGCAAGGTTAGAAACGAGAGGGTTGGGATGATTCTGAAGTTTATTATGGAAGGATAGGTATCTGGATTGGGCCAGATCTGAAACATAAGGAACATTAAGATCTTTATGGATAATTTTATTAGTGACAAAGTAAGGAGCATTGAGGATTTTACGAAGGATTTTGGATTGTAAGGATTGGAGGAGAGGAATTCCATGGTTTAGTGGAGCCCCATAGCTCAACTCCGTAAGTCCAAATAGGTCTTATTATAGTCAAGTATATGAGTCTTTTGTAATTAATGGGAAGTTTAGAGCGTTTGTCTAGTAAGTGCTGAAGTAATCGGAAACGTCGAGCGGTTTCTTGTCGTTTCAGTCTAGTATGAGGATTCCAAGTTAGTCGTTTGTCCAGGTGGAGTCCTAGGTATCGGATTTGCCCAACAGGGATAAGTGGAGTATTTTTAAAGGAAACTGTAGGACAGGAAGTCGTTGGTTTACGACGAATGGTAAAGGTAATCTGGTGGGATTTATTGGAGTTTATTTTAATTCTCCAGTTTTGACGCCATTCTGCTAGATTTATGATGTGGGATTGAAGCATTTGGGATGCAATTGCTGGGTCATTGTTTACTGATAGGATACATGTGTCATCGGCATATGTGGTGATGACAGTGTTGGGACAGGTAGGGATGTCAGCTGTATAAACTGTATAGAGGATAGGACCTAGGATACTACCTTGAGGAACACCAGCGGACTGGGAAAAGAGGGATGAATAGGCGTTATTGTGATTTACTTTAAAGTATCTATCAGTAAGGTAGGAACGGATAATGAGGAATTATGTAGGTGGTAGGAATTTTCGGAGTTTGTACAGCAGTCCCGGGTGCCAAACTCTATCAAACGCCTGTTCAACGTCGAGAAAGACTCCCGTACAGTACATTCCGCGCTCCAATGCAGAGGAGACTACGTCTACCACACGATGACATTGCTGTATAGTGGAATGGGAAGTTCGGAAACCAAATTGGTGATCTGGGATTATGTGATTAGAATTTAGGATAGGGTACAGGCGTTTTAAGATGAGTTTTTCTAGGATTTTGCCCATGATGGGTAAAAGAGAGATAGGACGGTAAGAGGATGGTTATTCTGGTGTTTTTTAGGGTTTGTGGATCATTTTAACAATAGATCGTTTCCAAGGATCAGGAAAATATGTAAAACAGAGTACAGCATTATATATGTAAGTAAGGAATAGGATGGCTTTTCGAGGAAGAAGTTTTAGGATCTGGGATGTAATTAGGTCATGTCCAGGAGCTTTACGGGAAGGTAATTTTTGAATGATGTTGGATATTTCTATGGGATGAAATGCTTTGGGTGGCAGAGACATTTGGAGAGGAATATCCAGTTCTGCTTCAATACAATTGATGTGAATTGAATTAAGGATATCGGGATGTGGGTTAAAAGTTTGGAAGAGATGTTGACCAAATAGTTGGGCTTTTTCTTCGTCGGATTTGGACTAGGTTTGGGAATCAGTAAGAAGTGGGTGATTAAAGTCTTGAAACTTAAGAAGTTTTTTTGGTGGTCATCCATAATGATTTGTCAGTGGTTGTAAGTTTTTCAGTAAAATTTAGTAAATTTTGAATTTTGTATTTTCTTATTTCTGATTTCAGTTTGTTAGTCAGTTGGGTGTAATGCGATTTATCTGTTAGGTATCTAGTCCTGTGCCACTTCGATCTTGCTCTGCGTTTTTCCTGTAATAAGATACGAATATGCTGTGGAAAGTTAGTATTTTGTGGGAAGTTAATCTTATTGATAAAGGTGTTATTATCTATACTGTCTGTTATTGATGATGTCAGTTTTTCTATGGCACCATTAATGTCTTCTTTTGTCTTTAGCGGAATTTTGAGGTCTAGTTTGTTTTCCAAATCATCACGAAATTTGTCCCAGTTTACTCGTCCAGTGATCAGTTTAGGAAGTGATGGTTTAGGAGCAAAGTCAGAATGTAGTGAAAGCAGAACTGGATAATACTCCTGAAAATATTTCTAATAGTTTTTACGAGTGGGTAAAAGACATGGTTTGATAATTTTACTTTAGTTCAATATCTTTTGATTCGATGGAAAATCTAATTAATGAAATATTAAATAATGTTTTAATTCAATAAAAATTAATTTTTACTATAACTAGTATTATATTGTTTGATGCACCGCACCAAATTTTTCATCATATGTTAACGTCTCAATCAACACGTAGCTGTTTTTAAGTCAACATCAGGATACGAATCGACATCCGATCCTAATCAACGATGGGGAAAGGTTCAGCTGTATCGAAGGCGAAGATCCACACAAACCTCTCACCTACCGCATCACTCAGCAACCACTCTGAATAATCCTATTTGCTCTACGTATTCCTTTCCTTTTTCCATATCAGGCTGTCTTCTATGATCTATCACAAGTTGTTCTTGTGTTCTCAAATATTCTCGTTGCTTCTTATAAAAAAAATTAAATTTTAGTTAAAGACACATTAGCCAATAAAATTTAGAATTATTGAATTTTAATTTAGCATTAAGCCTTTAAATAATTGAAACAATTTATATTAAATTCTAAAAGTGATTCCTTGAATAAAAAACTATTTTCCATTTTAAGGAACCTCTCCAAAAATAATATTTAAGGAAATTTAAAATTTTAATTTTAAACTGTTCTTATGTTGAGATGAAATTTGGTTTTTATTATTATATACTTTTATTGTTATTATATTCATAACCATTATATCTTCCAAATATGTTTATGTATTTGTTTTTTTAAACTGGCTGATGTATTTGTTACTTTATTCTATGGACCTAAATTTTTTTTATTTAAGACTATTTCTTCTTTTGCTAAATTACCCACCAGTGGCAATAATTTTTTAACTTGACTCACTTAATGAGAAATAATTAACTACTAAATAAACAATAATAGGCCTGGCGAATGTTTAGTTAATCATTCATAGCTTTCGCTAAGTATCATCACTAATAATCATAACTATTACTAATTAAGTACTATTAATTAAGCATCCATAAAATATTAATTAAATATGATTACCAAAAGTAATTATGACCATAAATAAATAATGAAAGTTAGATAGCTGCATAAATTTACTTAAAGCTAAACAGAGCTTTTAATAAATTCAGAACTTTTCGGCATTTTAACTTAATATAACATATGTGTTGAAACTGGATTTATTATAGATTAACCGAAGATAAATTTCGGTTAAAGCAGACCACCAATAATAGGTTCATATTTTTATAAATGATATTTTTTTTTAGTGAAATATGAGAGTTAATCATGGCTCATTAAAACACTTTTATATCAGCAATTTGGGTGAGACGGATTTGTTGATATCGCATTAATCACGTTACTTACTGCACCATATGGTACTGTATCGTCATCCACATGTTAATAATAATAATAGATTTATTTATTGAGCAATTTTACAAATTCCTTTTGCATATTTTGTTAATGTGATGTTCGTTAGCGAACCTCCTTTTCAGGACTAGTGTGAATATATGATGGGAGACACCTCCCAATAAAGGCACTCCTAACGTGACTGTTCTTAATGCAGCAGATTCCTGCGCCTGAGGCTTTTAAGTCTCCTGGTTAGATTCTGTGGTAGTCTGCCTGTTAGTAATGTTTGCACAAGTGGATTAGGATATTCAACCAAGGAATTATGAAATGATTTTTTGGTTATGTAGAAGGGACAATGAGTGATGTACTATGGATAAATTTAGACTGGAAGATTTGAATAGTCAGTAGGTGTGTTTTTTTTTTGCAAAAGCCCCATGTCTAGGAGGCATACGTCAATATTGGTCTGAGTCGCATGTTGTACATAATATTGTTAAGAAGCGATTATGTATGATAAAGTGATATTGTTTTTATGGTGTAGCATTCGTCTTAATAGTGACAATCGATGGTTCAATCTCTTTTTTAATGTAGTCACGTGTAATTTCCAGGTCCGTCGTCTGTCTATTGTTAGTGCCAAATCTTTTCTCTCTGTGTGATTTGGCAAAGGGATGCTACAAAGGAATAGTGAAGGGCAATCCGAACGTTTAAGTGTAAATGTAACTTGATTTGATTTTTGTATGTTAATTTTTGTGGAAAATTTGTCAAGCCAGTCTTATCGAAGATTTAAATAAATCTGTACATTTTAGGTTGCTGCGATCGGATTACCGTCAGTCAAGAGTGTGAAATGTCGTCTGCATAAGTTGCGAATAATGTTCCTGGCGTCTGTGGAATATCATAAGAAAAAACAGAGTACAGAACTGGACCTAAAATACTGCCCTGCGTTAGTCCTGCACCGATTCGGCAATAGTCGGATTGTTTTCTGGTTAACAACGAAAAATCTATCCTGAAGTTACGATCTGATGATTAAATAGTAAGTTTGCGAAAAGATCGATTTAATTTTACAAAGAAGACCATCATGCCACCCATCATCAAAGTCCTGTGAGACGTCTAAGAATGTTTTTGTGCAAAATTCTTTCTTTTCCAATGCCACAACAATTGTATCAATCACTCTATTACGTTGTTGTATGGTCTAAAGCAGTGAGCAGGTCTAAAGCCAAATTAGTGATAGAACCGTTTTCATAACAATTTTTAAAATATTTTGAACTATGCAAATATTGAATACAGTCTGATAGGTCTATAAGACGTGACTTGCTCTGAAGATTTGCTTAGTTTTGGTATCATTTTTATGAAAATGTCCAGACTAGAGGAAAGTAATTAAGTCAAAGAATACAATTGTAAATAACTTTCAGGAAAATTGACTTTTTTTTTTTTGGTAGTCATACAATTTTAGGTGTGATAAGGTGAAAACCAGGAGATTTCCTGCGAGGTGATTTTTTAATACGAAATTCTATTTTTGAAGAGGTTATAGAGGTAGTAGGTAGAAAAAGAGGGAGAGGAGAATTGAGAATTATCTAGACATCTGAGCAGTTTTGTTGGTCTGGCAAATCTTCATGTGGAAGAAATACGTCTGTAAAATTTGTGGCAAATAAATCGGCTTTCTCTTTATCACTTCTAGCCTATGAGTTGTCAGGGTTGCAAAGAGGGGTCTTTGTTTGGTGGTATCCTAGTATCTTTAATGGTTGTTGCCGTAGAATATGTTACTTGTTTGTAAGTAGGTGAGATGTTTTTTGTAAGTTTCTAGTTTGTATTCCTGTATAAGCTTTCTAAGTTTGTCAGAAAGTGCGTTTAGTTGCTGTTTGTTACTTCGATAGCGATATCTTTTCTATTGGTTCAAAGTATGTCGTTTTTCTATTAGAAGTGATCTCATTTCATGGGATAAGTAATGTTTGTTGCGGCCTGTCTCGTACTTGTTTGTTGATTGCCAAGCTGCAGTATATACCGTCTTAGTGAGCGTCTCTACTGCGTTGTCAAAATCATTTTCCGGCTTTTATCTTGTGTTTAGGTCAATTTTATTATTAATAATGAAATGAAATTTATCAATCAATATTGTTGGTCTAGGAGTTAGTTTAGGTGTGTGATTGGTATTAAACATGTGTTTAGAGAGAAATAAAATTACCGCTAAATGGTCTGATGACAGGTCGTTACTAATAGACATATGACGGTATAGTGTTTGTAGGCTGGAAGTTCTAAACTGGCAAGTATGTCTGTAAACGTTTCCTGCAAAACTCATTGTCATGGACGACAGTATGCTCTGGCAATAGAAATTTTGGTGTGATCGATTTCAACCGAGATAGATGATAATTCAATTTATGGTAAGGCAGTCATTTGAAGAGGATATTGGTATGATGACTTATGTTGTTCGTTTTACGACTATTACTGAGCCACCCCGGGCCGTACCGGTGGGATGGTCAGCGCGGTACATTACATACTCTTGTATGTAAAATTTTGTGAAATGAGTTTCGGTTAGTAATGCTAGGTCAATGTCATGTTCATGTAATTTAATGTCAAGTTCGTTTCTCCGGTATTGGGCTTTATTTGAATTCTAAAGAAGGATTTTTAGAAAGTCTTGTTTGAAAGAATTGGGGACTAACATAGTAATATTTGCCGTGCACAGAGGAGTAATAAGCGGAGTTTTAAAATCATTTGGGTTGTCTTCATAACTCACTCACTATGTTGTCTTCATAATCAAGAAGGAGTTAAAATATAATGAGAGGTCTTGAGTATAAGGTTGGCGTGTATTGATGAGGTATGTAATGAGATTGGGTACAATGTGAGGTTATTCTCGTTGTTTGGCATGTTGAGGAGTTATACTTGTAGTGTGAGGAGTAGAGTATTGAGGAGATATATTTGAAGTTTGAGAATCTGTAATTTAAGAAGTTGGTTTCTAAATATCTAATGCAGCCTCTATAGGTGTCACTTTGTTTAGTTTTTAATTTTCTAACAATCGATTTGTTAGAAAACCATTCAAAATTACTTTTCTCCCAAAAGGTTTATTTAATCCAAGCATAGTCTTTGGAGATTAGTTATACATTTTATTTTAATAGGAGGAGGTTGATGAGCAACTGTTTTTTGTCAGGTTCATTTTCCATTTCGGTACAAAGAGGTCCAAACATATTACTGACTGGAATGTTAGTGATACTATTTATTGTTGATGGAATATTTGTTGCACATGAGCTCTGAATAACATTTTCTCGTACTTCAGTGTTGTTAGCATCATGTTCTAGTGTAGATTCAATTATTTATGTTGTAAAGTTATTTTTTGCAATAATTAAATTATTCCTTTCAGTATTTGTGGAGCTAGGAAGGTTATGTAAATTGACATAGGTTCGCATTTGATTAGGAATTTTTTTATGTAGTTTTTATCACAGAATTGAATTCGCTCTCTTTTTCTCATTTTTTTTTCCCTTTCCATGAAATACTTGAATTGGATCTTACCTTTCTCTTCATCCGTTTTGACGATACGGCCTGATCCATACTACTCGAGCCAGCTAACTGGTGTGCACTTATAAGTAAAGTGTCTGTTTTCATTTAAAAAAAACAAAAAAACTATACAAATTTATTGTGCCTTTAAAGAGAACACATTTTCATTATAAGATACATTACAAATACAATAATTCAATAATTTATAAGAAGAAGATTTGTTTTTAAGCAACCGCACTGTTCAAGCGAAACAGCTTATCTTCCAAATATTAAAATTAAAAAAAAAAATACTTTTCTGTCGGATTTACATCCGTATTTTTATTTTCAAAGGTGCTTGGTAGTTTTTTTAAATCTATTTATTGAATAATAATACAATCAGCCACTGCTGGAGGGCTATAAGTATTAGGGCTAAGAGTTCTCATTCATACAATATATACACATAATAGAGAAATAAATATAAATATAAAAAGTAAATAAATAATACTGATGAATAACGTAAATAAAAGAAAAAAAAAGTAAACAAATAACATAAAATAGAAATAATAACATAAAATAGAAACAATAACATAATATAGAAACAATAACATAAAATAGAAACTATAACATAAACTAGAAACGCTTGGTAGTAAATCAAAAAATGTTTAGAAACAAATAAAAGTATATTTTGAACGACAAGTCGTTAGAAGTACCTTATTGATCTTGTACTAATCGATAATATAAAATACTGCTACGATAAAAATATTGATAAAATATTTTATTCAAAGAAAAGTAATAAGAAAATACAATAATATTTATGTTTTATTAGATATTCAATTTGTCTAATAAAAGTAAAATAGATTTAATTGTACGAGCGAGCAATTTTAATGAACTTGTTACTCATTTTCATAGTGACACAATTTCAAATTTAAATTTTGAAGTTAAAACTAGAATTCATGTTTAGTAAAGAATTTACAGTGAAGGGTCAATTGAAAATCATGAATATTTTTTTATTTTCAACGATCAAAGAAAATATTTTTCACGATCAAAGAAAATATTTTTTTGGGAAAGTTTTTTTTTGGTATGAGAATTATCATAGTGTGTTGAAGCTTCGGGTATATAATAACATACGTTTTATAGTATTTGAAAACATATTTTTTAATTTAAATTACAATGTAGTTTACAAATTTTCAAAACTTCTATTTGTAATTAAAACTTTACGAATCCTCTATAATACAGCCACAGAAAAATGATGAACGACACCAAAAATCCTAAAGGTATAATGATAACTACCATTATATGAAACAACCTCCAGTGATCACAGTCGAACGGGCACTGAAAAATACAAAAAAATAAATAAAACAAGCCTATTTTTCTTTTTTTAAATGCATTCTTTTTATTTTTAAAACAATATACTTGCCAACATTAGTAATATCGTACTGTTTCACACGCTCCACAAAAGAAAGTGTAGAGGACAGTCAGTATAATATTTTTCGATTTCGTCTGAACATTTTGTTGACGAATTGAACGAAAATTCGAAATAGAGGCCGTTTTTATACCTTGAACGATTACAAGCCTTGATGATGTTCATATTGGATATTATTATTAATAATACTTTATTGAAAACTAAATTTAAAAAAATAACAATGAAAACTACAAAACATTTTACAGCATGAAACCGGTCGGCCGGAAATTTCATACACAAATATTATACAGGTACAGTAGAGAATTAATTAATAATTATTGCCAGTCCAAAATAGTATATTAAAAATACGATATCAAGAAATAACAATAATCAGTTAATAATAATAATAATAATAACTGCCAATAATATAATAATAAATATTAGGATTTTTCTCAAGATTTGATAGAAATTAAAACAGAACATAGCTGAGGTGGTTGAAGTTGGTCCTCTCCCTTTCGAGGTAACAAATCAGTTTTTGAAAGTGTTGAAAAATAAAAAAAATAATAGTAAAGCTAAACGAACCCGAAGATCCTAGGCCGATACGACCAACCGATGTCTACACTCACCCATCCACCTGGCCTAGTTCAAACCCAATTCCATCAAACCAACCTTAAAGCAATCATCCCATATTCACTCCAGTCTTTCCCTCGGACGCTTATCAGTCGGCAGGGCGCATATTAACATTTAGAATTATTTTCATTACTAAGCCCATCAATTTTATTCGTCTCAGCGTAATCACCTCAATCATATTAACCAAGTATACATCGCTCAATTCAGCTTTGTATAACTGCTTAAATTCTGCGGTCCGAATATTCTATGCAATACTTTATTTTCAAAAATCATGAGACGTTGCTTATCCTTTAATATAAGCGAGAGGTTTTGTATCCAGAAGGAGCCGAAGTAAAATAATGGTTTTATATATTCAAATTTTTAAGTTTCGGGACAACAATTGCAAGCTACGTAGTTTCATATTTTGACCTATTAGAACATGTCAAACCAAGCTATCGGGTTTTAAAAATGTTTATCTTCCTATTGTCGCATTTCGCAAATTGATGATCATTTCAGTAGCTGGAGAGTTTAAAACGTTAATTTGATTTGAAGACATTTTCAGAGATCATCGATATTTTCGAATTTCTTCTACTTCCTTCACCCATGAGTGCATTTATTTTTGACAAGAGTTTAAAAATGGCTACTTTCGTAGATTTCATTCTCAATATGCAAACTATAGACCTTGAAATATAGGTAATTATGTGATGTTAATTGGTTAGGACGCTAAGCTGATCATACTTAACTATCTTTTCTTCTTTTACTGATATTGTGTAATAATATATAGTATTTCTTTTTAACTTTCCTGAGGAAATTAACCGAATAACCTAGTACGAGTAGATAGGAACTGTAAGGAATTTTCACGTAGTTCAAAGTAACATTATCAAAATTTTTAGAAGTTATGATGTTTCATTTTTGCACTTTGCGTACGATAACAATAATAATTAAAAGAACAACACCTTGACTACTGAACAGATCTTTTTTCCATTGTTTTACCTATACCCAGAGTGCTGTATTTGCTACACCTATGCCTCAAAACAAGAAAAAAATTTCCTCTGAAAGTATGTCCACAAACGCCTTGTTGAGCGGATATTTACACCTAAAGATTTTGGTTGTTATGAATTATTTATGCTATAAGAAATAAATGAAACCTATTGATTTATTCTAACTACTTTATTAATTAAATGTAAACATTAACATTCATATAAAATGTTGTTCAAAGTTATTTCCTTGAGCATTAAACAGGTTTGGCATCTTTCTTCAACAGCTGAAGTGGTAGAACGGCACTGGATATGTATTATTGTTTCACAAGATTCAATTACTCTTCTTTGTAAGGAATTAAGATCGTTGATCGAATATGCGTAGAATTTTTATTTAGTGTCACTCCAAACAAACAAAAATCCAGTGGTGTCAGGACTGGAGAGCGTGCAGGCCAAGCCACTGATCCTGCACGGCCAATTCATTGACTGGGATATGGGATATGATTGAAAAGTTACGGTAACGACCTTAATTCCTTACGAAGAAGGATAATTGAATCTTATGAAACAATAACACATATCCAGTGCCATTCTGCCACTGCTGTTGAAGAAAGATGCCGAGCCTGTCTTAATGCACAAGAGAATCACTTTGAACAACATTTTATATGAATGTTAATGTTTACATTTATTTAATAAAGTAGTAAGAACAAATAAATAGGTTTTATTTTTTTCAGATAACGTAAATAAATCATAATAACGAAAATTTTTTGGTGTGAATACCTCCTAAACAAAGCATTTGCGGACATACCTTCCTTGGAAATTGTTTTATTGTTTTGAGGTCCTTATTTCATTTTTGTAGTTTGGCCACTTAACCTTAACACCGTGTATACACAACTGAAATGATCGTCAATTCTTGGAATGCAACAATATGAATAGAAACAGATTTAAAACCTGCTAGCTTAGTTTAACAAGATTCTAACAGATATATGTAATATGTAATGATTGAATCAACCAATTCCGATCTCAATACTTCTTTTACTAAATATTATAAAATGTTACAACAGAAAGTCAATTTTCGTTTTCAAATGATACAGTTTACTGTTTCAATTGAAAATCAGAAGAGAATCAGAATGGTAAGTGGGAAAAAACGATGGAGGTCGAAAAAGTATTTCCTGGGTGCCTAAATAAACAGAAAGGTATTTAAAAACGAACACAGACTTTCAAGAGCTGAGGTAGACTATGTGAGGCTTATGTGAGGTAGACTAGTCATAAAGACTTAACACAATTTTATGTCTTTATCAATTATTATTCTCATAAATGAGCAATTTCTCAATGAAATTTATCGTTATTCATATTTTTTTTAGAAAAACTTTTAAAAATGTGTTTTATAAATTATAAATCAGTTGGTTTCTGAAATCAAAATACATATAGATAATCTTGTGCCCCGAAAATCCCTTCGATGTGATTTCAAAGTCCAATGCCGCTGATCGTGTGGTAAACTACAATTTGCCCTGAGATGGCAAGAGGCTGGGAAGTCCTGTTTTATGTGATACAGTTGATAGAGAAGGTACACAAATTATATGTACACACTATTAACGTCCGAGAAACATTAAATAAACAATATCGCAACAATTCATTAATGTTAACTGTTCAAAAAAATACTCGTACTTTCTGCGGACAAAAAGTTGTTTGTATAATTATAATTGGTAAGACTGCAATGGGGGCAGTGTAGGACTACAGAGGGAATCTAGGACCGACGAGAAAAAAATAATAGACTGCCAATGACTGATCAATCACTTACGTCAAAAACACTGCTTGGTTGTCGAGTCAGACGATGTTCATGTTCATAGATTGGGTAGAATTTATAGATGGTGTCCAATCTAGTTGAACGTGGATGTTCTTGTTCTGGTCCTTCTGATTCACGTTGTTTGCTATTGCGGGACAACCTAACTGAACGTGGATGCCCTTTTTCTGATTCTTCGAATTCAAGTTGCTTACTATTTTGAGTCGACCTAACTGAATTCGTTTGTCCTGTTTCTGGTATATCAAGTTGTTTGCTACTACGGGTCAACCTAAGTGAATGTAGATGTCCTTGTTCTGGTTCCTCTATTTCAAGCTGTTTGCTATTATGGGTCAACATAATTGAATGTGGATGTCCTTGTTCTGGTTCCTCTATTTCAAGCTGTTTGCTATTATGGGTCAACATAATTGGATGTGGATGTCCTTGTTCTGGTTCCTCTATTTCAAGCTGTTTGCTATTATGTGTCAATATAATTGGATGTGGATGGACTTGTTCTGGTTCTTCTAATTCAAGTTGTTCGGTATTGCGGGACAGCCTATCTGAATTGCTTTGTCTTGTTTGTTGTACTTCCGGTAGCATATCCGTCTGTTCTGGTTGTTGTTCTTCTGTTTGTTGTAAATGTTTTTTTGTTTGTGATCCTTCTTGTCGTCCTTCTCCATGTTCTGGTTGTTTGTCTTTTCGATGTTGTCTTTGTTCTTGAGGTTTCTTCTTCATAATCAATTCAAAATTATACTATTTAAGATTAACAAGGATGATCTCTGAAGATTATAATTCTTGTTAATCATTATAAACAAAAAAAAAATTGAATGGTTTCCAGGGAAACATGTGTATAACATATAATATTCGCGATTATTTTTCAATCACAAAGTCCAAGATCAAAATATTATAAATTAAATTAATTAATATTTATTTTTTATCCTCAGTAATTAGGAGAACGTTACAAAAGTTATTGTATACAAAAAAAAATGTATAAAATATGATCTATTTCATTGTGAAAATATTTTAATATTGGTAACAGCGAACTAACTAAATTGTAATTTTCTTTTTTTTTAATGTTATTTACTGTTTTCAATACTTTTATGTGATAATTGAGACAGAAATGCAGTGGTGTAAGCCTTTTATGACTGGTCTTCCTTACATACCTGAAGCTCATCAATGTATAAGTTATTACTTTTTAATGGTATTTCCACTTATTTAGCCACACAGAAAATATTTGTGTCGACCTCCATCCCGTTTTAACGAACCTAAGATTCGGATCCCCCTCAGATTTTCTATAGAAACAGTGAACTGTACCCCTTGCAAATGAAAATTGACTTTCTGTTATAATATTTTGTAATAGATAGATTGAATTGTGTAATTGTAAAATTGAGATAGAAATTGGTGGATTCATCATCACATACTCGTTAACATGTTTTGAAATTATTTCCTGAAAAACTTCGATCATAGCTTCTCCTTCACCTTCAAATATTTAATATTTCAAACAGTTCATGTCTTTTTTCTATTCCATAAATAATGACATCGACATAAATGTCTATAATGATTAAAGTAGACTTGGCCATAATAGTCTAAGCTTATGAAAATTAGACGTTTGCAGACAACGCTTTTAAATAATGGCTTCTTTTCAGCTGGACTGACAAACGGATCGGAAGAAAAATTTATGTTTCATTAGGTAACGTTACTAATTTAGTAAAATAGTCATATCCTACAATGCTTGTTAAGACAATTTTCAGGATCTTCACAATGTCTTTATCAAAATTATTGAAGAGACGTTGGTTGGGGTGTTAAGCCAAAAAAAAAAAAGTAAAAATAGATAAATTATATTTATTTTTACTTTTTATTTTTGACTGGACACTCCCGAGGATATAATGGGCATAGGGAACGTTCTTACATGAATGAACGAGAGATTATTGTTTATACATGCATAAATAGTTTACTGTATTTTTAAAATAATGAGAATGACAAATAAACAAGATTTGAGGTCTTTATTTGTTTGATAAGATCTTTACTGATGCTTCAACCTATGTGAGTCTTTCAACAAAAACAGTCAAGTTCTGTCTTATGTTTAACTTTTGTCTATTTACCATGTTCTTGGACAGGTATTAACTTTATACGTCAATTAAATCTAATGGTCAACTCCCCTAAGAAGCTTACACAATGAATTATATCCACTTTTCTACTCTTAAAACATCTCTTCCCAAATTTATTCTTGCATTATCTCCTTACTTTTTATAGAAGAAATTTTTATCAGACCACAATCATGTAACTTTAGATATTTATTATAAGATTATTTAAAGACCCAGAGTTAAAACAGTATAAGTAAATTTTATGAAAAAAAAAATGTGTTAAGTGCATAGCTAATCTGAAATTTTATCAATTTACTTACATTAATAGTTTAGGGATATATATGATGTGTTCACTCAATGCTCCGTTATAGTGGCCAAACTCTTCACCTACAAACAATAGTTGTATTGGTTTAGGAGGTGAAGTGATACAAGCCAAAATAAGGAAAATTTGACCGGAAAGAATGAATAAATGTAATTTTAATTTACATGTATTTGGTGGTTCTGATTGTATTGTTTTTTATCAACATAAAATAAACTGAACTAAACCACAGTTCGGACTAATTTTTACTTTCTTTAAAAATATATATTATCGTATCTTACTGCCAATTTATATTATTATAATTATAAATTTGGTGCGCGCAACACACAACTTTCACTTACAGCTCAACTTTGAATAGAAATTATTTTCTAGCCATGTCGGGCTATTATAAAATTTTTGAATTGCATTTTTAACTGAGCTAAAGCTAAAAGATTGCAGCTGACAAATTATAAATACTATTAAAATAGCAAAAGTTCTATTTATTATAACACCGGTTGAGTATGCATTGTACGATTAGTTGTTTATGGATTGTTCGATCCGTTGATTATGGATTATACGACTATTAGTTATTAAACTATTATTTTCCATTGCAAAGTTTACGATCACTGAATAAAGAGATTTGCATTGTCTGTCATATACAGGTCAAAAGTTGTCACACTGATTGTAATTGGATTCTGTTGGAATATCGCAAAGGGAAAATTTATCAAATTATTCCCTAATTTAATGTTCTAAAAGTTACATAATGATTTTTCGGAATAAACGGACGATAGATACCTAATCATTTAAATATAATGCCAGATCTAGTGTTATTAAACTACAGTAAACATATTTAAGGTTATTTACTTATCCATGAAATATTTTTATATTTCACTTCTTCTTTCACACAAGTACAATGAAATAGTATCTTGAACAATTTCGTTGCCTGGAATCCGTCGGTTATACTTTTTCAAACTTTAAAAAAAAAATTAAAAGTTTGCATGTAGTAAGAAAATTTCATTTAATTTTCTTAAAAAAACATGTTATTATTTCCGTAGAAAACTCAAAAATTTTCAGGATTGCAATATTGACACTTACTGCAAATTACATATATAGGTAAGTGAAAATAAAAATGTAACCTCCTGCATTGCTATCCTCATCTCTTACTTTAATGACACATATGTATTCTTGAAATAATAACCCAGAGGAGAATTCTAATTTTTCCTTACAAATATTTCCTTGGGCTGTAAACCCACAAAATCTTGTGCTACAATACTTTTTAACTATATTTCACTAATACCTATCGAACAGATCCATTACCAACGACTACATCTTGACAAACTTAATACCTAGAACTCTCACATAACATGAAAACGCCAAGAAACTGTTTGTATATGTCGAATACTATAGCACTTACTCTACTATCATTCAAAACTCCACGTTACCATTATTATGCCTAATTAGGCCAACGGGATTGAGCTTAAAGGCTCACGAAAATCCTCAAATTCCTCCTAACACACACTGACTCATCAATCCTTAACCTTTCGGTGAAATACTATAATATCAAACAGAGTTGGGCGAAAACCATCCGATTGACAAACGATGAATAAATTTTAATTCATAAAAAAATATAATAAAATTCATGACTGATGAATTTTTTTTTTATTCGTTACTCACGACTAACAAATTGAATAATTGAAAAAAAAATAATAATCTATCAACAAACTTTTTAAAACGACTGACGACTTTCTTTATTATTCAATTATTTATTGATAAATATTATCTTTCATATCTAAGAACAATAGTAATAGTGACAAAAGAGTAGCTCATTCACACTATGTACAACTAATAAAAATAAATAAACAGCAAAATAATAATACTAAAAGTAAATGTATATAAACAAAAAGAAACTAAACTAAACAAAAGAGACTTAACTAATTAAAATAACTACTTAAAACACTCATGCTTTTATACCATATTTAAAAAAGGGTAAAACCCTTGTTTTTTCCGTAGGAGTTTTAATTATTTCTAATTATTTTAAATTTATTTATTAATATAATTAATATCTATTTAATGATACCATTTGGTTCGATAAAACATTTCAATGAATTCACCCAAGACCTCCCCCGACGTCAATAACTTTCGCCTATTCGAATCATCGTATTAAAATAATAGAAATTATTTTAATTTTATTAAAGGTTATATTATCAGGAAGAATACGTAAACAATTTATGTATATACATATATATATATATGTATATATATATATATTTATGTATATATATATATATATATATATTTATGTATATATATATATATATATATATATATATATATATATATATATATATATATATATATATATATATATATATATATATATATATATATAAGTCAAGGTCGGTGTGAGATAGATAAACTTCTGAGATTTAATATTATTTCTTTCAATTAAAAATAAACACATGTTATAAATATACTGTTATATAACCTTCTGTGATATAGACTCTACTTTTTGTAAAATAAAAACTTATTGAAAATTAATCTATTTCCAGTTGTTTGTTTCGTCATTTTTTCTATTTATTAAAGCCAATAGTTAACTTATATGTATGTAAATATATATATATATATATATATATATATATATATATATATATATATATATATATATATATATATGAAATGGATCAAATATTCAAAAAATAATTATAAAAATCATAAACCGTCGTAGAATTGAACCCAAACTTATTTACTTGGTTATAAATCTAAATATGATTTGAATTATAGAATAGTTAATGACCAGTCAGGATAAAAACCCCAAATCATAGTAAATTAAAAAGTGTATGTATTTTATTGCTTTATTAGACTGCTTTTATTGTTTTTTTAGTTTGCTGAGGGAAACTCAGCAGGTATTTATTCTAAGAGAATTATAATAAAAACGGCAGATCGTTAAGATCTAGAAATTTTGTATATTTTTAAAATAAAGGCCATTTCAATAACATAAGTTTGGAAAAAGTTGCGCATCCCTCACCCGATCGATCACATTGTAAAAGTCATTGATTTATTGGTCTCGTTGTTAATCGTTATTGTCATTTTAGTGATTTTAAACTATTTTTCATGATAATAGGACCTATTTCAAGATGATGAAAACGTAAAACCAAGTAAATGGTTAAAGCTAAATAAATGGTTCGACAGCAGTAGTGGAAACTGTTTACATTCATAAATAAAGGCAATGACAACTGTAAATGTTAGGATAATTCTTTATTCGACTAATTTTGTATTCGAAGAATTATTTCGAATAATAAACGAGTAAAAATTT
This sequence comes from Nezara viridula, assembly GCA_928085145.1. Lineage (NCBI taxonomy): Eukaryota > Metazoa > Arthropoda > Insecta > Hemiptera > Pentatomidae > Nezara > Nezara viridula. The sequence goes on from OV725077.1 coordinate 114,383,848, forward strand.
ATTCGGATTTCAATTTGGATAAAATTTCAATCGAAGATTTAATACAATTTTAAATTGAATATCCCTTAAGTTATTAATGTGGGTTTCCATCGATACAATTTTCTGTCTAAATAGAAAAGGAAATTATATTGTTTTAATGTAAACATTTGCAACAGATTGTCTTGTATGTTGTACTGTTCATAAATGAAAAAGTAATTAAACACTAAAATATTTGTTACGAAATAAATATAAAGCTTATATGATAAGTGGCACAAGTTCTCATGATAACACATAAATAGAATTCCGAGAATGAGCGAGCATCCCTGAAGTGACCGAATCGTCTGGTAAGACCTTGAACTTTACTGAAAAGGGCCCGTTAGAGATTTGTTTATTCCTTCAGAACTAGCTTAGCAAGCGGGAGTCTTATTAATTATGTGAAGACAATTAACGCCCCGATTTTAACTGAAAAAAAAAAACGGAGTTTGCCCAAGTAGTGTATCGTGATCTAAATAAATACTGGGAACACGTCAATCTACCGCTGTTCTCGGAAGCAGATGTATACCATGATCATGAGATCTTGGCCCACTCTTCAAATCGAAGAGACGCTTGTATAGTGGTACCCTTATTTTTTTTTTTAATTAGTATTATTAAAGAAAAACGCATAGTTTAGAATAACCATCAGGATAAACATCGCCAGTGCTGGCGTTAGACATTCGGCGCCCCCGGGCAATATTATCTCTCCACTCCACCACCCAAAAAAAAAATTATTTCTTAAGCTATTTTAAATTATATAATATTAGAATTTTATTTCTTTCAGCATTCCTCTGGTACGGCTGCTTTATTGATAGACTAAAATTAATTACTTGAATACGTTTTGTATTTTTTATTAATTTCTAACAATTGGCAAGCGCCCCTGAGGAAATATAATGCCGGCATTGACTATCACCATATATCCATCATTATGACTAACAGTACTCACTTCAAAAATACTGCTTGGCTCTCGAGTAGCACGTCTTACGTAATCATAAAATGGCTCAGACCTCAAAAGATCGATGCCGTTGACAATATGGGATAGTCTAAGCGATTCTCTAATCTTCTCCATTGTTAAATCAAAAGGAAAAACTAATTTTATTTTTGGTTACAAATATACTATGGCCGTGTTGAATAAATCATACAATTAACTTGGATAACCCATTGAAGGTTATTAAAGAGCAAAAAAAAAATAAGAGTTCTGTTTAAGAAGAGTTTTAACTCTCAACAAATTATTAGGCGCAAGCGCAGTACGGTTTTGAGTCCTAAAACCTGTACTACTCCCGCATGCGCCTAGAACGGAAAAACAGTGCTGTGGATGCCTTTGAATGATCATAGCCAAAATTCAAGTTGGAGCAGACATAATATTAAACAATATATTGTTGAATAGTGCAGTAACTCTTCCATAGTTGAACTAGAATTAATTTTGTTTAATTAATTGAATACAATAATTAAACATATTTATAGTTATATATTTATAAAATATATTTTGATGTGTTTCACCGTCATATACCTACGTTACATAAACATTTTTCTTTATAGTAAAATCACGATAACAAACGTTAATGAAATAAAGATGTGGAACTACTATAACACATGTTTAACATATGATATTAATTTTACATAGTTGAAGCGTTCAGTCGTAAAGGTGTGTTTAGACATCGGGAATTATGGAAGACAAAAATATTTAAATAGTTTCCTCTATTCTAGTGTTTATTTTTTCTTGTTATTAATATTTTCCGTATCCTGTCGGTAAATTGAGAGAAATTAAGAAAATTTGGGCTTAGCTAAGTTAAAGTCTATTAAGACTTGCCTAAAGTCTACTAGTTAAGTTAGATAATTGTGGATTCCATAGTTTGTGAAACGTCTAAACGCACAGGAAACATTTATACTGCTTAATTGTTTAAAACTGAAATATTTTCCCGTAGTTATGGTATAAAATTAAATAAATCACATCCCTGACATCATTCTTAGCTATTGGGATTATTTATAGTTATACACAAACATGCTTGCAGAAGTATGCTTTAGCTTCAACATTGTCTAATAAAATGTTTTATACGCGTACTTGTTTATTTGAAAGTATACTACTGAGTTTATTCGAACGTAAATCGTAACAACATACAAAATATTAATAGCGTTTAGAACAAAGTCACCAGTCTAAATTACAGCTGTTTAAAAAAAAATGTATAATGCTAAACAGCATGTGTGCATTTTTATATATAGAATCATCTGTTTTGGGTGCTTTCACCAGAAAACTACTGAACCGAATTAAACATTTTTTTTTTTTTTTGCCAAATAATGAAAAGAATTTAATCAATACCAACCAGTCATACATAAACTATAAACAAAATAATGGCATCCTGATTGTCTATTCGTCTTTCAAAAATTAAATAAAAGAAAAATAACTTTTAAAAACTATTTAGATTATTACATAGAATATTGTAGCTAATGAAATTTTACCAACTAAATTATGAACTTAGTCTTTAATTTGATGCAATTGATAGTCTTTAATTTGATGCAATTGATTTATTATTTAGTTATTGAATTATTATTTAGTTAGAGTATCCTGGATTCGTAGCTAAGCCACGGATAGAAAGAAAACATTTGCATTTTAGCTTTATTTATTCCATATACCACAGAGGAGGAACACGCATCCTCAAGGCCGCGTGTGGCCTCCGTTTGTATTTGCGCTGTATTCATTAATCATAACATAGAATTAATTAATATTTAATTAATCAGATCACGGAAATATGAAAACTAATTGAATTAAGTTGAATATATATGTGCCTCGGAGGTAAAGAACACCATATCCATTTTTTTTTTTACTGTATAATCTTATTCATCCAGTTGCCATAAAATTGTATGTAGATATTACCGTAAATATGTATATAAATTATTACTTCGTTCTTAATTATTTTTACTTTATATTTTCCTTCTTTTTTTTTTTTTTTTTATTATTAACTGATTAAAGTAAGAAAGTAACCTATATTTTTGTTTCATAATTGGTAAATGGTTGACTGTCGTGGATAATGAAGAGAAGAATAGTTGGGGTGGTCAGTCAAAAAATAAGGCAAAAATAAATGATAATATTTATTTTTACATATGTCGACGTTTCGACCTTCAGGCCTTCTTCAGGGCTAAGAAAATAACCAGATAACAAGGTATGAGAAACATAAGTAGTGATAGTAAAAAATAAATAAAAAATAAAGAAAAAAAAAATAAAATAAAGTAAAATGAAATTGATAGAATAATGACAATAGTAAGAACTAAGAGATAAATAATAATAACCGTTACAAAGTGTGGAATGCTTACTTCATCATACCACACTTTGTAACGGTTATTATTATTTATCTCTTAGTTCTTTCTATTGTTATTATTCTAACAATTTCATTTTGCTTTATTTTTTATTTTATTTTTTTTTTTTTACCATCACTACTTATGTTTCTCATACCTTGTTATCTGGTTATTTTCTTAGTCCTGATGAAGGCCTGAGCTTCAGGTCGAAACGACGGCATATGTAAAAATAAATATTATCATTTATTTTTGCCTTATTTTTTGACTGACCACCCCAACTATTCTTCTCTTCATTATACTTTTGTTTATTATGACTATTTAATTGATTTTGTTTATTTATCTCTGAAGCCCCTTAGCCCACATTTCTGTCTTTCTGTATTATTCTAAAAGGATTTATCTCAGAATAAATAAAGTATTCTTATTATTTTAATTTAGCAACTAAAAAACAAATTTTAAATGCTCAAAATTACGGAAAATTGTCTCCTTGATGCCCTTTATCTCAGAAATGCAGATTTAGTAACTAAAACAAAAACTTTAATAACTCAAAGTGATGGAACATTGGCTTCCCTATATATACTATTCAAACATATATGCAAAAATGGACATGGAGTTCTTTGCCCCCGGGGGACATATATATATCTATATTTAGAAATAAATAAAAATAGCAAAAATAAAATTTAAAAAAAATTGCGGCTTCCATTATCACTGCTTAACCTCACTGCGGCCTCTAATAACAAAAAGATACTCCAACAAAAACGAATAAAGCAGGTTTTCCGATGTGAGAGCGGGTCATATAATTGTCTATGTGATAAGCATAGCTTTTCAAAATTTAGTCCAATTTTTTTTTTTTTTTACAATAAATTCTATCTTAAATCATAATACTGAATGATTTAAATCTATGTTATAATACCAATAAATATTTCCAACAAGTAGATTCAGATTATACGGAAGGTTATTATGGTTACCTCATTAATATTAGTAACAGTGGCTTGGAGAGTTGTGTCCCAGGAAGTCGTATTATTGTACGACCACAACTATAATTAATTTGTCTATTTCATGTAAATGAACCTACCTTAATTCATTTTCCCCGCTACCTGAATGAAATTATTAATGGTCCTAAAGTTGAGGTAAAAACAATATAAAAGACAAGATATGTTCAAAGAGGTTGACTATCTGGAATATTAAATAATAATTAGAAATTATCATCTACTGCAGGGCACTATCTATAGGCCTACAAGAACATGGGACTCTTCTAGGTCTCCAAGCCTTAATTTGCACGTTTCCTTCATCTCCATACTCCTAGCAACTTGAGGTCCTCCTCGGCGTCTTCCAACCATCTCATTCTTGGTCTTCCTCTATGTCGTTTTCTTCCAAGTTTTCCATACAACAGGCAACTTAGCAACCTAGATTTTGGCATCCTTTCTATACGACCAAGCCATCTTATGCAGACTTTCAAAAAGGATACCAGTTACCAGATACCTGGTTTCCCATAAATTGCACCCCATACACTCCTTCTTAATCGTCAAGTGCCATTTTCTCCTATTTGCTTAAGGGCCTTCCTAAGGACTTTCCTTTCCCAAATATTCGTTCCTTTTCACTTTAATTTGTCAATACTGCAACAAGTAACCGTGTGTCACAGAATATTTTACTATATCAGGAGTTTTGCTGTTTTTGGAAGAGCTTAAACATTACTATTTTTGTAGGCCATAAAGACACTTGTTATCTGTAGACCGTCTCGCGTTCACTTCTTCGTCCATTATGTCGGCATATGTTACATAACAGATCCAAGAGATTAAAAAGTAGCATTACTTTTAAAACTGCGTTCGCTGATCTACAAATCGTGGTGTTCCAGATTTCGTATCCTGGAAGTTATTAAATATTGTTTTTAAATTAGATTCTATTGAAAAGTGTCGCCTTAAGCGGACACTTGAATATGTTTCGATTCCAAAAGGGTCATAACTCAATTTATGAAGAGATGCTAAAATAAATTATTGAGATATGCAGATTTTTAATTCTATACCAACAATTCTGTATGTAATGAAAATTGAAAGTAAATTGGAACGATCTGAAAAAACATTATTATAAATCTTAATTTATAATTTTAAAAACATGTTTACAGTTATTTGGATTGGTATTGGCAACTATCTTTATGAATAATTATACTGAATTGTTGTTTAGACATATTCTACAATTTCAGTCGCTTTTTTCTTATTCTTTAACGGAGTTCAGCAATAACCTGAATTTAGTAATGTTGATTAAATGGCTAAAATCTAGAAATTTATCTCGGGATCAAGTAATAGATTTAATAAATGAAAGCGATTGGATAGCATTGGTAAATTACTGCAAGCCTGCTTTCTCCTATAGATTAATGCTCACCAGAGAATTTAACAATTAATAAATTTAGTATCAGAGGAGAATTTTAGTACCACTTTTACATCGTATATAACTTTTACATCGTAAATATAATGTTCTTATTAATTATTTGTATATAAATAAATTGAAATATAATTTTTTTTTTTAAAAACACAGACTCCTCTGGCGGTCAATAGACCATGTAGCAGGTCTGATTTTCGGTTTTAAATCCAAAAATATTATTTTGTAATTCATATTATGTAATTTTGATTAATAAAAATAATTTTTCTTCTTGTTCTAGTAATGTTGATCAATAGTTTAAAAAGCTGTATGAAACTTAAAAGAAAAGAAAAGAAGCGTCGGTCTCGTTACTTTATAGCCTCACCTCGTACATACACACATAAAGTAACCAGATGATTAGGACTACCTACCGACCTTATAAATAAATGTCAAAAATCCCCAATATCTGTATATTATATTCATAATTTTTGTAGTTTTTAATGCTTCTGATTTCCCATAAACATAAGACGCATTTTAGCGATATTCACAGAAGATGCATGCATTTATCCCATCTTTCGACATGATACCATAACTATTTTATAGTATCCAAAGAGAAAGGGAGGGAGGGGGGTAACATAAAGGGATTTACTAGCGATAAAAGTAGCTTGAATAATATCCTTCCTCACATAGGCATTTACCGAGTCAGCATTTACGGTGGTATTTTATGGACAGCCGTTGAGGAGGGTTTCGGCCGGGAGCCTCCATGTCCGGAGGTAGTGGACCTTAACTAGATCCTCAGCCGGGCAAACCTTTTCTAATCTTATCTCTGCTCAGCGGCAGGGGGGGGAGGCCTTCTCATTATTTTATCTCCTTGTTTTTGTTTTATGCAGGGCAATGCTTTCGAAAGCACGACCTCTTTAGTTATACCTCCTAAAACCTGTCCATCACTTCATCTATTTTTAGCATAGTTGAGCTTAACACAAACTTTTTTTAGCTTTATAAATTAATCAGAATCAGTTAACAAGATGTTGATAACCTGCAGATGGTCAGCTAGAACTAATGAAATTAAAGTCTTTTCAGACATGGAGAATATGTATGCTTATATTACAAGAGAGGAAGAAAGACCAGATATTTCTCTCTTATTCTAGCTTAGAATTATTGAAGAAAAAAATGAATAATGAAGTATGAGTCGTTTATTAGGGATATCCCGTTTTATGTAAACATGCGGGACTCATGTCATATCTTGTCAAAGGTTAGTCCATGGCAGTGTATTTTCCCGATCTCAGGAATTGGTTTGTTTTCGATGTGAACTGAAGGGTACATAATTATTCAAGATGTAATGCGTTTTGATTTATCGTGATTTAGTCCACAGTTGGGACGATTTGTTTAATTTATGTAAATAATGTTGAAATGAGGTTTGTGTTTTCTTGTGAATTTATTATTTCCTTGTGAGGCATCTTGATATTCTGTGAGAATTATGTCTTCAGTATAAGGGACTGTAAACGTCTCATTAAAAAAAAAATCATGGTGCTCTACAAATTATAGGATGTGCAACAACTAACTTTAGGCTGTGCAAAAAAAAAAAAAATGCTACTCAAAGCATGGCAGTAAAAACTTCCATGACTGCAAACAAATTTTGTATTTGTTACGTTTAACTAAACAAAAGAAATAAAAACATAGATTGTTTATCAAACATATTCATTCGGAAACTGAAAAATGTACTGAGCCAACTTAGAGTTCAAATAAAAACAAAATATTTACAATTGTTTTCCAAAAAATAAAACATGGAAAAACAAAATGTTTACAATGGAAATACCAAAAAATGAGAACTACGCTTCCTTTTGCGTTTTGAAAATGCTCTGTTTCTTTGACTATATAACTTGCAGATATTTATGTATGTGTCATATTGCTTATTTGTACAAATACGTGAACTCACCTGTATGTAATCATCTTTAAATTCATATGTCTACTTGAAGATCATATATTTACTAGAGTGTCTTTATTTTTAATATTAAGAATTTTTATTATTATGAAAAGTTTATATGCTTCTTTATTTTAATATATTAAGATTGGACACCTTTGTAAATTAATTTATTTTTAATTATTCACAATCGCCAGATTATTGTCAATTCTCTGTTCATTAGTAGTTGTTCTGAGAGGACTAAATGTCCCAGAATAAATCTTTCTTTCTTTCTAGATAATCAGTCGGGGAATGAAAAGTATGCAGTCTTTGTAACAACCGCCAACTATACAGAATAGTTAGTATCGTATGTGAGTCATCATTCAAATCAGATTAAACAAGCAGCAAATTATCGGAAACACTCTTATCTGAAAAAAGCCTAAACCCAGGTTCAATTTCTAATCGTAAAGTGACGTTTCGGCAGTGGCTCCGTAACCTTTTGTAATATGTATATATTGGAGTTCTGGCAATGGCCAGATTCTCCGCTCAAGTCATGAGTGTCCGTGGTTGTAGCGCCCTTACTCAATCTCCGCTGGCTTTTAATACCAGTGAAATGGTTGAGGAAGGAGCGCAGGGATCTCCTGAAGCCTTGCTTTCCCTCCACATGTGGAGGGAGAAGTATGGTTCGGAGTTCCCATGGCTGACTGTAAATAGTATAAATTTTTTTTTTTATTTGTTTATTGAGAAATAATACATTTTACCACACTTGATAGGGCACTGATTACTAAGGCTGAGTGAGGCACATTCATACCATATATACAATACCATAAAAAAATAAATAAATAAATAAAAAAAATATAAACATCTATATAGCAAAGGCAAAAACTATAATAAACCAAGGAAATATAACTTAGAGTTAAAATTAAATGAAATAGAGAAATTCATAGCAAAATTAAATAGATTAAAAGTAATAGAAATAAATAGAAAAACATTCATACTTAAATACAATAAAATAGTATAAATAGGTATGCCTGCATCTAAGATGTTTATTTTCATTACTTTTTTTAAAAAAAAATTCTTTTAATTATTTTTTTAAAGATAATTTTAATTTATTTTATTCATTTATTTTCATTCTATTATTACTATTATTTATATTTTCTTCCTTCGCTATGATATTTTGTTTTGTTCTTTTATAGCTTTATATTATTTGAAATTAGCTTATATTTTTTTTAATTTGTAAATATGTTGTGAATGTGCTCTCAGAACTCTATTATAAATGTCCTTTATTGAGACAGATTGTAATATTTATCAATAAACAAATAATCATTGAAAAAGTGACGTTTATACTCGTACGTAATCATTGCTTATATTAATTAGAACTAGTTAATCATTTTGTAATAAACATATAATTTGTTACATGTATAAATTGTATTATTGTATACTCTATATGTAAATTGTTTCAATAAACATTTTGGAGGGTAAGAAAAAAAAAGAACCAGGAGGTTCGATGCCGACACCACCAATCGCTTATTAAACACCTCCCTTCACCGTTCGACCTCCAAACCCTGTCCCTTCAGACCGGCTTTAACCCAATCTTCCCACATTCTCTTCGGTCTACCTCTCAGACGTTTACCATTCGGTACAGCAAATATTGAACTTTTAGGAATTCTTTCGTTACTAAGCCCAAATATTTTACAAGCCCGATATAATCACCTTAATTATATTAACTGGATACAGTTCACGCAACTCTGCGTTGTGCAACGTTCTGAAATCTCCGGCCAACTCATCTTTCTTCGGTCCGAATATTCTACACAATACTTTATTTTCAAAAACCTTAAGACGTTGCTCATCTCTTAATGTAAACGGTCACATTTCGCATCCATAAAGAGCTGTAGGTAAGATAATGGTTTTATAGATTCTAGTCTTTAAATCCCGGGACAAGTGTCTTGTCTTTTAACGTGATTTTTGCATCATTTCGTTTTAAGAGTTTAAACAACTAGGACTAAAATTCCAAAAACATTAATAAAGTATGAGGCGATGGCAGTGTGAGCTCACCATTCAACGATGGCTTTGAAAACGAAGGTGGTCGTGAAACGACTTCTTCCCGTGATAACGATGTCAAACTATAACTGTTTGAAAAGTTATAGTGAAACTCTGAGTTAGCAAATCGACCATCGATGACCTCCTCAACGCAATTGCAATGGTAAAAAAGCTTGAAATTTGGATTCCTCATGCATTGAACAACAGTAAAAAAAATCAACGTTGCTAGGTTCGTGCATCACTTCTTTACGAAAACCAACCATTTCCATCTCCAGTCTACTCGCCTCCCGAGTACCGTGTTTTTAAGACATCTTAGCCACTTTTCAAAAGTTGAAATTGTATTGATCGGAAAATCGTTGGAAAATTTATTACCAGAACTTGTTAATATTTACGATTCAAAGTTCTATTTAGAGATAACGGGAAAGTTACCAACACGTTGACAGATACCAGCGAGAGCAATGGAGCCTATTTTAATTAATGAAAACAATTTCTTATCATTTATTTATTTTAAAACCTGAATTTCCAGAAAAACTAATATAATTAAGATTGGAGGCGTAGACATAACAATCACGACAGCCCCATAAGATTGAAGCCTATCTAGGTCATGTACCGCATCAGAATGCGAGATATGGCGGGAGTGCTGCAGGGAGGGGGGAGATAGACAGACAGACAGGAGCTGATTCGGGGTTCTCCAATCCTACATGCACCCCGCCTTGAATAAAACATCCATTGGAGCCTAACTAGTCCCGTCGTAATCCATTACTTAGCTGCCATCCCCAGCGGGTTATCCACTACAGCTCTCTTCTTTCTATTCCTTATTTTTTCTATCTTTCTGGATAGAAAAAAAGTATCATAATCCCAGCCTCAACAGGTTTCTGTAGAGATTTTGGATTGACACTAATGCCATCTTGTAAATGGTAAAGCAACAATAATAATTGAAGAACAGTAAGTAATGCATTAACTTAAAATTCATTTGCGTATTTGAAGAAAATATTTTTGTTTTTCAGATAAAGCTAAAAAATCTGTACCACTACAACCGATGAAGGGGGTGGGTTCAGTACTGTGTGAGATAGTACTGTTACGAGGTGTTGAGAGAGGTAATTGGGCAGAGATCACGCTCAACCATCGGGTTTTCGCCCTTAATTAATTATTTAATTAAGAATACGTACTTTAAAGAGGCTGGGTGGGCACCAAGAGGGGTTCCCGATCCCAGGGTCGATCCACGGCCGATGAAAAATTATTCAGCCGGATTCGAATCTGGGACCTTTAAGTCAGTGTTCATTCAATGAGCTATTTCGACCCAGTAAAGTTATTAAGATTTTGTATTTATTTAAGTTTGTCTACACCTGGAATCAATTAAAATATAGTCGTTTAATGTATTTTGTTACTTACTGAACTCTCACATTAAATAGCTATGCATGATTGAATCCCTCCATCTGTTCATCCCTTCTAAGTTTAAGCGATCAGTGATAGACGATTATTTGTTTTATCAAGATAGTGAATTAAACACACAAAATGTAAAGTAATAATTTACTTGATACGTGTTTAATCCCAGAACTTATACATTATCGCTCGGCCTATTTTATTGGTAGATTAAAACGTTGGTTTGTAGTTTTCTTACTAAGAATATAAAAGCCACACCTAGATTTTTTTTATTTATTAAATATATCAAAAATCTATATTACAGTCGCGGTCTTAGAAATTGCATTACCCAGTAAAAATGTTACTAAATGTTATTCTATTTACCAAACTTCTATCTGAAAGATCTCCGGATATGTTTTTGCCAGTTTTGAAACGATATTCTAAAAACGATCGCATCATTAAGCGTTCTAATTGTTCGTTTTATTTATTTCTCCTCCCCGTTCCTTTCTTTCGCTCCATAGTGACTTTTGTTTTTTTGTTTTTTTCAAAATATGACTACCATTGATTGTTGGTAATACTTGTTACTATTTTCCTTGCAATTTACTTTACTTCATGTGACGTCACAATTTTCATATTTCCTTACAAGCACAGTTTCTAGTAACTAGTCATAATTACATCTTGTATCCTGGCATTAGTAAAAACTGAACTGCGCAACATTGTTAAAGTTTTCTTGTAACGTAAATAAGTAAAGAAAACAAAGGCATTGAATACAATCAACGTTATCAACTTTAGAATCAGAGGAAATGGGATAAGCAATTTCTATGACCGCGAATGTATATTAATTATATAAGTGCCGAACAGATCACCGAACTATTCAGCTCTATTTACCTTTCCAGTTGATTTTAGTTCGTCTAAGACTATCTTAAATAGAAACATTTTAATTCTATAACCTAAACACAACGTGATACGTATTCCATGGCAAACAAAGCATCTAAGAGCTATTCGGCTAAAATTACCATTAATCTGGAAAACGAAAACCTTTTGGGGTTTAAAAGGCAGGTACTGGTTTGGATGTTCGCATCTAAACCTTTAAAACATCAACTATCTAATCTCGATTCGGCGACTTTCGAAATCTGTGTTTTGAAAAATTCAATCTTTTCTAATGACTTTTGTTTAAGATGTAGGGATTAAAGGATCCAATTTTGGATAAGTCACTTCTCCGTGAAATTCTTGATTAAATTTGACACTTCATTCATTAAAATCCTTGGCTTCTGAGAGCTTTTTTTTTTTTTTTTTTTTTTTTTTTTTTTGTTCTTCCCTACCTCGCCTTTTAGGCTATACGGAATTTTCCCGGGCCGGGGGGTGAGGGAGGGGAATTTAAAATCCCCTCCGGCACCGGGACGCAAACTCGTACTTTTTATATCATCTCAAATCTCTGTTATCCGGTTGCCAGGCAACTAGCGGTGCTGTTACACACGCTTTAGCCTATTCGGCCACCCCGCCCCCTTGGATTCTGAGAGCTGGAAAAGAGATCTATACCTTATTATATACTGTGTAGATTAGCTTATTACTATATATTATTTTAATAGTACTTGGGGGGTACCCCCTGTCCTGCAAACGGAGGACTGTCTTCCATTTTACATATTATACAACTGACCATATTATTGTACTACTCGTTACTCAAATCGTACGATATTAATTTACATGTATTCTATTGTTCAGACAGTATTATATTTTATCAACATAAAACAAATTTGTTATTTACATATAATAAATTCACCGTATAAATACTTAGCATAAAATATTAATTTTGTATTAGGAGAGTAGGAGGTAACAGGAGCTCAACACATATGTAATTAAATGAAGAGCTGTGAAATTTATAAAACACTCGCCTAGCTCCTCTTCTTTCCTACTGCTTTAATAATAAAATAAAATATGAAAGTCACGAACAACTTTTTTATGTAATAGAGAGATATTCAAGTGTTTTGTCATCACCTCTTGAATACAATCTTGCCTTATTTAAAAAACACTAACCCTTTCTCAGGTACGCAACGCTACTGCGGTGTTCATCATCAACCTCTCGGTGTCGGACCTGATGTCCTGCTGCTTCAACCTCCCGCTCGCCGCTTCCACCTTCTGGCGCAGGTCTTGGAGGCACGGCCTGCTGCTCTGCAGGTTATTCCCCCTCCTCAGGTACGGGCTCCTCGCTGTGTCCCTCTTTACTGTACTGGCCATCACCATCAACAGATATGTGATGATTGGTCATCCTACCATGTATCCTAAGTGAGTATAATCAGGTATATTATTCTTGATTTTTCCGATATTTTTTTCAATGTGAGCTTCCGAATTCAAGTTTTTTTTTTTTTTTAATTAAAATTACTCAACTGAGAAATACTTTCTGTGGGGTATCAAAAAGTTTAATTTATTTTGGTAAAAGATACATATCGTCAATGTTCAAGCAAAATTCAATTAGTTCGGCTCTTGGATTTAACATGACAAGCATTTTTACTTCGGAAAAAATAAAAAATATATGGACTAAAACCATCAAACTGTAGTTAAAATAGGGTTTGCCAAATAATAAAATAAGTTGTGAAGGTAATGGGAGGGGTAGCCTAGTGGGCTAATGGGTGTGTAAAATAGGCGTTGAAAAGCAACCTGATAAACCTAAGATAATGTGTCCAAATGCTTTTTAGCTCTTGCGTAATTCCGCCACCCTATCCCTTTTCCCGGAAAAAATCCCGTATAGCCGAAGGCGAGGAAGAAAAAAAAGAAGTTTATAAGTGAAAAAAAAAATTGTCTTCACTATTTAAGACTTTCCGTGGTGAATGGCTTCATCTTTTATGGTAATCTACAACATTTGTACTAACAAATAAATTCGGAGATTGGGCTTTTCCAATCTGAAGATCAGTAAACTTTGTAGATTTAATGATATACTAAAATCTAATGGAAACCTATTTGCTTTCTTAGGAACCGTATTGAAATATGATTACATAATCGATAAACAGAAATATTTGGTTGTTTAGGATGGTCTCCGTCCCCAAAATGTCAAAATAACGAGGTTATACAGGCTAAAAGGTCCAATATGTTTGTACACCACTTTTTTTTCACGATTGTGTGAACAAATTTACCTTTCGATTCAAGTGGTGAGCAAATGGATTTTCATGAGATGTTACTTCCTCATCGAATTAGTTGATTTATTGAGTAAACGCACTATTTCTAAAAACTTACTTCAATAAAAAAGTTTTAGGTTGCGATAAGATGAAGCCTTTTTCAAAATTTTAGATGGATGTTAATAGTTTGATGAAAAGAGGTATTTACTGCTGATTACTTTTGCTTAAACACCAACTATGTAACAAGTAGATCGTATGATTAACTTAATTCTATATGACGGCAGAACGAAACATTGAATTCTAAAAGAAAGGATATAAGTCGTCTGTCTACTACAAAAAGCCATTAGGTGCACATTTTGAGCTACACTTACAGATAAATATTTTATTAAAATGTTAATAAATAAATGTTTGCGAATTTTGTTCAGAAAACTCATTATTGGCACAAAAATAGCCGAAACCATATCTTGTGTCAAACAAAGTTAAAATAATGTCAAAATGCTATGATAACACACAGGAGAAATTCATCAAATCATTTAATGGCTTGGTTTCATAAAAAGTTACTTAATGAGAGTTTGCAATAAACCAAAGATTTTTTTTAGATAATAAATTCATTTATTCACAATTTGTTCTGTTGAAATCATGTCCTAAAATACTAAAAAGTAGACCAATTTAGTTCTATTAATTTATTCCTTTTCGATTCATCTGTGTTAATTTCCTATTTATTTTTTTTCTGTAAATTAAAATAATCTTATTATTGAAGGAAACTAGTCAACTGTTCTACATATCGTGGGTGATAAATAGTCGGGACGCAGTCATTCATGACATTCTATTTATCACCCATAAAATTATCTAAATGAAGTCATCTGTAGATATTATCTAGGTTATTTGTAGATTAATGGCAAGGTTATTAACAATTTCATATTACCACACATAATAGGACAAATAAAAAATATATTTTATGCTTTGTAATAGGAACGAGAAAAATAAGCTTAAAATTCATGAGAAAAGTTTTAAAATAAAGTGGGCTAAAAGCTAAGAGCTCCAAATAATTATAGTACTATTTTTTTAATGAAAAGATGAATGATGTACGTTATTTTTAAGCTTAAATGGAAATTTAATAAAATACTATTAATTTTATTGATCAATTCTTTGATTTTATTATTTTCAAAACCATTTCGTATTAACTAATTTTCTTGTTACAGGTTGTATAGAAAGCAGTATCTAGGATTAATGGTAGCAGCAACTTGGATTTGTGGATTCGGTGCCTTAGTTGCCACCTGGTTTGGCAGGTGGGGAAAGTTCGGCCTCGATCCCAGAATTGGATCATGCTCAATCCTTCCTGATGCCGCCGGAAGGTCGCCAAAAGAGTTCCTATTCCTTGTAGCATTTGTCATTCCTTGCATCTGTATCGTCGTCTGCTATGCCAGAATTTTCTACATAGTTCGCAAGACCGCTCTCAAGTCTAGGGTGGCTGGAAGAACGCACCAATCAACTACTGCTAGTACCACCACTTCTGGAAAAAGTTACTACGGTAAGGTAAGGCTCCTAAGGAAGTGCAATAACAGCTCTACCGACGATTCCGCGTTCGCAACTAGCTCGACGGCCCCTTCTTTTTCCACTGAAAAATCATCAACCATGGACAATGGAACAGAACTCACTGAACTTAATATAAAAATCGTCACACTGCCAAACCCTAACCTCCTATCACCGCCAGGATGTTCCCCACGAAAGGTACTGTCAGACCCGTCCTCGTCTTCGGGAGTTGAAGAGGGTCTAGAGGATATCACTTCTAGGAGCGCGACTCCAACTTCAATGTGCTCTTCTAGGGCCACTTCTCCAAAAGAGAGAAAACACAAAGAAAGGATACCTTCAGCAGTCAATTCAACGCTCAACCATGTCGCTTCGGTTTTCAGGAAAACTAGCCAAAGGTGTAGTCCAAGAAGATATTCCGCTCCACCTATTCCAGGAAAAATGACCCCGAAAGACAAAAAACTCTTGAAAATGATTCTAGTTATATTCGCTTCTTTTGTTACTTGCTACCTGCCGATCACTTTAAGCAAGACTTACCGGGAGTGGGTAGATCTGAGAAGCCTTAATATTGCGGGATATATTCTGATATACTTGACAACCTGTATCAACCCCATAATCTACGTAGTAATGAGCTCCGAGTACAGACAAGCATACAAAAACCTGCTGATGTGTAGGAGTCCTGAGAGTCAGATCACGACTGGATCGAAGCCATGACGTCGGAGAAACGGCCCAAGGTATCACAAGCCTTAGGGCCATAAAGACATGTAAATAGATCTTGTAAATTTTCTGTTTATTTGTTTATTTTTGGTTTTTCTTTTTAAATAAAATATTGTTATAAGTTTGTGGAAAATATGTTATCTCGTTTATTCCTCGACTGTTAATTATATTTATAAAGAGATTACTGGTTGTGAATAATTGAATGGATTGTAATTATTAGTGCTCAAATACTAATGGGAAAAATAGGAAGTTAGTTGAAAGCCAATAAATATGAGATTGGATAAACACAAATGCCTTACTTCATAAGTATCATTCATATATGAATAGGCCAGTGAAGTTTTCTAATATTGTGTATCTCATTTGGAAACTTGGTGAATGAACAAAACAAAACTAACTTATCTTGCTTTCAGCTCTTCTTCCACAGCTTCTAATAAGACAATCTATCGATGAATCATGAGAACATACCAAAAATTATTATTTAGAATAATATTAATTATTTTAATTTAATTTAAATCATATCGTGCACTTTTAATATTATTCAGACATTTTTATATCAACGTCCGAAACAGAGATATTAGTTTCCTGAATATAATGACCCGTTATAGTTGGTAAGTCATAAGATATTTGTAATATTATACTTATCGGCTTAATTTAATTAAACCTGTTCTCGATGTTAGATCCTTAAAGATAACGTAATGAAAATAAATGTATGTTGCATGCTACTGTACTGCCAAAGCACTTTTGTAAATTTATAAATGCACTCTTTAGATAAAAAAAAAGAATTAAAAATGAAAGAGGTCATTAAATGAAATTCAGATCTCTATAATCCATCTTCATGTTATACCTCGTGTAAGGTATAAATGATTTTTTATAATATTAAAAACTGCCATAAATATAGAAAATTAATTGATTCTTAAATATTTAAGGATAAAAATTTATGGCACCCTTTCCTTCATTGATGTCAGATTTTTATATTTTATTTTATCTTGTTATCGCTTGATTCCTTGAATGTGAAAGAAAATGAGGAAATAATATTAAATTATGCATTTAAAATTAAATTCATATTTTAAACATTAATTAATGATAAAGAAATTTTTTTTCTATTTTATAGAAAAGTCCACTTTAAAAAAATGTAATGATTATTCGTGAAAGAAACATAGTTTTCAATCAAAAAATACTATTATATTTGTTACAGAGTTTTTTGTTTGTTTTTTCGTACATATCTTAATAATTTTATTTTTTTATATAATAATTTTTTAATAGATTTTAGATTTTCCTCAAACTGATACTGAAGATTGAAAACAAGATTTTCCTACAACAAATTTAATTTATTTTTGACTCATAACATCTGAAATTGCTAACCGTACAGTAAGAGGACAAAACGGCAATCATATGTTTACAGAAAAATATAATTCCCAATATCTTTATTTTTACGCTTCTACTTCATGCATAATAAATCTTGAAATGTGAAAAAGAGAGTAGAAATATGAGTTTTATTTTATCAATTTGAATTTTTTTTCCTTTAGTAATATAAGATGATTGATCTGACTATCGATGAACGGATGTAGAAATGGTACTCAAAATAGTTCTTTGAAAAATTAAATCATAAGAACAAAAAATACATTATGTTTGTGTGAAAACAAGATCACCTCGAATCGTTGTTGTCTATTAATGCTAGTCAATATTATAAGTATAGCCTACATAGAAATTTTAAAATTAAAAAGTTTTAATCTTTTTTGAGGAATAAATTATAAATTTTTATACCTTTATAATTTTTCAAATTGTGTGTTGAACCAGAGTGCCGTTTTGATAATAGTATCAAAGTAAAGAGAGAGAGATAGGGCTTTACTAATAAACAATAATGCCGAAAATATCAAGCCTAACTTTACTAATTTTAGTAATTCACAGCCATAAGTAAACTGAAGACTGACTGCAAGCCCGTAGCCGCAGCTGAGAAGTGTAAATAATGACTTTTAGCAAACTCTGGAACTGGGGAGACTGAGAGATCTTGGATCTATGTTTCGAAGAAAGGAACTTTCAGATTTAACAGATACTCCGCCTGTACTGCTTTTATTCCAACTTCGAAACATCAATCGAAGGGCATAACCTTGGTAAGGACATCTGTCATTTTCCAATTAAAAATTAAAAAAAAAAAAAAAAAAAAAAAAAAAAAATTGGACTACTAAAACTGATTTCATCATTAGTTGTGAGAATTGAGAAAATTCCCTACATCACTATTAGAGAGTTGAATTAAACCATAGTTGAGAAGAAAATTTTTCAACTATATATGCATTCAATGGTAATAATATAATTCTTTCTAGACCTAATCTGAATCTAATGCTTTAAAAATAAGGATATGGATCAATTAACATATTTGTATCCAATCTATGTCGTTGAAAAGTTGTTAGCAAAAAAAAAACATGTAAAAAAAGAATATTTTCATCACCATCGAGTTTTTCTATCACAATTTATTAACCAACGCATAATGTATAAAAAGTAATTTTTATTTTTTAAATCTGTCCAAAACAGCAACTAATCACATGTTTTTTTAAAGGTTCCCTGTTTATTTCTTTTATTTAACCTTATCTTAATTTTTTTTTTAATATTGACATTAGTATATCCACTTTTTTTAACAATAAATGATATCTTAAATTTATTGAAAGTTTAGGTAACAACTTGATAGCTAGTTTCCTTACAATAAGGTAAGGCTGTCTACTATATCCATTACTTTATCGTTAGTCAAGAATCAGGGACATTTTTTGAAATGCCTCAAAACAATTAATGGCTTTAAAATTAATTTTTTTGTTTATGTATTATTCCTCTATACATGATATGAATGGTATAGAATCTATTGGTCTCAAGTGTGTCAAAATATATTGTTTTTAAATACACAGTTTCAATAACCAGAGTATTACAAAAAAATATACAAATAAAAATATATAAAATTAATTCAATTTCCAACAGAAAATATGATTCCTCATAAAGTATATTTAATATATCACGTTCCATTAGGCTGTTTCAACAACGTTTCACCTCAAGGTAACTTAAGTTGCATAATCAAATAACTAAAAAACTAAATATCTAACGACTCATAATAAGAATAGCTTCGTGGTTTATATGATGACACAGATACTGTCTGTAGTTGATGCATATATTTTTTCTTTTTTTTTTTTTTAATTACTGATATGAGATGTCTGAGTTGGCGAAATTTAGACCCGTTAGATTTCTGCCGGTAATTTTGAGAGGAAGGGGTTCGCTTTTAAAATCATCCAAATCTTCACAGTTAGAAAAGAAGTTAATTTATCGAAATTTATGTTATCATGTTTTGTTAAATGTAGTTTGACTAGTTCAATCACTTCACCGCCGCTGGAATATAACTATAATTTTACGTTAAATAGGGTGAGTATTAGTTCTCCTAATGACATAAGTACTTCCATAACAAGCGGAAACTTCTTCGTAGCCGCAATGAAGTCGATGTCCACTGCCATAAAACCCTTTATGCCGTTCATCTAACTTGTTGTTCAATTAGGAAGTTGCGTTGACAAGGCAAGTTGTAAGCTCCTTAGGCACTTTCGGCTTGACTGACACGTAAAATATATGCGCTCATTAATCGCATATTTCTCTCAACAGTGTGCCTATTCTTCTGGAATTAATAGGGAGAAATTTTAATTATAGCACTACATATTCTGTCTAGTTGATTCATTCCAGGTATAATATTAAGCCTAAATGGTTACTCATATATCATAACTGCATTAAATGATATTTCATTTTCAAAATAAAACAACTATTTTAACCATTGATTTTAGTTATTTTAATTAACAATCGTCATAATACGATTAGATGTTATCTGGTTATATTATTATAAAATTATTTTTTCCAACGCCAGTTGACTTCGATTTTTTAACTCATGAGTCTTCTTCATACAGCTTGGGAGGGATCATCTAGCAGTGATCACTTTGTTCTCTTATCTTCGAGATATTCAGGAGGCACGTGGTTTACTAATTGGAAGCGATCACATTTCACTCCCTTCTCATCAGGAACTTTTCTGATGAATGGTTGGCAATCTTTTGCTCCAATCTTCCAACCAGTTGTTTTAATGGGGTAGGGATATTTTAATGGGATAGGATCAGCCCCATACCCGACCTCCAACCTGTAGGACAAGGACCTATGGAGTAAGACACGAGGGTCGCTCACCTCCCTTTAAATCTCAGATTGGGGACGTTACCGTCTCCATGCAGGAATCGAACCCATGCCTTAGTGGTCTGCTGAAGTAGTCACTTATTAATTTTAAGTTAATATTAATTTTCTTTTTTGTGTTATTATTTCCTGTGAGCGGGATTTGAACACTTAGTATAAATGTTTTGTTTTTTTCAGGCTACTTAACTCACTTGACCATAGTGGCTCCTATTATGAAAGTATAACATATGTGAAATATCATTTTATTATTTTTTGTTTATTTTATTTTATTTATTGTTACATTCCGCATCTACCCGAGCGGGTCATTAATGGCTTTAGATGGAATCAAATTTGGTGGACAAATTTAATGTATTTTATAAATTAAATACTTTTTGTATCTTTTCTTCGTCATCTGAAAGTGCGTCAGATTTGTTGGGAGGTATATTATGTTTTGTTCAGGTGTCACAGTATAGCCTGCAAGTTATTACAATATGTTTAAGTGTGAGTGATGTGTTGCATGTTTTAAAAAATGGTGGTTCCAGGACTCATATCAGGTAGCCATGGGTAAAGGCTGCATGTCCAATTCTAAGCCGAGTTAAAATTATTTCCTCTGTTCTATTCTTTCTGAAAGTGGTCGTCCATGGTTGGATATCTTTTTTAATTTCTTGCAATTTATTTGTAGATTGGTTCCACTTAAATTGCCATTGTTCATTTAGCATTTTTTTTGCATTCCAATCTCCTTCTTGCGAGGTTCGCAACTCTGTCTGCAGCTTTGTTTCCAGATATGCCACAATGTGAGGGTACCCATACGAGGACGATGTCTCTGTCCGGCGACTCCATCATTTCCCAGAAGCAGTTTTTGATTTTTCTGGAAATGGCATTTTCTGTTTTCTATTCGGCAATGGCCATTAATGCGCTTAAAGAGTCTGTAACTATAAGGCCATTTTTTTGTTTTTTTCTGTTAGTAATAACAAGGCCTGATGTTAGTAATAACATATTTTTTATTGAAAATGTTATTTCTATGCATACGATTAATTTGATTTTGTTCTATTGAAACAAAAGAGAGTTTTGGACAAGAAAATACTTCATTTCAAAATTGAAAAATTTCATTTCTAATCAAGTGGCCTGAAATGTGAGATATAAAGGAAAAACGACTTTTTTATTCTCATTTTTGTATTTTAAACTAACCTCCATTCGGTAATGAAAAATTTCAATTTGAATAAAATTTCAATCAATAATTGGCATGAAAATTGAACACAGATTCTTTTTCCAACTTTATAGAGATACAGTAAGTAAATGTGCTATCTTTTGAATATAACATGCTCACTGTTAGTTTAATGATTATTTTTTCCATAGCATTATAAGAAAAATCAAGAGTTTAATTAAAGATTGGTTACATTAGGAATACAATTTTTTTCAGAACACTGAAAATAAACTCCTTCAATTCAAATAGCTTTGATCATAGTCATCTTAATGAGATTATTAGTTAATAAGAATACCGATGTTAATAATATATTAGTTAATAAGAACTCTCACATTAGACATATTTTCTTCTTTTTCCTACTACATTCGAAGTAAAAGAGGAGGAATGTTTTATTCCTATAAACTATTCAACAAACACAATCGTTGAAGCTAAATACTTTATTATGAACACGTTGTAGTATTAGTCATCTTAATAAGTAGTTGGGCATATTTGTATTTTTAAATATGAATACGAATCTTTGTAGATCTTTTGCCGCCTTAACAATCCTGCTTCATCTCTGTCTATCTTGGGGTATTTATTTCCAGTTATCTGCCTACAGCTCTTGCATCTTTGTTAATTCAATCTATCCATCTGCCTTGGCACATGGCCCCCCATGTGGTGTTTTGTGAAACTGTAAATTGTATGGCTTTTGTACACAGGACCCAGAACTTTTTTATTTAAGAAAACTCTTGGAATTGGGGGTTTTCAATCTGGAGGGGGGCAAACATTGTCTATTTAATTAGGTACTACCTTGTTTGTTGAAATACATCGCTCAGTAGGCTGGATATCTTCCACTGAATTATATATTTGTGTTATTGTTGTGATTATCAACAATTCTTGTTTAAAAACGAACGATTATCATAGCGATTATAATCAACGATTATACATAGCAAAGTTATTTCGAAATTTACTAAATTTGGAAATTAAAATTTTAAAATTAGGTACAAGAAATTTACTAAAGATAGCTGTTTTTTTTAACATTAAATTATTTTTAATTCGTTGTTTTTGGTATTGTCTTAAACAATATTCTATAAATAGAATCATTCAATATGAGTCAGAAGTAAGAACTTCCAGAAATAAGAAAACACGAATAAACAGTGGAAAAAGACATAAAAGTTATTGGGGAAACAATTATGTAAACAGTATTTGGTTTACGGTCGAACTTTTTCGTTGCTCGGCATGGTTCCAAATGAAAGAAGTTTTTTAAAACTGCCATTTTACAATAGTGATTCGTTCATTGTATCGTTGTTGTTTTTTTTTTTTTCTCGATCAGTTTTTACACATTTTCGTCGACTTCCAAGCTGATCAAATGCTAATAAATTCTCTTTTTAATCGATGTAGTCCGAAAAATTATAAGTTATGTTTCACTTCTTTTATTTTTCTTTTTTTTTCGTTCTTTTCAGAAGTAAAAGTATTCACCGGATCACTAAGGGACAGATTTACGGTGTAACTACTAAGGAAATCTATTAGTTTGCTTTCTGTTAATTTCATTGCAACAGATGATGTGTCAAAGCGTAAATGGTAGTTTTTGTGTGACGTAAAATCAGTGTAAGGTATTAGGATTTTATAAATTAGGCATACAATCCATAAAAAAACAATGAAAGAGTTAAGTAATATTAAAAAATATAACCTAATTTCCTCTCACCATTGCAAGGAGTCACCAAAAAAATTTTTATAATGAAATTTGAAAGAAAAGCCTCTATATAGTACTATAAAATTAAAATGTGAGTTAAAAATATAATCTGTAATTTTTTTTTATAACCTATAAATTTACTTCTTTTTTTTTAATCATGTGTAACATTATTTTAATGTTATAGGGTGAATTTTTGTAGTGACAAGTTTTTAGTGACAATTTAACCAGCCTTAGCAGGAGTGTCTCAGGTATAAGCACTCACTAATTTATTATTCACATATAATTTATACACAAGATATTCGAGACACAGTCGATACTCTTACCGCGACTTACACAAACGATATAACAATCTTGATAAGATATCAAAATCAAATATTTACCTCAAAGACTCTGCAATATCACCTAAAATATTTTCATGACTGATACAAACTCAAGAAAACTAGACTAAACCAAACAAAACATAAATTATCTTTACGCTTCGACGTAAAACATGCCCTGCTATTTATCTCGATAATGTCCAAATTCTTCAGACAGACAATCTAAGACTACGCCTATTATACTTACTCCTTTTGAGATATTTGAAATTAAATCTTAGAAACGAAATTAAAATGCATACACTTACTTAATTAACCCAAATTGGACCAACGCTTCACAAATGCAGGGTAGCCAGAAGGACCCACATACCTAAACTACAGACTTCAATCAAAAATGTTCAAGACCTCAACCAAGGCTCTCTGGTATGTCTTACAATACTGAACCATAAAGACCAACAGATACCAAAAGTTAACGAACATATACGAACATACTACAAAAGATTTCACAATAACTTACCACCTCATTGATTCAAGGCATGACCACAAACAACATGCAAGATACTATCCGTAAGAATTGAGGAATTATTCAATAAAAAGAATTTTAAAAAAATCAATTCTATACTAGCATTGGTCTGATAATTAATTATGCAGATATATGAGAACAGACTCTATTCCACGTTAATCTCTTTATTTCCCTTTACATATTTTTTTCAAGTTTCACCATCAATAGGAACATCTGGATGACATTAGTGTTTACTAAATATTCATATGCTTTAACTACATCAACAAGCAAAATGCTTCTATCGATCTAATTTATCATTTATTTTATCTACCACTTTTCATCTTGAATATTCCATTGTATGAATATATACATAAAAAATTTGAAATAAGAAATAGGAAAGAACTTACTTGTAAATAAATGTCCTGTTTATGCATACTTTATGTTGGTTGTAGAAAATATACTTTATCTTCATCACACGATACTTTAGTTTCAGAATGCACTTTTTTTTTTAAAATATCGTGATTTCATTTTAAATCTTTCACCAACTCAAAAATGTGGAGATTCAACAGGAGGTCACATTAACATAGGCGCAGAATTTTCATTCTGATTTGGAGGTTCGATAGACCTCCCCCCCCCCAAAAAAGTCTTGGGAGTGTATATTATGAATAAAAATTATAAATGATAATTAATATGTTGAATAAAATTATTGTAAAACGAATAATATAAAACCCTATATAAAGATAAATTTATAAAATGTTGATCAATTAGATTTTTTTTTGCATTTGAGAACATGTAAAAAAAGCAAATGAATATATTACATATCTTTCTTTAAAACTTTGTGGCTTAAGGCAGTGAGTTGAACTCTCAATTATCCGATTCTTCAAATTTGTCGCGGGAAATGTGTTTTAATCTTCACGTAAAAATGGAAGGGGGCACAGGAATCGATCATAAAATCCTAGGATATGTCGTGACATAGAATTATTTTTGAATATAAACTAAAATTTCAACAACAGGAACTTACAGAATGATAAAATAATTTTAATCCTACTTCTAAGCCTTAGCTTAGCCATCTTATCGATGTTTCCTATATTCTATATTTTGGTTAATATATTTTATTTTCATTCTTCAACGATTCAAACGATATTCTAGCCACTTTCTATTTTTATTGGGCAGGATTCACCCTCCTCTCCCCTTTCTCAAAATCTGTACATATGCAAATTAATACTCACAAATCAAAATTATTGACTAACGCTCAAAGGAATCTACTGTTTCTTATGGTATAGAGCTATTGCCCTCCTTCTGATATGCTCTTAAGCATTGGAAAAATCTTTAAAAAAACAATTTTTTTCTTACTGGCAAAAAAAATTATACCTAAAATAATAACTACGGTTGAACTAGAAATAGGATTATATAACTAAAAAGAACCTGTGTGAAAGATCTTGTACAAATGAAACTGATTTTATATGAAAAACCTGCTTTTGAAAAATGGCCTTCATGTATGTATGTATTACTTAAATTCAGGGATGCATATTTCAAACTTTTTGGGAATTTTAGTATCCTGGGCCCTTTGTAGATACCAGCAATAATCTCTCGAAAGAAATCGAAAAGGAAATCAAGCTGCTATATACGTCCTCGACGCTGTAGCCCAGTTTAGATCTTGGCTTCCAAAAGAAATGACCCCCTAACATATCTGTCTCTGGCCATCGCCCACCAGCTTAACATTCCCAGCGACATTGCCTCTTCGCCAATCTAGTCCAACCATCTCGTTCAAGCTCCTTTTTTTCCCCCTATGAGACATCCCTAAACTTTATACAATTCTTTGTTTTATCTCATGCCTCAGGTGTCATTTTCTTTATAAAATCATCCCATGTCTGGATAGAGCAATATTTTGTTTTGTCTGATTTTTTAACCACCAAAATCCACAGAAGTAAGTCAGTATAATCATGATCAGAATTTTTTAATGCATAGCGTTAAAAAATAAATAATCGAACCGTTGAACCTCATTATAGCAGCTAAGATTTCCTTTCCGTTTCATTTGACAATGTTAGCTGGTTATTCCAAGTACACAAAGCCTCAAAGGTTTCCAAGTATTTATACCTGAATTACAATAAATTATTCATTTTTTTTTCATTCACCATACATCTAACTCGCCTTTTCTGGCATACGAGTTTGGAAGATGATTTTTTTTTAAGTACATTTAAACCTATTCTAAGATGAGTGAGATGGTCTAGATTTCGTCACATACCTGCAACACCATTTATCACAAGCTCCACTGTTTTACAGGATTACCCCAAAGCTGTGATAAAGGCATCATTTATAACTGACTCAGATCTACTGATAGATATCATAAGCATAACCCCAAAGTTCATCTCTATATTGAAAATACGTCGGATCATGTTTTTTTGGACTACATTGAACAGACATGGATTCAGTCCGTTCCATGTTCATAAAGAATCCGATAGATTGGACTGGATCCTAATTTGACGTTTTGAGATTGATATGGCTTCCCTTTCCATTCAGGCTAGTTTTTGAGAGGTATATTGAGAGCCTTTCTAGCGTTTTGGTGTTTATGGAATCATTTGCAGCTTGGTTTTATAAGTTTTCTTACGATTTGGTTATAAATAAACTGGTTATTCATACAAATACTCTACACAAAATAGTGTACAGGGTAGCTTTTCGGTTTTATTACATAGTCGAATATATTAATTTACTTTAGAAGTATCGAAGCTCTCCAACTATATATCCAAGTTGATATATCCTAAGAGGTCACTCAAATTTCAAAGTTTTATCAATGGCCCTTATTTTTGCCAAAGTAAAAGTATTGACCCAAAAATAAAATAGGAATGAAGGTATCAATGAAAGAAAAGTGGATAAAATAACCATAAAAGATCTAATACGGCATTCAGAATATTCAATACAGCAAAGCCGAACTGTCACACAGGTTAGCATACGCAGGCCACGTGTAGGGGCTACCCTAAATTCCTTTACGTCATCACTAGAGACCGGATTTTCATGTTATTGCACATTTTGTTCGCTTAGGTGTAAACACCCGATAATCTATCCGTTTCATGATCTGTGGAATAACATATTGAAATTTTCTTTTGCACGAAATTGCACGTTTTGGCCTTTTCGGCCTTAATTGCACGTTTTGGGTTGTTTTTTTTTTTTACATGATATTACATATTTTACAATTTTAGGGTTAAATTTTAATTTTAACAGTATAAAGTAAAACAATTGAACTAAATTTCCTTTATAACATGTACATAGGTATGTTTTTAAAATTTATATAATTTTATTATTATGTTAGTTAAGAACAAGGGTGTCAAAACTACTTAAAGCCGGAGATAGTTTTTAAATATTTTGTTTTAGTTTTTTTTTCAACGTAACATTTTCAGGTTATTTTTTTTAGATGAATAGATATTTTATACTTTAATTGTTTTATAGAGGTAATAGAATTACAATCGAAGTACGCACATTTTATTGTATAAATAATAGTATAATTGAGGAAAACATATTAACTAATTTAATTTAATACAAGTGTACACAGCCACTTACAATGCCCTTATCATCATGAGTTTGTTATACTTAGTTCCAAAACATGTCTATATTTATTTTACAATTTTCATATAAACAGGTATGAAGTTATTTGTAAACAAACGTTTTATTGCCACTGGGCTGTGTTTGATTAAATTAACCAACTACTGTAAAATCAAGCCTCTATTCAAAAATGCACGGTTTTATAAAAATTTATGATCAATTTTTTGTAATCTGCTTTTCATTCATACAGAATTAAGTTAATTTTCGTTCATTATAATTTATAATTAAACTTTTCTCAGGTTACTACACTTTATACCTAACTTGAATTCATAGACTGTAAATTAACATACGAGTAATCAAGCAATAATATTATAAATTAAACAAAAACTATGATTTTTATATGTTATGGATACAATTTTTCACTTTGGGGGTTTGACTGCACGATTTTGCACATTTAGAGGTTTATATTGCTCGTTTTTCAATTTTTCACTACACGAAAATCCGGTCTCTAGTCTTCACAAATGAATTTCACTATGAACTTCCTTAAATTTTGTTCCCTAAACTCTATTACCAAAGTAAATTTTAATTATTGTAAGTAACATAATATTTGAGGAGTACAACAAAAAATATTATTATTGATTTTTCTTAAATATATATTTATTTTTTAAACAAGAGCCCATCAATATGTTTAATATTTTACTAATGCTAGTTCTTGTACAAATAATTTTCTCTATGAAAACTAATCTCTTGATGAAAAGTTTCTTTATAGTAATTTCATTAGCAGTAATGAATCTTTACCTAGTTTCAGATATAGCTATAGTTTCAATATTTTATCTCATTGAAATCATGCAGCAATTCATTTTAAATATCACAAAAACTGAGTGAGTTCATTTACAAGATTTGTTAGCAAAGCACGCTAAATAAATAAATAGTAGACTTTGAATAACATCAATACCCACAGGAAATTAATAAAAGTAACGAAGCAATGGATAAGAATGTGGTTTGAAATGAAATAAACATCCAACTATCAATCGGTTGAAAAATGACGATAACGGCTCCACACGATGGTTTTATAATAAAAATTAAATAAATTATTGTTTAAAAAAAACTATACCCCAAAATGGAACGAAAAAATTTAAATAAGCAACTGAAAATACTATATTCTCTTTTATAATTGACATATCATTTTTAAATTATTATTATTTATTTTATGAAACATAATACCAAAATATCTTATACCAATCTCGCAAGACTGTAATAAAGAAAAATTGAAGAAGAAGAAAAAATGTTAACTTTACGAGTTGGCCTATCAAGGTAGTATTGGCTAGTGGCGAAGGACAAACAGGAAATTAGAACTGACTCATCTTATACTTCCAGAAAAAAACAGGAGGTTGCAGTCGATTTAAATCACTGTCCTCTCCCTACCATTTTATCTTCCTTTCTCTTATACTCTCTTACTCAACTTCTATCTTTCTTTTCCTTCTTTTTTATTAAATGTCATGCTGGTCTCCCTACTATCCCACTAATAATAATAAGCTATTAATATTAATTTTATCTATGATATATATTTAAATCGTATAATATTGCTATCACCACTTACTGTTGTGTTGAGCGATGAAAAAACCGTATTCGCCTCAAGCACAAATCTTGAAGCACAAATGCAAATCTTTTGTGAAAATCTCTCAACTCGTATAGCCCTCGCTTAGGAACTGTAGTCTTCTTACTTACCATCTCAATTCTTTAATAATATTTACGTTTGTTGATATTCTTCTTATTGTAACTAAGATGTGGACATTTTCACTGAATAGATGACATGAGCACCAGCGTACAGTAAGTGTTATGTTAATACAACAACACAGCCGACACCTTACAATGTTGGAATGGTCAAATCATTATATTTTCTAAATTAGTCTATTAGCCTGTTTTTATAGAAAGAAACTATAGACAATTATGTTCAAGTGGTCCAGAAAAAAAATGTCTTTGTACGAAGAAAGGTGATTTTTCATAGGCCGTAATTTTTTATTACAAAGTTTAAAGTTTTTTCAGTCATTTGCGTTACCGTATATCTGTGAGGGTTATGTCCATTTTATTTAAGTAAGTATGTCAAAATATTTAATTTTTGTCTCAATTTGATATTTGGGGGAATAAAGTTAATAATGATGTCTTTTTGTGGTCAATGACTTTCATCCGTTTCACTTTCACCACAGATTCCTGTTACTTCTTTCTGGAAGAGTCCAAGATATTGTACTACAGGCGTCTAAGGAACATAATTGTTATCCGTATAAACTGAAGAATAGGTTTTATCTCGAAAGGTAAGCTTTAAGTGCTGGGATTTTCAAAGAAACTAACCGGATTTTCCTAGCTGTAACAATAAGGTAACTTGTGAGTATGTAAATCCGCACCTGTCATTGCGTTGACAATAGACAGATGAGCTGTTGTGAATTTGGAAAATCCCATATTAGGCACGTGGAACTTACCGGTCAATGTTTTCTTACTTAATTCAGAAAAGGAGATCCCTCATCCAGCTACTTTTAAGTCGCCTTCTGATTGGATTGACACTTGTCACCAAGTCGTTCATAAATCAATTGTTAAGTCAGCACAGTTCAATATGAAATTATAGGTAAATAGAACGTATGGGTTAGTCGACAGTTGGTCGTCTTAAGTCGGTATGTAAAGTTTTGTTGTTGAAGGACTAGAGAGCTACTGTTATTAATCTTAAACTTTTGGAATGATAGTAGTTTTTGTAAGTGCGTTTTTTTGCTGGACGGAAAATTTGTGAGGCGTACTTCTTTATGGGTTTCAGTAGATATGTATATGTATTTAGTTTATGTCTCGTTTTAATTTTATTTTGGAAAAAAAGTGAGTAGAGTATTTTCAGTAACTAGTTTAAAGTCTCTCCTTTCATTTTTAGGTACGGTCCTCAAATCCATCCTTCTTTTAAGTAATAGTCCGAGATAACGTACAGTATTCGTCACAGGAATTTGATTGTCGCCGTGATAAACAGGTTGACAAATATCTCGTCAGTGTGTAAATTTTATATGATGTGAGGCTAATTTGGCGTCATGGTATTTTGTCAAAATTGTATGTAAATTCAACTCTATCTTTCAACTTCGATTCTTCACTCACACCTGTCAGAAAAATAGCCAATCAGTGAGTATATTGCCGGTAAGTAGAATAGTATAAGGCATCAGTAGGCGTGAGGTAGAGGAGTGCCCAGCGGCATCTCTTAATATCTTGAGTTTAGAATCTATAGTTAAGTGAGGAGAAGGGACCGACGTGATCGAGGACTAACGCATGAAGATTACACAATAAAATAATTACGAGTTCGCGTCCTGGAACCGTGGGGCTTTTATTTCAGGCATAAATCCCCCGCTTTCTCCCAGAAAATAAGTATTAGTGGAGAACAAAAAAAAAGCTAAGCGAGGAAATCCTTCCATGGGTGTAACCGGGTTCGTTACTTGTAGACATTTCTTGTACAAGTGTATTAGTATTGCCGTGTACGTCATCGTGAAATCGTATTGTGCCCGTTTGTGGTCGTTAACTGTTGACATTTGAACGTGTTTATGTAAACTAATGTTCATGACGTACCGTGAAATGAAGTTATAGTTCTGAAAGATTTTGACTGAAAATTCAACGCATTCATGAAAAAATACAATACTTAACACATATTATTCGAAAATGTGATAGATAAATATTATCTATTTGAATAATATTTCATGAAATCCTGTAACCCCTCTCGATCTCCGTATTTTAAGTAGAGAAGTTTAAATAGCTTTCACACACAACAAATAAATCACTGAGAGTTCGATTTGTGTTCAGAGGGGGAAAAAAAGTGTCCGAAGCAAGGACCGGAAGCAGACGGAGTCAGTAACATAAAAAACAAGCTCATTTCCATAATCCGTTTAGTCGTGGTGTTAGCAGCTAGAGGGAGCCAGGCTCGAGTAGAGGAGTCCTCTATATCGACAGAAGGTCAGATATCCATACCAGCCCATTTATCACTTCCTCCTTCTACTTCCAGATTTTTTCCATCGATACCCTCCGATCCGATTCGAGATGGGAGAAGGTCGAGACGTGCCGTCACTACCGTGGAATCAAGTAGAAAGGGTTTTTGTTTCAAAGAACAAGGATGGAGAGAAATAGAAATAATAATAAAATTGTATCAAAAAATACTAAATCGTGAAAGGAGAATATCAAATTAAACTTTTATCGCCATTCTTCCAAAACGACAAAGATTTTATGGAACTATGAAAGATATTTTAGATATTTATTATTTTAGCGATAAAGATCAGCTTTCAGCTTTTTAAAACTACTCCTTAAAACTAAATATGGAATTAATGTTTAATAGAATTTTTAAATGATTTTTTAATAGAATTTTTAAATACACTAGCAGTTTATGGAATCGCTGAACCAGATCTGATACCAAAATTAGAAATAAGAGGAGCATTACTTTTTTTCTTTAACTTATTCCATCGAGAATATTTTGAATTAGATATCAAATATATACATCTTCATTTTCTCGAGATATATTTCTAGAAATAGGATTCTGTAATTATTTCGATTAATAAAAATGATTTGATTAAAATAGATATGTGGTAATTTCTTTATTTCAAATTTATTATAAAGTAATATTACGGAATAAAATAAATCATAAATTATTATTTTATTGTAGTTCTCTCTGCTTATTTGAACAAATTAATGGATAAATGTTTTAAATTAGCCTTTTCTTTCTCTCTTCAAATATACATCGGCATATGTAATATGTAATCAGCAGGAGTGGTACTATTTGCTTAAAAATTTACATTCTAAGCATGAGGTTGAATATTATCCATCAGCACCTCTTCCTTGTCTGTGATTACATCTTTCATTTAGAAAAGAAGATCTCTCATCCAGCTCCTTTTTAGTCACCTTCTGATAATCATGCCAATTGCGACCATATCGTTAATAACTGTTGTGTCCGTCCATTTAGCTGACAGTCGGTTTTTGCAAGTCGATATATAAAATTTAATTGATTACATATAAGAAAGCTGCTGTTATTAATCTTAAAATTTTAGATTGAAAATATTTTAGTCTTCGCTGTACCATAAATCTGTGATGGATTATGTCCAAATATTTGTAAAGTAAATAGGTGTGTGTAACTACTTTTTGTCTAATTTCCATCTATGATTTAAAACAAAAAAAAGAGTTAATACTTGTTAAAGCCATTCTTTTCATTTTAATGGCCATGTCAGCCATATAGTCCGTGGTACAGACCTCTTGTTATCGAATTATTAACATCGGTCTAAAACTTCGTAAATAGTTTCATCTTATCGTAACCTACAACTATTCTATTTACGGAAACTCTTGGAATGGGGCGTTTTCAATCTGCAGGAGGGCAAACTTTGTCTATTTAATTAAGTACTAAAAACTCGTAAATACCGATTTGCTTTCTACTTCGATCGTAAGATAATTTGATCACGAAATCGAGAAAAAAGATGACCTTCAAAATATTGAGCCGTTTGTCATATATAACCTCGTTATTTGAAAATTTGAGGGTGTAGGTCACGTCAAATGGCTCAATATTTTTGAAGACCACCTTTTTCCTCGATTTTGTGATCAAATTATCTTATGAATGATAAGATGAAACTATTTACGAAGTTTCAGGCGGATGTTAATAATTCGATAAAAAGGGGTCTTTACCACTGACCCATGTCGATTATAAGTCTCTTATTGTGTACGTGGGTTTCGATATGAAATCAGTATCTATTAGGCGTATGTCTAGCCATATAGGTATGGGTTTAAGTAGGTATGTGTATATATTCAGTTTTTGTCTGATTTTCAATTTTGATTTGGAAAAAAGATGAGCTTATAATTAGTTAAAGATTAGCCTTGGGTGAAGTAGTAATTTACAATCGATTTAATATAATTAATGATTTATAGCATTCATTTCTGTTTTGAATTCTTTAGCTTAAAGTTATTATACCATGCATTTTTTAATGTATGATCGATCTTGTTTCTTAAGGTACACACATCAGCTAATTTCTCAATTCATGTCTATAAAATTTTAGAACTCTGTAAATATATTATAAATTGGTGTATCCCAAAGTGGTATATTTATTGTCAAATCCAAATAATTATTCACAGAATATATTCCATTATCATTTTTGATTTTCAAAAAATGCGACCAGCGGGAAAGATTAAAATTTATTCGAAATTTTATAGCAATCACGCCAATTAAATGAGGACTAAACTCATTTTTTAAAATATTATCATTTGCATGGTAAATATTTTGGGAGCGACGAAGTACGGTGGGTAAGTACTTACTTCAAATGTTTTAGGTTCGAATCCGGCTGATGACAGGTAATTTTTCATCAGACGTGGATCGACCGGGAGACACCCAATCTATGTAAAATGGGTATTTTTAATTACATAATTAATTAAGGAGAAAACCTGTTGATTAACCCGACCTGATCACCATCCTATAACAATCAATGGTCTTGAACAATACTTTCTTAGTCTAAGACCCTCCTTGGGTTGTAGTGGTATAAATTTATTTTCCTTTTTTTTTTATATTTTATTAGGTTTTTTTTTTATAATTATAGCTACAATTCATAGTAAATAGTTATATTCCGTTGTAAATCTAACTATATAAAGTTCGGTCTCTTTTTATCTGACTGATTATTTCCGTGTCTCGAAGGTAAAGGACACCATGTCAATTTTTTTATTAAATAATTTAGTGACTATGAAAAAAAATTTGAATAGCTCAAAGTTGTGGAAAATTGGTTCCCCTAAACAAATACCAAAATGGACATGGTGTTCTTCATCTCCGGGGTATAAATTTATTTCTTATTTTAACTATACTTTTTCCTGATGAGTCACTTTACCTATATTATTCAAGGAAATTTTCTACTGTTAAGTTAGCCCCTTAAAAGTATTCGTCAATGTTAAAAATGTATTCTTACCTTTTAATTGCCTAATGTAATCTTAAAATGTATTCTTCCTCCTTTTATTTTAATTTAATAAAAATGTTATAACCATGTTTAAAAAAATTATACGTACATTTTTAAATAATTAAAAATTATTATACATTTTTGTTATAAAAATAACATCTTTTTAAATTAAGGATTCGTACAGTATCTGAATAGTACCCATTACCTCTCACGTGAATAAGGTAAACATAACGAATTCAGTGAATTCGCCATCATGGAAATCCAACCCGGGGAGCCGGTTGTGGTGACCATTGAATGTATTGTAGCTCGTTCCTAGAAAATAGAAGAGACAATTCAGTTTAAATTGGTACCGAGCTCCACGTTCCTCTCTGTCCCTCCTCTCAAGGTAAGTCCATTAACTTCTCTCATTTCCATAACAACACCGAACCTTTACCTGCCTCTGGACAAAAGGGAGATCTCTGGGAATGTATATGAGGAAGTAACATTCGCTGAGCTTGCATAAGAGGGAATTTTAAACTTTAAAATATTTATTTGATATTGCACAATACATTATACACTAAAATATTTTCCACGTATCAAAATGAGGAAAATAATGACTTTAAAAAAAGCGACTGAAAATACTGTACTCTCTTTTTTCTAAATCATTTTGAAAATTAGATAAAAACTAAATACATACACATACCTACTTAAATCCATTTGAACATGATCCTCAGAGATTTACGGTTCAGCAAAAAGTACTTATTTACAATAACTGTGGCTTAAGTGCTCTTTCTCAGATTCTATTAGCTTTAGCACCAGTGACGAAGTTGAGAGAGTAGCGAAGGGATTTCCTAGCGTCCTGCTCTTCTCTTTATAGAGAGACAAGCCTGGCTTGGAATTTCTTCGTACGATTGTAAATATTGAATATAGGTATATTTATGTTTTTTTTTTTTTTTTATTTACTTATTAAATAAAAGTTATTTTATTTTATTTATTATATCGACAGTCACACAGCAAAAGACTGTAAGAACTAAAACTAAAAATTTTCAGAAGACAAAAAAATTGGGTAATTCATGTTCTAAGAGCATTATATTTTTGGTTCAATTTTTTTTGCAGGCCTAAATCAAAGATGTTGCTCTATGTAACTTTTTTATCGTATATCTAACAAATAATCTTTTAGAGCCATTAATTACTTCTAGCTCATAGATTTCTAGTTACTTTAAAAAACAAATATTTGGAAAAAACAATCAAATTTATTGTAGTAACGCTCATAACATTGTTAACTATGATCAAACCATGTCAAGAACAGAACTAGTTTCCTAAATGTAGAGAAACGATACTTCAAATAAAAATTTGTAAAACATTAGACTAGAAAGCGAATATTTGATCACAGGGGGTTTTCATTATTTTTTTTTTTTTTTTTTTTTTTTTTTTTTTTTTTTTTTTTTTTTTTTTCTGTCTCCCACTGTAAAGGCAGCACAAAAGGAGTGAAAGGAGGAGAAAATAGCGAAAATGGTTTGATTAACGAAGTTCTAGGAAACTGGCTGATGTGTAGATAAATTCGTTTCTTAGCTTCTGAAAAGATGAAGCTAGAGTTCTTTTTTCCTCATGTTAAAGTTTCCAATTAATGAAATCAATTCTCTGCCTATCTCTATCTGGAATTCGGCGGCATTGTAGCTTTTTTCAAGTTAATCTCATTTTACAGTTGACAGGATGTTTCGATTGTTTTCAAGGCCATTCAATATTATATGCCCACTTACCATTCTCTTCTTTGCTTCATCTACTTCCATGGTAAGCAGTTACGACCTCAGGGCGGAGGAACCCGACCATTTGCCAAGAGGCCCCATGCTGTAAGTGCCCTCCACATATTAGAAATAAAAAAAAATGAATACAAAGCGTATAAGAAAAATTAATTTTAACCTATTAATGATAACTGATAATGTATTCTATGCGCAAAACGCTTTATACATGTATATTTACATGAACAGTTTTCATTGAGCATTTCATTACGTTTTTTCGGTAACGACACAATCTTTATAGCCCTCACTATAACATACATTTTTTACATCACAATTTGGAGATTTTTAGGTTACATGTTTTTACAAAAGGCCAAAGAGAAGAAATGAAACGTCGTAGATTTCATTTTGTGGGATCAGAATATGCACCAGGGAAAGATTGGCTAGAAAATTTCAAAACCTCATTTTTCAAAGATATTGTCTTAACAGGCTTTTGCACTTTGGCTGTCGATACGTTTTGATGATTATTTGGCTGTTATTTTGCTTTTGTTCATTTTATATTTTCCGTATATATGGTGTGAATGTAGTCTTGCTTCACTATAATTATAATCCATGTGAATATTATATTACTTAATAAATGGAAAAAATAAGAAAAAAAGAACTAAAATCTTTTCAATCCAATATTTTAAAACTAATAACATCAGCTTACTGATGCGTAAATAAGAAAACATTACATACCGACTTATAACAAACAACTATCGACCAACATATTTGTATTCTTTATTTCCGATATCACAATAAACAACACGAACACCACAACATATACATGAACGACATGGCCATGGCTGATATGCCCATGCAGAAGGAAATTGAAAATAAGCTGAATGAGAGACCCCTAGTCCTGAATTAAGGAAGTAAATAAAGACCAGGAACAGGTGATACTGGAAACAGTTCTTCTCCATGTCTGAAATGGCAATTTACTTATCGTCACTATCGTCAGTAACCTGTACGAATAGTAAAATGAAGACAAAAATTATAGATACATTATAGGAGTTGCCTCTTAACCTAATTGACAAATAGAAATTTACATGGCTCACAATATTTAAAACATTGATGTTTGAATAAGAAAAATATATATATTTTTTACCAACAGAGTGTCCTTACACTCTCATTACTTGTGAGAGTGTACTTGCAATTGCATTAATTTGCTTTTAAAAAAACAAAAAACATTATCATAAAAAAATAAAATAAAATATTTCACATCTTGTAAATTTTGTATCACACATCATTTACTCTTTGAATAATGATTAACATATACTAACCACTCCTGGATGACCTGAGGTATTTGGTTGGTTATTAACCGTATCAAGATTATTTTCACCTAAAAATCATGTGAGGGTGGTATACAAAAAAGATTGGAAGGGTAAAACCCTCATGCAGGGTAAAGCAAACTCATCAGAAGGATAAGTGAGCGCTAATCCAAAAGGCCTGGAGACTATGGGTTAGCTACTCAGAGAGAGGGGAGGGTCAGATAGAGGTCACTCACCAGGTGAGTGGGGGAAGAAACCCGTAAATCGTGAACAGCACATGACTCACTCACCGGCCGATTCCGATGCTGTCGTCAGAGTATCCCTCCTCTCTCCAGCTTGTATTCTTTATGTATATATAAATTTTGATGAGTTGATCTCTAGTTTTTTGGTACAGAATATGATGATGAGGAATATCAGAAGGGGTTACTACTGAGGTCCTGTGTCTTTGATGGCTTCGCGTAAAGTAAAATTAAATGACCTCTACATTAGCGTCGAAATTATAGTTTATATTAAAGACAAACTGCGAGCTCCTGCACTATAAACAAAAATTAAAGATAGAATTATAGAATAAATAGACGACAGAACCATCTGTCTTATCGCGGGTCCACGATCATTTGTGTTATAACATAAACGGTTTTAAAATTTATTTATTTATTTATTCATTTATATGATATTTACAACTGTATACAAAAAATACGTCTAGTAAATTCGCATAATGACATGAAACACATGTTAAGAAACTACCTATTGGTAGCACTCTAATAATATGTCTATATTAGGAGATCACGTGGCCACCCCCTTTTCAGATGCCTCAGAGAGTTATCAGGAATTGAATAGGAAGCAAGGTTAGAAACAAGAGGGTTGGGATGGTTATGAAGTTTATTATGGAAGGATAGGTATCTGGGTTCGGCCAAATCGGAAACATATGAAACATTGAGGTCTTTATGGATTATTTTATTTGTGACAAATTAAGGAGCATTGAGGATTTTACGAAGGATTTTGGATTGTAAAGATTGGATACGAGAGGAATTTGATGGTTTAGTGGAGCCCCATAGTTCAACTCCATAAGTCCAAATAGGTCTTATTATAGTCATGTATATGAGTCGTTTGTAATTAATGGGAAGTTTAGAGCGTTTGTCCAGTAAGTGTTGGAGTAAGCGGAAACGTCGAGCAGTTTCTTGTCGTTTCAGTCTTGTATGAGGATTCCAAGTGAGACGTTTGTCCAGCTGGAGTCCAAGGTATCGGATTTGTTCTACAGGGATAAGTGGGGTGTTATTAAAGGATACTATAGGGCAGCAAGTCATTGGTTTACGACGAAGGGTAGAGGTGATTTGATGGTATTTATTGGAATTTATTTGTTTTAAAATTAAGATATTTTTTTAGTACATACTTAAGATGTTCTGCTAAGCCCTGCTCAGTATGAACTGCATTAAATTAAAATCACCATACCCTCCAAACTCCACTGCTGTCTCCTAATCAAGGAAGACCCAGAAACTTCATTTCACTCAAGGTCCTCCAAAGTTTTGCTTCTGCAACTATTTATCTTTACTGAAGTGTGTACTCCAGAGATGGGAAAAATCAGAATCAATCATTACATGGTTACAACTGAAATTAAAACTTCTTGACCACGCTCATTTAATAAGTGATTCAATAGGACTATAAAAATACCAAAAATGTGACACGATTACCTGATTACAATCGTAATCGAAAAACCTACAGTTGTAATCTTGTGATTATGTAATCAAAATCACTGTTTTGTGTATTATACGATATTATCATATCGTTGATTATGATTGTGTCCATCCATGGTCTACCCTAAGGTATCACCACAAGTTGACCAAATTGCACGTCCATTTGAAAAATATTTATTGAGGCTCCGTGAATCAAACCCGTATTTCAAGGATGCAAATTAACAAAGTTACTATGGCAAAAAACAAGAACTTAAATTTTAGAAATATTATAGGTTTTTGGTCCCATTTTCTGTTTTGGACATTCTTGACTTCTTAGCATCTTAAAATGTACATCAACAATGTATTTACTCCTCACTTTAAAAAAAAAAAAAAACAACCTTTACCCATTACAACCCATAAGGATTAAGTAGATGCTTTGTAATCACATTGATCTTGGAATTCAGTACTTTTTGTAAACAATGGAAGCACTCTACCACTGAACTACCCCACTCTCCATTTACCCTCAATATTCAAGAAAATTCAATGTACCTTACGCATGATCACATGTGATAGATAATATTTGAATGGACTATTTGTCCTCTATCTAACTGTCCATATTATGTTTCTTCATGATAAAGATCGCTTTGAAACATCATAAAACTTTTGAAATGTTCTTTTAAACAGTAAGATGGCTTTAAATGCATTTCTACTTCATTTCAGTACTTAGGTTTTTATCAGAATCACTTATGAAGTTTTGAGCAATAACCACATTTTTAAAATAGGTAAAATCATTATTTTAGCTTGATTTAAAGATTGGTTTTTTGTAACATCATTAAAAATTACAGTTTACAGCATTAGAGTAAATGATGATATATACTCAGTTGCCAGACTCTTATATGATTCATTTTCCCTCATTTCACCCTCTACTAATGCTGCACTATTCGGTGGAAAACGGGAGTTAGCCGTCATGTGTGCACTCTTTCCTGGTATCTCTTCTACGTCTTTCTAGTACCTCGTTTTCTATAGGCAATGCAGGAAACGCTGTAAGAAAAGTCAATATAATTTAATTTTGTTCATTAAGATTTTTAGCCTATTTTAAATGAATCAACAATTTCAAAATAAGCTTGTAAGTTACACATTTATTTTTTCTTTAAAATAAAATATAATTACACACAAATCTAGTCTCAAACCTCTTCAGCTTTACCCGGCAGCGTTTCAATATAATTTCGGAACACATTCAAAATTAAAAAGCAGTTTGAATGCAGGAAAGTACACTTCGCATATTATCTCCTGACTTGAAACTTTCCTGATTGTATAAGTTATTGTTTTGAACTTTGGTTGTTTGTTGTTACCCAAAATGTTAGCCCTAACTTCTTTCAATGAAGCTTTGGATCCTGAAAGAGCCCATCATTAAGTTTCTGTTAAGACAGTTTTCGAAATTAAGGATGTAAGTAGAGGAAGCATGCACCACACCTTGAAATGTGTCTCGAAATAAGTGAACTGATTCATTCATTCGAACCCAATGTGCAGTGAAACTCTTAGCATCTTCAATGGGTTGAACATGTCAAACAGTGCCTTCGGGTGGAGCTAACGGGGCAATTTCCCCAGGGCGCAGACCAAAAGGGTCGCTCGGCCACTTCTTAGAAATTTAAAATACACAAAACGTATTACAATAATTGATTTTAGCCTATCAATAAAGCAACCGTATTAGAGAAATGTTGAATGAAATAAAATTCAAATATTACATAATATAAAACAGGTTAATAAATGATTTTTTTTTTTTTTTTTTTGTAAGGGGGAGTTGACGTCATTGCACAGGGGCGCCGAATGTAGACATTCGGCAAACAAAATGTAAATATTTTGACAAAGTATCATAACAATCATTTTAATTTCTAACAAATCATGTTGCATTTTGGAATCCATTGGAGACAAAATATTAGGAGAGCCTTTAATACATTTTTTTTAATTTTAAATATTCTGTGGATTGATTCTAATGCGATATCTAAGGAAAACAAGAAGAGATCGCGTTAGGAATGCGACCATAAGAGCTAATCTGGACCTGAGACCTGTAGAGGAAATAATCCAAGAAAACCTACTTAGGTGGTTTGGACATGTCTCGCGAATGGCTGAAAACAGAGTTGCCAGGGCTACCTACGAGGTCAAAGTGGAGGGAAGGCGGCCACTGGAAAGACCAAGAAAAAGATGGGAAGAAGGAATTAAAGAAGCATTTGACAGGAGAGGAATGGACTGGAGTAGGAGAAGACAGCTGGCCCAGGATAGAGATTCTTGGATCAGGCTCTATAAGAAGTGACCTCACACTGCTCAGCGGTAACAAAGAGGACTGGATTAAGTAAGTAAGTGGATTGATTCAGAAATTGGATGACTATCCTCTAGCCTACCAAGACATCGTAATTTTTCAAAGGGCTGGGGGGAAAAATCAGAGGGTTAAACAAATCCTAGCTGAATCAATTTCCATCATAACAGAAGAAATATGTGTATGTGTGTGTGTGTGTGTGTGTGTGTGTGTGTGTGTATATATACATATAGGGGCCCGGGAATCCATGCGGGCTGAGGCACTTGCAATAAGTGATCAAAGTTAAGCAACTTCAAACGTAGTTAGCACTTGGATGGTTGACCATCCAAAAGTCACAGTGCCAGGGACTAGTCCCATCATGGGCACGTGAGGCCTGTCAGTCAATTGAAAACCACTCACACCGGGACAAAGGACTGATGACCCTACCCCATGTATTTAAGTCAGGTAAGTGGTTTCCTATGATGTCTGTAGTCCCCCTGATGTTTGACCCACGGATGTTCTTTTTCGGGGAACGAAATATAGATCCTTGTGCACTTGCTGACGTTGAGCAGCTATAACCTTTGGACTTAGACAAATTTATCACTGTACTTGAACCCAAGTTAGTCGGTGGGAAGAACACTGCCAGATTAGTCCCAAACAGATAGACTATGGAGTTTCAGGTGGTCTGCCACTGCATCATGGAGACCATGGTTTGTAGGAACATGAGATTGAGTTTATTGAAATTAACTGAATTAGAGACATATTTAGTGAAATAAAATTCAAATATTACTTAATATAAAACAATTTCAGTAATAAATTTTTGGGAAAAGATAACTTCATTGCCCAGGAGCATCAAATATTTAAGACTG
This sequence comes from Nezara viridula, assembly GCA_928085145.1. NCBI lineage: Eukaryota > Metazoa > Arthropoda > Insecta > Hemiptera > Pentatomidae > Nezara > Nezara viridula. The sequence goes on from OV725077.1 coordinate 114,426,350, forward strand.
GCTCTGTATATATATGTATATATTTTAAATGTGTGGAATGAATGAAAGTTTTAACATCTTAAAGTAGTTATAGAAAAATATGTTTTAACTTCTGGACACATCCGTTTCTGTAATTAATATGACATTGGAAAACTGAGCAGTGCTTGAGAAAATGTCAGATATTAGAGTAAAACAAAAGGATAAAAAAATGTAGTTTTCTTTTTCTGATTTTTGAATTTTAAAAAAATTACAGGTTACAATATTTACAAAGAAAATATTGCTGAACTTCTTATTGCATAAATGCTTGGGGTAGTACTGTTGGATTCTGTTTATCCATTTAAGCTGGGACTGAGACATCGTCAAATTTATTGTTAAGGCAGTTAATCCAGAGAGTATAAAAGAGAAAAAATTATAAATTTAATTTAACTCACGTTTAAGGTAAAATTAAATAATAATTTAAAAATTAATCATTAGGTCATTTGTATTCTGGGACATACAGTGAAGTAAAATTTATTTGACCACTTTATTATGATTTTAAATACTAATTAATTAGAGTGCTACCATTGGGTAGTTCCTCAACAAGTGTTTTCATGTCATCATATCCACATGTTCAAATTTACTAAATGTATTTATTTAATACAGTTGTAAATATCATTAAGAAACAGTGGAAATACAAATTTCTTTTTATACTAAATAACAGACATTACTACACTCTAAAGCATAAATTAAAAATCATATTCGTTAAAGGTCAGACAGTTAAAATTATCAAATTAATATAAAATCTAAAATTATCAACAATATACATAAATAAATACACATAAAACAATAAAATCAATAAATACACATTTTTTTAAAATATTAATATTAAATTATGTTTAAAAATTAAACTAAAAGATTGTCCCTATACCTAAGAGGACAAACAAGAAATATACCCGGCCAGATTACATGCCGATGTACAATATGGAATTTTTCCCATAATATGCGGATGACAATATTCAAGATTACTCTACCAATTCATTATAATTTGATATAATTCAGATAAAAAAATATAATTTTCTCATATCATCTGCACTGGTTGGCTTAAATATTTCTATCCCATCAAGATTTTCCATACCCTGGTAAATTCTTAATCTTAAACTAATATAAATTGGATATTTATATTTATATAACTAATGTATGATGAAGTTTTTCCTTTTCTTTAGTGCTGCACATTTTGAACTCAAGTTGTGGAGTAATTTTCACAATTTTATTATTAACAGATATCTTGACCATATATTTTCCCGAGAAGTGGGATCTGCATTAATAGTTTTGTATATTTGAAACTTGTCGGTATCAACAAATACTCAGAGGATGTGATCATTATTGAGAAAAAGGTTTAAATGTTCACTATAAGATGAGCTATGCAATGTTATCCTGTCTCCATCCTGAAAATATTGTTTGTATTTATTTAATATCCTGTTAATATTTGTTCTAATTATGGCTGAGTTGGTTTCATAAACTAAATTTCCTTCCCCAATAGTATCTAACAATACTTTTAGCTGAGAACACCAATTATTTTTCGATAGAGCAGGATTAGCTGAGTGACATTTATTTCTTAGCATTTCGAAACTTATTTTTGGATATCTACATTTCTCCATTTTCACAAGTTTGATCAACCAATTCAATGAACACTTCATAATATTGAAATCAATGTGAATAGAACCTGTCTCTAAACTAAAATGTCTGGGATTGTTTTACATAGCAAATATATCTTTTTATAGAAATTTATGTTGATCTTTTCTAAGAGCTCTATGTAACGGAGACTCCATACTTGGGCACAATATAGCAGAGATGTATTGATAGCTTTTTTCAACTTATCTGTCACCTTCCAGGAGTTTGTTTTCGTCTCTCCTAGTAGCACACCTTCCATAATTTTAAACTTTTGCGACAGTCCTCCAGCGGTTCCCTTTATTTGTGTGTACGCATCATCATACATGTTTTCCATAACTCGAATTATTTTCCCACTCAAATCTATAGAAAAAGATTTGTGCCATAGTAGGTTGTGATTTATGGAGTCAAAAGCCCGACAAAAGTCATCAAAAATAACAAAAAGGTTAGACTTCTCTATAGAAATGCTAGGTCTGGAAATGGTGCTGCCCCTAAATCGTTTTATGATACCCAAAAAGTTGAACTATCCTTAGTCGTTCATCCTTTTTTTCATTTTCACAAAATTTTATATTGTTTTTTCAATTTCAGAAAATCTAGTAAGAATTCACCCATAAAATTATTTTTCTTACATTTAGAGAAAGAATTCTTTAGCTCAGTCCTTAGTGTCTTTCATTCACTATCATACCAAGATTTTTTTCTATTAATGCCCTGTTTGTTAAATTCAGTTATACTTTTCATTATATTAATTTCTTTACAGGTTCTCAAAACAGCGGCTATAAAATTTTCGTATAGTTCTTCAACAGTACTACTTTTAAAGTCCACTAATAATAGATACTTTATATAAAATCATCACAATTAAAAAATCATTTCCTAAATATGTAAACTGATGTTAATCTTTTGAAAATTTTAGATTTGAATATTCAACATGCTTTTTTTCTTTTTCTTAGAAATCTATCATTCTAGTAGTGAATTTTTTTTTTAAAAGTCTGTTGAGTTCTTTGGTCTCTCTCATGATTAAAAAGATCCGTTATTCTGCATTTATCTTATATCATCATTTATCATAATCACCAAGCTAGGCATCCTGCAGAATCATCTAATTTAAAACTATCTGGCTAATTAATTTTATTTTATTTAAATAGGAAGCTCAAACTCAACAATATTTAGCCATTAACTTTCCCATTATTTAGCTATAAATTTCCAGGCCCAATTCAAACTACTTGATTTGTCATTACTGAAGTTAAGACACCTCAATACTCTCGGCCATCATGGCCACAAAAACTTATTCATTTAGTCAATAAATGATAATTAATATAATAAAAAGTTGTGTACCCCTGTGGCATGTTCAAGCTGAAATAGGTGGCCATTTGATTCTTCTTGGGATTGGATTAAACACTCTTAGATTAAACTGGTTAGAATTTAAGGATATTTTCACTAATTGCTAAGTTATAATATGTTATCCAAAATAAAAATATCAATACAGGCAATCCAAATTGAAATAAATAGAGGTATTAAATCTAGAGAAAAGAAATAAATATTTCAAAGCTTTTGTTTGCAATTGTGAAAAATACTACAAAAACAAATTATTTTTAAAAAATAACTTTAAAAACATACCATTATGTTTCGCAACCATCATCTCATTCACTGGTTGTCATTCATGTCACTGGTCACCATTATGACAGGTGTGAATAAAAAAAAATTAAAGTTAAAAAAAAAATTAAATATGAATATCACGGCATACTAGATATTGATGATTCAATATTTAAAATCTCAAAGGATTTTTTACGATATTACAAGAATATGTTTAAAAAAATATTTTGTTACTTTATAATGTTCATGATTAATGTACAATCTTTACAATTAAAATTATTGTATTTTTTTAATAATTGTTTTGTTAATACTGTTTTAAAAATATTCAATTGTAGTTTTTTTTGTATATGAGTATGTATTTGTATTCGTTTGGAAGTATGTTTATTTCTGATAGTTACACCACTGTTTTAGTCAGTACATCCTAGAAAATCAATCCAATTTAAAAATTGAGGTACATGTAAGCCTAAGGACCCTAAGTTTTATTCTGTTTTAAACAATTTTTGAGTTGTGAAATTTTACAGTCAAGTATAAAATTAGGATGTAAGCCATTTCCATTCCTACCAACATGTACATCACTTCAATACAATTTTTATTGTTTACATAAAACAATGTTTTTTGTCCATATATGCACATTTGTATCTTTAGTTTTTTTTTTTTTTTTTTTTTTTTTGTGGCAGAGTTAAAAAGTAAATGTAAAATGCTTCAGAAGCAGTGCCAGCCTTAGGATGGGACAATCAAGGCAATTGCCCCAGGACGCCGACGTAAAGGGGCTCACAATTTATTGGAAATTTAAAAAAAAAAATACAAAACATATTCAAATAATTAATTTTAGTCTATCAATAAAGCAACTGTTTTAGAGAAATGTTGAATGAAATAAAATAAAAATATTACATTATATAAAACATAATTGTGGATTGATGGTTGACTGTAGTGAATAATTGAAGAGAACATTGGTAGGGGGATAAGTAAAAAAAAAAAAAAAAAAAAATGTAAAGATAAATAAGTTATATTTATCTATATTTGATTTTTTTACTTAAATATTTTTACAACCTTTTTTTTTATTTTTTTACTGATCACCCCAACCAATCTTTTCTTCAATAATATAAAACAGCTAAAGAAATTTTTTTAGGGAGGGAGATGAGGTCAATGCCTGGGGGGCGCCGAATGTCTAAGGACGGCACTGTTTCCGATAATAATGCACTTCACAAGATGTATTAAAATATATTTATTAAAGAGGCTTATAAATATTTAATGTTATTAAACCATTAAAATTTACCCTGAGAAAATGGCAAACTACAGGACAATTTGGTTACATATTCAAATATGTATGATATAATGTTTTTCGACCTAAAGAAAATACTAACATTTAATGTATGTTTTGCAGATTGTTATGAAATGATCATAACAATGATTAAATATAAAAATTTCATAATTTAAATTTTGAAAACTAACTCTGTATTTATGACCTTTTTATTGGTGATTTGGTAAAATTTGTAGATCTGATATGATCTAAGATAAAAGTCTGATTTATACTTATATAAAAGACAACAAGAATGAAACAAATTAATTAACTTAATTAAACGTATATTTAATTTATAAGTTCTTTAACAAAATACATGAAACCTGCAATGCTATTAGTCATAAAATCATAATTGATGTCTGTGAAAAATAACTTCATTTTTGTTTTTAAAAATTCATCAAACTTAATTAAAACAAATTTAAGTAAAAGTCAATTTTTTACATATGTATTAAGTTTTTTATATATATATATATATATATATATATATATATATATATATATATATATATATATATATATATATATTATTACAATGCTTTTATAAGTCGTTGTTTTTCTAGAACTGAAGAGAACCCCATTATTTATGTTGAAAAACAGAGACCGAAACGTTTAAATTTAAAGAATAAACAGAAGTTATTTAAGTGTATTTCATGACCTATTATCCGACTGTAATTGTTATCTTAAGGTTTATATACATATATATACAGATATGAATTTTGCAAAGTACACAAAAATGAATAAAACTGAAACAAATCTACAAACTAAACAAATGAACTTCATTATTAAAAAAACTATGTACATCACAACACAGTTTGTTGTCTAAAGATGAATGGTTTATCACAAAAAAAATCAATATTAGAATTTTTAATGACATTAATCAAACAAACAAATATATAATAACAATATATAAACCATTCAAACTATAGTTATTGATTCAAGAATTTGTCATTTAGAAGAAGACATGAAAAATTGTAATACAAATATGTATATTTTGTAAATATTCTTGCATATGTAATTAAATATAAAATTGTATGTGAAACTGTTAAGTTCAAAAGATTTTATTTCTCTTATTATTTTTTAATATTTATCTATAAGAATTTTAAAGATAAAAGAGATATAATAAAATACCAAATGTCATTATTTATAACTTCAACTCATTGCAATGATTTGATGAGTGGATGAATAGGAATGAGTGAGACTTAATAAGACCAGTAGATAATTAGGTTTAAAGATAAAGAGAGATTGTGTGGAATTTGTTTTAAAAATCCTTTTCCTCAACTATGACAAAATAATATAACATAAACGTTCTTTAAGACAAAAATAATTGTATGAAAAATTGTTATGAAAAGTGGAAACAAAGGATTTTTATAAAAATAGTCACAAATAGGTGCTTAGTTTGTATCTGTGATGGAATGTGATTCATAAGTAATAGGGCTTGGTTAGATTTGAAAGGTTTTTATAATGAAATAAAACATTGTATACTATATATTTTTAGAATACTTTTTTACAATTCTTTTTACAACATTTGAAATCTTTCTAAATAAATTTATAATATGGTTAAGTATTGTTTGTTGAATGTAAAAACAGATATGCTTTAAATCAAATATTACTTCTTTTGTACTCTTTCCTTCAGATTTATGTAATCACTAATCATTGTAGATGAACAATATCCAAATATTAGATGTACTTTATAGTTGTATCTGTTAAATAAAATCTTGCTACTTATTTCACTTTTTTTCAAATCCCGAAAACCAAAAGGATAATATATGTCATAGAAGACCAATTATTAATTTAATTTGCCAATGATAAACATAATAATAATAATTTATTTATTCTGAGAAGAGTCCCTTTAGAATAATATAGGACAGAAATGTGGGCTAAGGAGCCTCATAGATACATAAAAAAAAAAATGCTGAGTAATTAAATAGTCATAATAAAAAATTATAAGTTACTTTTTAACTTAAATAAGTTAATCATAAAAAATTGAAAATAAAGTAAAAATAATGAAGAACGATCTAATAATTTATATACATATTAAGGGTGGTGTCTATTTAAAATTATATGGGGACTGGATGGTTAAGAAATGATTGAACAGGTGGGATTTAAAGGTAGGAAGGATATTGGTTGATGGATGTGGGAAGGGATAATAGGTATTGGGAAACAAATAAATGTAAAGAGATCCAGGTAAGTAATTAATCATTCCCTCCAATGATGTACAAGCCTCGTACAGATTAGACTTGGACAGTATTTCAACTAAAATATTTTAAAATGTAAAATAAAATACTTTATTTTTTATATCATATTATAAGAAGTATATAATACATTATTTGTAACTGTATTTTCTTTTGAAAATATAATGAAATTTATTTTTATTTTGTATGCAATGTATTTGTATTTTATTTACACAGTACAAAATACATAAATATATTTTTATTTTAATTTTAAATACATTGAATAAATTATCAAATTGATAAGATGCCTTTAAGATTTTTAGTAAGGCTGGTTGTTCCCACAAGACCTCGCCCATGAAAATTGAGATTGAAAATTTTTAAGGTTGATAGTGGCTAAATTTTTAATACAATTATCTTTTGTGATAAAACTGGTAAGTATTAAAAATCATCAAAGGTTCTAAGGTTTTTTTCATTGAAAAGATGAATCTACTATCGATAGATAGATTGTTGGAAAAAGTGAATGTCTTTTTATTTATAAGATTTTAAAAACTTATCCCTAAAGAAAAAGGAAAGAATGCTCAAATTATCTGAAGAAATATATCATCTTTTTATTAAAATTGTGTTGGAAATTATTTAAGAAATAAATAAAAAAATGTTAAAGTGATAAAACTAAAAATTGCTGGGAAGTTTTTGTTTATGACAATTACAATTAAACTAAGAAATTATTGAATAATTTTTTTTTAGTAAAATATTTATTATAAATTATAATTCATATTTTAGGATAAAAAATTTGTATCCTATTTCATTGTACTTGTTTGAATGAAGAAATTAAATATAACAATCAGGTGTGTGCAACACACTCTTTCACTTAATGCTCTACTTTAAATAAAAATTATTTTCTAAAAATGTTGAGCTATTATAAAATTTATAGCTATCCAATCATTAACCATAACAAAAACCCAATTAATTATGTCAATAGTAGGCTATAAAAACCTCATTACTCCATCTGTTTTTGTAAACCATATAACTCCAGTATCTGAGGTATATATACATATATATATATAAAGTATATCTGTATATTCAACTTCTTATTATGGACTGTATGTCTATTATTTATTAAACTGTTATTTTCCATTGTAAAGTTTACTAAAGTGAAATAATGAGATTTTTATTGGGTGCCAAAGATAGTACAACATTCGTCACACTAATTGTAAGCACAGGAGGATCTAACGGGGGAAGAACTTCCCATCTAAAAAAAAAAAAAATGGCAAAATGTAACCATGTTTTAAGGAAAAAAATATTAAAAAATTATCTCTTAAGGTGTTATTTTTTGTGTGATTACATTTGATACGATTTCAAGAATCACTTAAACACCATTTCATATAGGTAGTTAGTATATTTTTTTTCCCCAAAGTAATTATTGTTATATATATGAAAAAAAAAAATGCTTTCGGGCAGAGACTCCTCCTCAAAATTAAACCCTGGATCGGCTAATGATTTTAAATGGATAATTTTAGGATTTTACAAATGGAAAATAAAAGTATTCACTAATTTAAATTTCTTAAAGTTTACATGATGATTTTTCAAAGTAGGCGGACAATAGATATCTAATTATTTAAATATAATATCAGATCTAGAGTTATTAAAATACAATAAATGTATTTAAGCTTATAAACAGATGTTTTACACTTCCATGAAATATATTTATACTTCACTTCATCTTCTATACAAGGACAATAAAATAGTTTTATAAACAATGGCATTGCTTAAATTCAGGGGATTTTAAATACTATTTTTCAAACTTAAATATAATTTTAAAAGGTTACATTTAGTTAGGCAATTTATTTAATTTTCTTGGAAACATGTGATTTCGGTTAAATAATAGTGGTCTTCAGAAAATATTAATTATATTTTCATTATTCTCCATTACCTTTTTTGACTTTCTATATTAGATATTGTTTTTTCTAAAATTCCCAGCTTTCCAATATATTAAATGTATGTCCTCTGATTATTATTTCCAAAAGTTCATTTTATTAATTATAATATTTTCGTTTATTCTCCATTACCTTTTACAACTTTCTATACTGTATATTGTTTTTCTTAAATTCCCAGCTTTCCAATGATATATTATATGTATGTCTTCTGATTATTATTTCCAAAAGTTAATTTTCAACCTAAATAAACATTATTCTTTTTCTCCTTTATTAAATTATGAAATTCTTTCAAAAGTTATATTTAGCCTTTTTTTCATAACTACCAAAAATGAGAGATAGTTAATTATTAAAGATAAACCAAAATAAAGGTACTTTAGAGGAAGAAATTTTGAACATTGGGAATTTAAGCCCTGTAAGTGACATCAATGAAGATAAGACTTGTACTGTGTGATTTAAATTAGTGAAACAAATATACACTCATAAACAAACACTTTTATTGTCTAAATAAGAAAGCAGATGGTGTAATGGAAACTTTTCTCTGAGGTCATTTCACAAGCAACAGCATTTTAATATATGTTAACTAAATTCACTATGCTGACAAGTTCTAGTAATTGACTAAGTAATGATGTTATTTAGATAAGATAGATAAAAAAGAAAATCATATAAAAATATAACATATAGAATGATGTTTACATATATTACAAGACCTGAATGATATTAAAAACCACTTAATTATACATTGATACACCGAGTTTAATCAAAACGTCATAGCCGTTTTGAGAAAATTGTAAAAATGTGTAAAATCTATGATATATAGTGCCACTTCAGGTTAGCCGATTTTAAGGCAAAAGTTGCTATAGCATTCCAGGCCTATACTTAACTTAAATATGTATTTTCAATTTTGTAAGATTTTCGTTTTTTAGCACACTTAACACCCACACAGACCATTTTGTGGGACTTGGTTATTTAATTCAAGGAACCTCAAAACGTATATTTCCGTTGAAAGATGAGATTAGAAAGTTTTCAGGATCGCAATACTTTTCCTTACTACATAAGTGAAAGTAAAAATTCTTGAATTAAATTAAAAAACTAAGGCGTGTGATTTAGACCACACAATAGAAGTGAAAACATAGACAAAGCGAGTTTAATAATATGAAATATAAATTATAAATAATAGCTCATTATGTAGCTTAGTGCCGGCCCTAGGGTGGTGCAACCTGGGCAATCACTCCCGGTAGCCAACCTGTAGAGGCGCTGGCCAATCTTCAGGGGCACTCGCCACTTGTTATAAATTAAAAAAAAATAAATAAAATGTCTTAAAACAATTAATTTTAGCCCATCAATAAAGGAACTGTATTAGAGAAATATTGAATGAAATAAAATTCAAATATTACATAGTATAAAACTGCTTACAGTCAGTTGTCGACCTTCCTTGCCTGAATCCGTTTTGGTAGTCACCAACAATCTTCCATGTACGTCTTCAACCTCCAACAAACCAAAGACGATAGCATTTAGTAGGCTACGTTAATTCTCGCCTAAGTAGCGCTATGCCTCTGTAATTCTCACACTCCAGTCTATCTCTTTTTTTATAGATGGGCCATAAAAGAACTGTAGTCCAATTTATCGGCATCTTTTCATTCATCTACACATCGAAAATTATTTCGTATAGTTCGTCAAGAACTGTCCTTCCACCATACTTCAGCAGTTTCATCGATAAAATGTCGACTCCTGGGGATTCCTAATCATTAATGGTATGAAGTACTTCCCAAACCTCTTCCTTTTCGGGTGGTGTTTCCACGTCATCTTCATCTTCATTTTCTAAGGTCCGATACACGTCGAAGTTCTACTGTATTATGTCCTTGTTAAGTTTTTCTCCCTTGTTCATTAGTCCATGGAAGTGTCTCGACCAAAAATTGATAATATCCTCTTTGCCAGCCAGAAGATCGCCTTTCTCGCCCTTCATGAAAACAAGTCGTGGATCGTATCCCTGTCTGATAGGTCGCTCTTCCCCGAGGCAACCTCGTACATCCTTATTTTCATGTCGCCGTTTGAAGAGCTGGTATTTCTCTCTTTCGTGTTCTCTTCTTTTACGTCGTCAGGGACCACTAGCCACTTTTCTCTTCTTATTATAAACACGTTAAGCCGGTCTCGTTTTCTTCTTATGATACTCAAACCTGGCTTTATTTCTTTCTTGCATTAATCTGACGCAGTCCTCATCAAATCACTCGCTCTTCCTGGTTTTTGCTAATGACCAAGAACTTCCTCAGCTGATGATCTAATTATTATTTCCAGGTCTGCCCATCTGGTGCTGGCGTCTTTTCCTCCATGACATTCAGAGATTTTTCTTGTCGATGTGTTCACCGTATGCCCGTTTAATTTCTTGATTCTTGAGTTTGCAGATATTGTAAGGAGTGATCATTTCTCCGGTTTCTCTCCTGGGTCGCGCGATTTTCTGATTGTACTTGATGAGCCTGAGGAAGTGGTCTGAATTGCAATCGGCACTACTATACACTCGGATATTTCGGATATGTGTTGCATGTCTTGAGTCCTCTAGAATGTGGTCGATCTGATTTCTTGTCTGTCCGTCTGGAGAAACCCATGTTTCTTTAAGTAAGTTCTTGTGAGAGAAATGTGTGAAGCTTATCGATAGTCCTCTTCCCACTATGAAATCAATAAGTCTTCTACCGTTCTCGTTGAATTCTTGGTGCCTACTGTATCTACCTAGTATTTGTTTGAATTCTTCCTGGAATCCCACTTTCGCATTTGAATCTTCTAAGAACAGTTTGGTATCGTATCTTGGCAGGCTATAAATTCTTTCCAAAGAAGCATAAAAATTATATTTGACTTCTTTGTCGCTGTCTTCAGTTGGAGCGTGTTCTGGAATTAGGGATATGTTGCAAAAACGTCCTTCAATCCTCAGGTAACACATTCTGTAACTAATGTTTTCATATCTCAGGAAACTTCCTTTCCATTTTTTTTAATCATGAACCCAGTCCTCAATCTACTCTTAGTCCTGCCTCCACTGTTAATCAGGATATAATCCTTAAGCATTATGAAGACTGATTCTCTCCATCGTACTTCTTGCAAAGCCAAAATGTCAACTCCGTACGTGTTTAGTGCCATCCCAAGAATTCGGCTCCTGCGGTGAACAAACTTCTAACGTTCCACAATCCAATCTTGAACCATTTTCTTCACCAGTGTCCGTTGCCAACTTTATCATTTGTGACGTAGTCGTGATAAGAGCAATTTAAGGAGGATGGGTTACCAGCCCATTACTCCCGAGTCAGGTGACAGACCTGCCTCCTAAGTGCCACCTGAGTTACATTCCCATCCGGAGCGGCTATCTAGGGAAGGTGATCCTAGGGTGTGTACTTTGAGTAACCTTAGTCTCTTGTGTTAGGGTGAGTATAGTACGATGTTGATAGTGTACTGCATTTGTGTGTCAGTGTAATGTTCCTCCAACATGGAGGGCCAGTGGCTATCTGCGGCACAAAGGCAGGGCCCGCCATCACCCTACGCCAATATTTTTATGTTTGAAATTTATGGTATATAGTGCCACTTCAGGTTAGCCAATTATAAGGAAAAAGTTGCTGTAACATCCCAGGCCAATACATAACTTAAATATGTATTTTCAATTTCGTATACATTCAACCTATTTAGCTAATATATTTTCCCTTATTTTGAGCTGAAAATGTTTCAACACATTCAAGAGGTGTCAACGAGCGCAATTAAAGTTAATTGGTCAAGCAATCCGCTCAAAAAATAGTTCCATACCTTTCAGCGAATTGATTAAACGCCCTTTATATAGTAATTTGAGCCCAATTTTTTTCAAAATACTCATGGGATCTCACCGAATAATTAAAGATATCAAACTTAAAAATCGACACAGCCGTTCGCTCAAAAATTGGTTACATTACTTTTAAACGGACACCCCGAACACATGACCCTCGTTTTGTTTTGCTTTCTAAATACCTAAGGGGCCTCACTGAATAATATTATATATCAAACTTAAAAATCGATCCAGTCTTTCGCTCGAAAAATCGTTGGATAGCTTTTAGTGGACGACCCAAAGACATTACCCTCGCTTCACTTCGCTTAGTGGGGTAATAAACTTTACATATCATACAAATATTTAGGTTACTTTACCTAAATATTCCATTTCTCTACATAAACAGGAAGGTATTATCAGTTTATTGCAAAAAGTTGTAAGTGACATTTTATAACCTTAAATTACTTTAAAATCTGATGAATTTATTCTTAATGAAACTAGAAAAGTTTGGACTTTTTGTTCCTAAATTTAATATGTATAAGAGTTTGTGAATTTACTGTGTTTTTTTAATCGATAAATAAGGCCGAAATTCACTAAACACTTTTGGAACGTTTTACCAGCTACCTCAAAAATGTACTTGTTTAGTTTTTGCAAGGAATTGCTAAGGAAATTATTATAATATAAAAATCACTATTATTCATATTATTAGAAAAATATAAAGGAAGGTGGAAGGTAGCTGCTACTTGGGAGAAAGCAAGATCGCAACTGACATAATATTGACTCAATACAATTGGGCCGTGTGAGGGGGGCCTCCTATGTATTGCTACAGTTATATAGACTCAATAATATTGACCATGTAAGAAGCCACTAATGCACTGTAAGTCCATTATGTAAATGTGTTACCAACTAACATATGAATCCATGATAAACCAATAATTTCCCAATGTTTTTTTATCAGCTTATTATTGATTATTGATAATGATAATTAATGATTGAATCTTGTTCTTAAACTCAAAACAATATAGCTTTTCATCAAATTAATTTTTTTATAAGTAAATATTACTACAAAATGGTGTATTTTTGCTTAGATTGTTTTACTTTTACTTTAAATTTAAGTTAATCGATACTATCGAAGAGAAATCATTCCACAGTATCGATTCTGCCGTTGAGATGTCAAAATATCAGATGATGTAAACTAATTGCTGTGCACAGACCCAAGGCACTTTCATTTGTGGTTATTTAATCATTGTTGGATAACGATGGATGGATATGGTAAGATACATTTTGTTATTTTATTCAGCCTCAATACCATTTTGTTATAACCATCTTTCATATGTGATATACAAATCATGAACTATTTACAAAACTCCAGTTCATTTTATTTGCTGATATTAATCTGAGATTGGAAAGTGTTGAATAGTAAAACATCCTATAAATTCATAAGGATGATTAATTTATTTTGTTTATTTAGTATCACGTCACTAATCCTTTATAATTTATTATATAGAACTACACCAGTACTAAAAGAGTTGGTTATTCTAAATAATCAACAAACCAGTTATTTGAACATATATTCAATTTAGCTGATGAAAAATTATGCTTAAAGAGAGTACTCTAGCTTTTTCATCAATGTTTGTTATTAAATAGAGATGGGAAGATTGAGACTTAAATAATCTGTTTTGTTACAGGTTGCATTATTGGTTTCAAATTATCTTTTTTGGTTGATATAGTTGGTTTATTTAATAAAATCATTAAGTATACTGCTCAGTGCATCAAAATAACATATAACCTTTCATATGTCAATAATTATTACATTAAGTTTACTATATTTTGATTTCATGGAGGAAAAAAATCAAATTTCTTAAGGATGTAATAAGCATAAAAAACTTTTGTTCTAATATTAATTATACTGGTTGTCGGATTTTTTTTATATGTATACAGTTTACATCTTCTTGCTCTCTAAAAAAAAAGGTGATATTGTAAGATAGGAGAGTACTCAATTTTACATAATTTGTATGTATTCTTTCTTTTCCAGGTATAAGTAATGTAGAGGTTTCCATAAAAGAAGAAATAGATCACATCGAACCTATCGGTATGTTTTCTTTTTTAGTTTTTGAAGGTTATTGGTTTTTTGAAGTTTTCGCTAGAATAGAGAAATATATGTACAGTTTTATTAAAAATTAATAGTTAACCATGTAGTAAATCAGCACGATAGCCAGGAGAATCAGAGTACTAACCCATGTTGAAATCTCATGATATAAATGCGAAGAGATTAACATGGAAGCATGGTGCTCGAAGCAATGCATCGTAAAGTCTCTAACCAACTATGAATGCTTTATTTATTTAGGAATGGCAAGAGAGGACGAAATGAAAATGAATAAAATCAACAAGATGCATGCAGCAAACTGGAAAGTAGTAGCTCGAGATAGGCAGAGGGGGGAGAAGGCTGGCTCAGACTGTCAACAATATAAAACTACTGTAAAGCCAACAGGGAAAAATTAAAAATTAGATAAATGAAGTAGAAAATGATATAAGCAATGGTCTAGAATTTTTTCTTCCTCCTGAACCATCTGCTTGATTTGTATTTTTTATTGTTCCTCAATGGTTCTGGTTACAATGTTAATTTAAACTATATTTACCAAATTATAGTTTTAAATTTCATTTATAGTGAGAAAGCTATCTACTTTTTTTTTATATTTTAGACGTCATTTTTTTATTATTTATAAGTAAGATTGTATTTTTTTTTTTTTTTTTATGATGGATGGACACAAGATCACTTGATCACTTTGTTGGTGCAATTCTGTGGAAAGCCAGTATATCTGAAAGTTTATGCCAACGACACATCTTCATATTTTCCTGTTAAAAATTATAAATAACTGCATGCATCGACTTATCTCTAATATTTACCTTATATTAAGAGTTCTGTATCGATATAAGCACAACTACATTTTTCTGATTGAAAATTACCATGACCACTGTACTGTTTCAGATGTTTAACTAACATTTCGGTTATATTTATTCCTGAATTCGATTATTATTGATGGCACATGAATCTTAACTAATATTGTAATACACATATTAAAATAGTTATACAAACTAAAAATAAAAAATAATGTATATAATCCATTTATATAAATTTGTGGATGGATATAAAATGGATTCATATAAAAAATGGATTATATACATTATTTTTTATTTTTAGTTTGTATAACTATTTTAATATGTGTATTACAATATTAGTTAAGATTCATGTGCCATCAATCACTATAGTTTATTATTTATAATTAGCGGTCGTATACTATTAAATCTCTGATTGTAATTTTAAAAAAACATTTTCAGCCCTGAAGATGACCCACATGTTTGGGTTGAAACGTTGGCAAAAATAAAAATTTTAAAAAAGACTGCGTCTTGAATATTTATCACCCATGAAAAATAAGAAATTAACTTATTTAAATTCATGTGTTTTTGTTGACTTTGGTTAAAACATTGAAGTTCAAAAATGTATTTAACTTATGATAATAGTTGATAACATATACTCCTGGACAAACTTAATACATCACTTCCAAAATTGTATATGTAAATAGATTAAATATAATTTCCTCCCAATATTTCAGCAAATAAGTTGTAATTAGTAAAAATACATTTACTCATGCAAATGCTACCTAATATTGGGTGGTTAATCATTAAAATTAACAAAAATGAGAACCACATAAGTTTCTATAAAAATTAACTTAATAGCTATTGCCAATTTTTTTCCCATGAATAAGAGATTTCTCAGTACTTAAAAGCTTACATTAATTTTTAGGTAATCTTGAACTATTTATATTTTATTAGAATGAAATATGATTTGATCATTTGAGGTATAGTTGGTAAAAGTTCAAAATTTAATAAAAACCTTGTCAAATATTAATGTTTATAAAATTAAACTTTTTTACATCTAAAATAAATTGGATTAATTGAATTATGCAGAAAAATATAATTTTGTCTAAATACCCTCAGTTTATTACAAAAAGACACTAAGTAACATTTCATAACCTTAATTAATTAAGAATTTTCTCTTCATGAAATCATAAAATTGTTGGTTTGTTGCAACTGAATTCGATATATAAAAGGGTTTGTTTGAATTTACAGTATTTTTGTATCTATAAATAAAGTTCAAATTCCCAAAACATATTTGAAAGTTAACTTTTATCAAAATTGCACTGGGTGATTTTTTGCAATTGACCAATGATACGCTACATAAGGGTTTTCCAAAAGATTTAAAGTGACTTGTTTCATAAACATATTGATTCATATTTTTGAAAACAAATATACAAAAAAGATCCTTAGTTATATAAATCTCTCAATTGTTGTATAAATAAGATGATGCTTTAATTTTATCTAGAAGATCAGTCTCTGATCTCTATACACTCACTATTATACCATACTTACATTTTTCAAACATGTAGAAGATTATTTTGTAAATAATGGCATAAATATTTTAAATTATATTTTGCTACGTGATGTTCTGGGTGTTCCTTGCTGTTAAAATTTGTATGATAGATGCAGTATGTATGTACAGTGGCTCACAGTCAAAATGATATAACTGATGACATTGACAGAAATTATTTAATAAATAAATTGTTATGTATATCATATTTATATTTATATCAATTTATATTACATTGAAAACAATAATTTATTGTGATCAATAAACATCCTAGTAATATGTTATTTTCGTATGATCATTTTCTTGTTCTTATGTCATGTTTCTTGGGGTGAGGCTGTAGGGCGGCTTCTGGTGTAGGAAATATTCACATGGTATAATGAATAAATTTGTTTACATAGACATTTCGAAAAGAAACTTGAAAGAAAATGCAGAAAATCTGGGGCTAAAAAGGAAATTTAGTTTTTATAAGATTGGCTACTTTATAATTGCCCTAAAGTTATAGAAACTCCACTACTGTCACCAAATCTTAATGTGATAGTAGTTGAAACACCTGTGAGCAAAATTGGAGATAGAAATTAGAAAACACAAAGTTTCTATGATGGCTTGTCTACATTGAACTAAATTTAAGTTAATATTATTTAAAAGTCAATAATAAGTGAGCTGTGGGTATCATTTTGACTGTGAGGTAAAATATCCAGTTTTTTTTTTTTGTTAATTTTTTTTTAAATAATCACACTTGAATATTTTAATTTTATTGAACTTTTACATATTTAAATTTAGATTATAATATAAATCAATCTGTAGATGAGTTTCTGGTTTGATTTGTTTACTGTAACCATTTAAGTATTTTTTTATTTATGGGGTATATCTATTTCCCTGTGAGTCACTGTATATATATTCTTCTTAACCCATCCTCATCTACCACTAAGCAGTCTAAGGCTATATATATATACATATATTTATTATTTTTTTTATGTTTGTTATATAAACTATTTAATAATATTTATATTACCAAACAATTCATTAAATCTAATTCCTTTAGTTGTTTATGTTAGAAATGTAATCTAACCTTTCAAAAGAGAATCAATCGTCTAGCTTAGGTATTTCATAGTGGTCTTGAGCTCATCTATCATGTAGGAATAACATTTGTGAAGTAGTACCTTTTTTTTACAATTTATTTCATAAAGCATACTATCATTTGTCTAAATGCATACTATATCTAGTACGAAGTATGAAATTATTGTTTAAAAATTAAGGCACAATTAATTGATCTTTGAAGTTATAATTAATTTTTTTTAATTTGTTTACAGTCCCAACAATTAATATTAAAGAAGAGGAAAGATCGAGCATTTATCAAGGTAAGAAACATTTTATATTTGATAGATTTAAATTATATCATCAACATAAAGTTCTTATAATTACTTAATTATTGCGAAGAATGCTTGAAATAGTAGAGCTTTAGATATTAAGATTCTATGGAAATGCCTACAACTAAGTCTTCTAAAATATTTCATCTGTTCTGATGTTTGAAAAATTGAAGGAAAAAATACACGTTCTTAAATGAAGAAAAGTTTGTTTTGCTAAATAGATAGGTCAATAATATTTGGATTTAAACAAGTTTATATGTTTAGGACTAAATCCTAATATACAGTAACCTTTTTTTTTTTTTAAGAAAATGGTCTTGGTGGCGATCAAGAAAAATTCACAAATAAATAACAGCTTTTTTTTTCACCCCTCCCTCGCTTTTTAGGCTATATGGTGTTTTTCCAGGCCAGGGGACGCAAACTCGTATTTATTTTATCATTCAAACTTTGGTTTATCAGGTTGCTGGGCAATGCGTGTTTGACACATATTAGCTCACTCGGCTATCTTGTCCCCTAGAAAATAGTAAAAATTATTTATTGAAGCCTGATGTTTTAACTCTGTATTGCTGGCTTTCACTGGTGGATTTATTGGGGAAAATGAAAAATACATGCCTCATAAAAAAAATATTTAAAAATTATCTCTAAAAGTATAATTATTCGTCTAATTACATTTTAATTAGACATCTAGATTCACTTTTGAACACCATTACATATAGTTTGTTAATTTCTTTCTTTTTCTTCAGAATTAATTGCCGCTATATTTTTTTAAAAAAGCTGGCAAAACTTCAGCCCCTCTTCCCCCAAAAATAAATGCTGGATCTTTGGCTTTCATAATGGCTTCAAAAAAATAAAATGTATAGAAGATGAAACTATAATAGGAGGATAAAGAGTGGTATATTTATGTAAAATGACCAGTCAAAGTAAAGTAAAAAATTTAAACAGTAATAATTGGTGTAATAATAAATATTTAATTGATAATAAAAATTACACCCTAAAGTAATAACTAATAATAAAACAATAACAAGAACATCAATACAATATATGACAACAGTAAGATAAATAAAGAATCAATGAAGATAAGCTCAAAATATATTGGTAGGTAAGAAAATGCAGTTGGAACATGGATTAATCTATATAAGGAGGCAGGCACAATTAATATTTTAGGGTGAATAGATTCATTTAACCTATTTGTTTGGGTGGCGGCTGCCAGGATTAAGGTGAAGTTTGATAAGCTGCCTTCACTACTCTCACTCAGCTGCTTTTATAACGGGCACTTTATTACAATTTTTGTTAATATCAATGAAGATAAAACAGTATTGTTGACTCAATGGAATTTTTTGGATGCTATATTAAATATATGTGAAGATTTTTTAACCGGAATGTCTATGGATAACTATTAAATAAATGTATATAGAGAGAGAAGCGCACGATTGAGGTCTTGATTGAACGAGAGATTCTCTAAGACTGAATTAGTTCTACTGAATTAGTTCTACTGAATTATAATGAACAGAATTAGTTCTAAAACTTGTATTAAGCAAAGATGGAGATTAATTGTTAAAAACTCCCTATAGATTATAAAATTGAAACCATTTTATAAACTATACAAAAATAATACAAAAAAAAAAAGAAAACAGGATCTACCTTACTCCATTTTTGCTGTGTATTTAATTGTGTTTTAGGATTAAACAAGATAAAGAATATATAGTCTTCTCTTAGTCCAGTAAATCTAGCATTTTTCTTTAGAATAACATTAAGTTTAGGTCTATTGTATTTTGTTTTTTCAAAGGAATTTTTGTGAAAACTTATACATATGCAACTTTACCGATAAAATTTTCTCTATTTTTCTATAAAATCTTAATAACCTATAAAATATTGGTTGTGATTAAATGGTTTGTCTTCTTTCGATTCAGTATATAGAAATTATTACAAAACTACATGAATTAGTTTTGTCCAATCCTCCCCAACTGCACCCCCCAAGAAAGTGTGAAATGTTCATCATTTAGTTAAGTATTTTTGATGTATGATTTAGAATGACACAATAAAGTTACGTGTGAAAAAAAAGTTTTAAAAAATGATCTTATAAAATTCAGTTTATTAAGCTAGAGTAATAACTTTCCAATAGGTCTATCATTCCCTAAAAATCTGAATGCCATGAGATAAGTATCCTGTGTGTAACCATATAACTGTAATGGCAGTCACTTTGTTTCACCAGAATTAGGATAGGGTCATACATTATCTTGAAAACAGTAAATTTTATGTCTTTGAAATGCAAGATTCTTTATTACCAAATGGTTTGTATTTATTTTTTATTGTTTATCAGTTTCTTTTCACTTTACATCTGTCTATTTCTCCTTCATGTCATTTGTCAATCTTGATAGATCTACTATATTTTACTTCATCACTTCCAAAAGTAGAGAATTTTGGTATTGGTGTGGGAGCTAAAAAATTGTTTATGTAGGAATCATATATTTTAGCCCATTTTTTTAATGTAATCAAGAAAAAAATGTTGGTTTCATGTCAAATTCAAGTGATAAACCTATATCTATTACCACAAATCTTATTTTGATAACAATTTCCAAGAATTGTGATCCAAGAGTCTGTTACTTACTTTAGATATCTATATGTATAAATTCTTACATCAATGACCTTCCTAGTTCAATCCACCATTGTTCATACCATCTATATGCTGATGACTCCCAAATTTATCTTTCCTTTCCGCCCACTGAGTTATTAGAAGCGTTTATGAATATTCAAAAAGACCTAGATAGGATCAGTGCCTGGGCAAGCTTGAATAATTTAAACTTAAACGCATCAAAAACTCAGGCAATTCTTATAGGTTCCAACTCCCTCCTTAGATCCATCTCCACCCTTCCTTCCTTGATTATTAATGACCAACCAATCTCCTTCTCCCCCTCTGTAAAAAACTTAGGAATTACCATTGATCAAAACCTATCATGGAAACCCCATATTGCTCATATCTCCAGAAGGTCAATTGGTACACTTAAACTATTTCATCGTTCTCGTCAGCATCTCCCACAACCTATCCGCAAGCTCCTCGTTTCCTCATTGATTTTCCCCTACTTTGACTATGGCTGTGTGGTATATGGTGGCCTCTCGTTGGAGCTTGAGGACAGACTGAAGAGAATCATGAACTGTTCTTTAAGATTTGTCTTCGGCACTTCGAGATGGTCTCATGTGTCCCACCTATATTCCGAGTCAAAGTGGCTCTTCCTCTCTTCCCGCCGCCTATCGATCAACTCCCAGCACCCTTCCTATATCTACTGTCTCCTCAAGCCGAAACCTTTAGTCCACTCAATAAAAACGAGATCCCGTGATTCTGACCTCTATATTCCATCACACAAGACAAAAACCTATGAACGTTCCTTCTTAGTCCGCTCCGTCACCTATTGGAATTCTTTGCTATATAACATCCGTCATGCCTCTTCACTGTCAACCTTCAAATACTTCCTTTTCCAATATCTCCTCACATCCCAAACAGACGATTCGCAACCATAAATTTCATTTTATGAACTGAATTTGTGAGAAGTAAATGGTGGTGCAATGATTTTTACTATTATTTTTACTATTTATTTGTATTTCTCTTCACCTCAGGTTGTGCTTTTTCTTTCATATTTATATAAGTTTATATTTTATACTTTTTGTCTCACTGTGTAGCAATATGAGTAAGTACGTATATATAGTTCCTTTTTTACCTTTATACCACAATTATTCCTGAGATTTTATTTTATCTTAGTGTTTGCTTATTATTTTATGAATCACTGTAAATATTATTACATTTTGTATTAAATTATGTTTCTATTAGATAGCTATTATTTATAATTTGTGCAGTTATGTATATATAGATATGTAATTTCTTTTCTGTCTTTTTTTTTTTCTTTTTTTTTATCGTAATAATAAGTAAATTTGGAGAAGATTGTATGTTCATTTATATATGTATGTATGTGTATGTATGTATATATATGTTTATGTGTGTGTATGTATATATATGTGCGTGTGTTTATATATGTGTATATATTTTTTTTTTTTGTTTATTTCTTAGTGGTTACATACTACTTTTTAAATAATGTATATTACGTTAGAATTTTTTTAAGTTAGTTTTTGGCCAGATTGGTATTTTATTTTGTATTAATTCATCTTTGTTATTCTAAGGGGACTTAGTCCCAGAATAAAGTTCTATTTTCTATTCTATAAAAATATATATTTATGCGTGTAATGTATCATTTCATTTTATTGTATTATTGAAAGTTTTTTTCACTTGTTGGCAGATGGTTTTGTTCACGTGAAACAAGAAGAGGAACTACTTGTTCCTTATGATGGTGAGACTTTTTGATCCTATTAAAAATTTTAAAAGATGAATTTTAAAGTACTATTCTGCATTTTATATCACTTATATATGTTTAACATTTTCTCATTTGCATCTAAATATTATTATCAGTTTAATTAAATTTATAAAAATGTTACTTTTGTACCGTTATAATGTTAAAAGTTAGCCCCTGATCTTTTCTCTCAGACAATGTTTGTAGTCCTTAGTTGGACAGCCTTGAAGCTGCTATTATTGGACAGGCTTTTTATGACATATTGCGTCTACTGTGAAATTCCAGTTTATGGTTAGGCCTCAACATGTATGTCAAGAACTTGTTGGGAAGGTATAAATATGCTTTGTTTTCCTTCACAGGTGATGACACAACTTGAAATTACTTTTCATTTTGATGTATTCATACTCAGGCTGGTTAGAAAATTGATACAGATTGTCCTCCCCTATTCAAAAAGTCATCCCTCCTCACTTCCTCCACAAGGCACCCTTCTGCACTTAACATCTGTAATACCAGTGTCAACCTGTAATACCAGTTTAATATATGTCTATTGATTTTTGATTTAAGTTATATTAATATTCGTCAAGTGGTTGAAATTCGACCACAATAATTATTGAACATTTAAGGAAAACAAATGAATTTGGTTGCTTCCAACATTTTTTTTCCCACTGTGATGTATTCATACATTCACTGTTATTTGTTCTTATAAAAGGAAACAGTGCAGTACCATTTGTGTACTTTTTGAGTTATTGGCAAATAAAAATGTGAAAATATTTGAACCAACGTGGCTCAGTTAGTGAAAATTTGAGTTAAAAAATGTTTCGATTCCTAAGAAAATTCGTATTTGAGGGTTTTCCTGATGTAAAATAACAATCTCAATTTGATTTCTCCTTAAAAAATATTTGTTCCCACTTCGTTCCTTAGGTCAGTACAAATTGTTTCATTTTAACATTGTACTTATACTATACCATTATGCCAAATATAAATTCTAAATATAAAGCTCTAAACTCTTCAAGCCTTATTAAATTGACTGTAAATATGTGAATCTAAATTTAAAACAGAGTATTCTGGTTGATTGACAGTTTAAGCAAACTGGGCATCTACAAATGATGAAAAAATTAGTTTATGGTATGATATGTTTAATGAGAATCTAGGATTAAATGTTGAGAAAATATTACTATTTCATGTAAAGCTTTTAATGAAAACATTAGCTGTTTTGTAATATTTTCATTATGGTTTTTACACACTTAATGTTATTAATATTAGAGAATCTGGATGAAGTCATGAAACCTATTGTGAAAGCATCGGTATTGTGTGAATAATCGGTGTTTAAACAATTATTAATTTGAAGACTTAAGAAATCATATTTTTTTATTATTTTAATAATTATTGTTAATAGGTGCTGAGGATCCACTTTACTTGATAGATCACCAGAAAGCGAACATGGAAATGAATTTCTCCATACCTGTAAATAAGAAGTCTCATCATTGTCCTAACTGTGAATATAAAGCTGAAAAAATAAATGATTTGAAAATTCACATAAAATCTCAGCATAGAAGAGAAAAAATTTTACAATGCTATCATTGTGAATGGAAAGCATTGTACCGTTGTCAATTAAAATTACACATAATGGTGCATCATACAGGTGAGAAACCTTATGAATGCACTCATTGTGAATATAAAACCGCAACCTTAGCTAGTTTAAAAAAACATTCAATGGCCCGTCATACTGGTGAGAGACCTCACCAATGTCCTTATTGTAGCTATAAAACTGTAACCGTAGGTAGTTTAAAATCTCATGTAATATCACAACATACAGGTGAGAAACCTCATCAATGTCCTCATTGTTACTATAAAACAGTTAAAAGTACCAATTTAAAATCACATATAAGAGCACGCCATACTGATGAGAGGCCTCATCAGTGTCCTGAGTGTGAATATAAAACTGCAGCAATCAGTAGTTTAAAGCGACATATTTTGGCTCGTCATACTGATGAAAAGCCTCATAAATGTCCTAATTGCGAATACAAAACAGTAACATTGAGAAGTTTAAAATCACATATAATGGTCCGTCACACAGGTGGTATTTCTCATCAATGTCCTCATTGTGAGCATATAACCATCACTGCTAGTGGGTTAAAAAAACACATGATGTGCCATCATTCTGGTGAAAATCCTCTTCATTCCTCTAATTTGGAATATAAATCAGCTACATTTGAAAGTTTTGAATCAAATGTAATGGCCAATCATAGTGATGAGAAATCTCATCAGTGTCCTAATTGTGATTATAAATCAGTTCAAATTAGCAATTTAAAACTACATATAATGTCCCATCATTCAGGAGAGATGCCTCATCATTGCCCCCATTGTGAATATAAAACTCCAACATTTAGAAATTTGAAATCACATATAATGGCCCATCACAATGGTGATAAACCTCATCAATGTCCTCATTGTGGACATAAAACAACTTCAGCTAATGGTTTGAAAAAACATATAATGGCCCGTCATACCGGTGAAAAACCACATCAATGTACTTATTGTGAGTATAAAACAGTTGAAATTAGTAATTTAAAATCGCATATAATGGCTCGCCACACAGGTGAGAAGCCTCATCAATGTTCTCACTGTGAATATAAAACAGTTAAAATTAATGATTTGAAATCACATATAAAGGCCCGTCATACTAATGAGAGACCCCATCAATGTCCTCATTGTGAACATAAAACAACCACACTAGCTGAATTAAAGAAACATATAATGTCTCGTCACAGTGGTGAGAAACCTCACCACTGTCCTTATTGTGATTATAAAGCAGTTCAACTTACTAATTTAAAAACACACATAATGGCCCGTCATACAGGTGAGAGGCCTCATCAATGTCCTCATTGCGAATATAAAACGATCACACCCCGTTATTTAAAGAAACATATTACATCCTGTCATAGTGGTGAGAAACTTCATCAGTGTCCCAATTGTGACTTTAAATCAGACAAAATTTTTAATTTGAAGTCTCACATAATGATTCATCACACAGGTGAGAGGCCTCAGCAATGTCCTTATTGTGAATATAAAACAAATATATTTAATGATTTAAAAGAGCACGTAGTGGTATGTTATACTGGAAGAATATGGGATAATGGTCTTGTTGAAATGAACTCAACAAACTTTAATTACAACTTTCTTACAGCTTAAATGATAAATTATAATACATAATACAGTCATACTCTGATAACCTTTTTATTATTCAAAAGGTTTAAAGTGTAAAAGCCAACACAATTTCTCAAGATGGCATGGTGTCTTTCTTCTTCGCACGGCTCTACAACACGTCCCTGTGACTTGGCCACCTCTTTTTTTGAGGTTTCATAATGATTCGTTTTCAGATAGAGGGTCACTCATCCTCTCTACATTCCCTAGTCCCGTGGTGGTGCTGCCATCTTCGGCTTGGGACCGCCTGATTTAGAAGAGAGTTAATTCCCTCTTTCCAGTAAATCTCTGCCTGTGGGTGATGCTCTTGACCTTTTGGGAACCAGGTCCTGCGGCCAACATCTCCCATCCTGTCAGGCCGGGACCCAGGTTATCCAAAGGCTGCCCTGCGAACTCCCCTCCTATCAGTTTGCCTACTTATTCATTGAGGGATTTTCAACGCACCTTAGACTAAGTTGCTTGGCTTATTGGGTCTCACTACGTTTAGGAAGTAGTAGGAATTAAGGAGGAGAAACTGATGAGCATTGGAATGACTAGTGACCATAAATTACACTTACTCCACCTTTGAGTCCCATGGCATTCTCTCTTACAATAGTCACATTTTCCTAACATTTTATTAATTTTGCTTTCGGATTCTCATATTGTTGTTATAAACATTGAAATTCAAAGATATGACACCAAATTTTGGATTAGTTCTCCTTTCTTTATTTGACATATGAATATCACTTTTTTTTTTATTAGGAAACATTGACATTTTTTCAAATTTATCATCAATGCAATTTTAATTATCATGATCTCTACAGAGGCAAAAGAAAGAGTAATCTAAAAATAAGAACATTGCGAACTACAACTCAAAAGAGTTTTTGGCTTAATCTTGTCTCAAGTAGTAGTTTATTGGAGTCAGGCCATCAGTAGAGTTGTATTCCAGGAAAAAGATGTGCTGAAAGTTTGAAGGATGAACCATAAAGGAATCTGATTTGAACTTCTAAATGTTTGTACTTATTGTTTTTAATTTAGACTTATAATATGAAGTTATGTAATGTATCATATCTCGTAATTATTTATCATTATTCAAATTCTAAATAAATTTGTCTTCCTTATGGTTTTTATTCTGTACGTTAATATTAACTAACTTCATTAAAAAATTGTTTTAGGTTTTGGTTGTAGATATATTTTGTTTTATAAATTAGTTGGATTAAATAAATTGTAGTTTACTGGTGGATTTTGTAAGTTTTATTTGCAAACCTTAGAGCCTAATTTATAAAAACATACACATGCATTGCAATTTGCTTATGTTTATTGAGAAATGATTATTTGTTAGTTTTTAATGTTCCCTCGAAAAAGCATTATAACACATACCTTCAAGGGGACACCCCAAAGACATGACTGCTGTCATTTCCCTTTCTAAACACTCATGGGACCTCACCGAATAATATAATATATCAAACTTAAACATTTATCTAGATGTTTGCTTGAAATTATATTTAATTATGATTCAATATTTTTAGCTCATATTGTTTCAAAACACTCAAGAGATCTCATCAAATAATTTGAGCCATCAAACTTAAAAATCAATCAAGACGTAAAAAAGCTCAAAAAGTGCTACCTAGCTTTTAGCGGACGACCCAAACACATAACTCTCGTTTCACTTTGCCTAGTCGGGTAATATAGGTAAGAAAAATGTATGCACTTTCAAACCTCTGTGCAAGAACTCTGATGCTTGAGTTAAGTGGTTTAAATAGATTGATAGGGTTAAGAGATTTTCATTGTCTGCTATTGATATCATAGAGTTTATAAGGTCAATATCATATTTTGTCTTGATGGGTTTTTGCTTCAAAACATATTACTAAAATTAAGGTTTGTTCTTTGCATTAAAAAATTAACAGTTTAGAATTTTTCAACAGTCCAATTTCGGCAGAAAATAATTTCTATTCAGAGCAGAGTGGTAGCTGAAAATTTTATGAGCAGGCTGTTCCTCTACAGTTAACTAGGGAGTTAATGACCCAGTAAGTATTGTCTGCTAACCACTAGCGGATCCAGCCGGGGGATGCGTCCCTCCTCCCCCCCCCCTGGAAGCTGGTAAAATTTTTTTTAAAAGTTCCAAAAAGCACCTATCTAAAGAAAAAAGGAATATAGGGAAAATTCATCCTCATAGACGGCGAATTTCCTAATGTAATATATAAAAAAATTATCCTGATCAGCACTAGCGAATTCTGCCAGGGGACGCCCTCCCTTAGATGGTGAAAAAAAAATCCCGAAAAAGTGACAAAAACATCTATATAAAGAAAATAGAAATATAGAGAAAATTCATTCTCATGCACGAATTTCCTAATGTAATATAAAAAAAAATTATTATCCTGACCAGCACTAGCGATTTCTGCCAGATTGCGCGCCCTTCCTTGGATGCTAGAAAAAATTAAGAAAACACCTATATAAAGAAAATAGAAATATAGAGAAAATTCATCATCATACACGAACTTCCTAATGTAATATAAACAAAAAAATATCCTGACCAGCACTAGCAAATTCTGCCTTCTCTTGGTTGGTGGAAAAAAAATTCCAAATAACACCTATTTAAAGAAAAGAGAAATATAGGAAAAAATATCATTCCGAGCTCGATAATGCATTAATGGATCATGGCTGTCTCAAGAGTTTTCCTCCATGTTTCTCTGTCCTGAGCAGCCTCCACCAGTTCCTGATTCCATGGATTATGGCATCAGCACTTACTCCATTTTCCATCTCAGTTTCGGTCTTCCCACTTTTCTTTTTCCACCCGATTCCATGTTCAACATCTTTGGAATTGAGGTTTCGTCCATCTGTCCAACAACTTGGTCCTCCCATCTCAGCCTTGTTATCCGGGTATATTTCACCATATCCATCTCCTTCTAGAAGTTAGTTAGTTCTTGGTTGCGTCTAATTCTCCATTATTTTCCTTAACTGGGCCTAATATCCTCCAAAGGAACTTCCTTTCGAAAACTAATATTTTAAACAGCTGTTTAAAGAAAAGAGAAATATAGGGGAAATTCATCCTCAAACGAATTTTCTAATATAATATATTAAAAAAATTATTATCGTGACCAGCACTAGCGAATTCTGCAAGGGTACGACGCTCTCCCTGAATGACGGGCACAAAATTCCGAAAAACTTCAAAAAAGCAGCTTCAGTTCAGAAAAGAGTGGCGTAGTTTTTGGGTCGCCGTGAGATGCGAAGGCTTGTGCTCCTATCGCAGTTTGTTCCCATTGACTCCGAACCGAGTCTCGCATGTAAAATACACGATGGATGAAAATTGATTAAAAGAAAAAGAAAAAAAATTCATTTATTCTTTCGACCAACCTTTTATTCGAACACAAGTAAATACGGGTTTAATATAGGACCCAGTTTTTATTCAATTTTAATAGCATATCAACCTCCAGCTACTATAGTCTCCTTGAAGAATCCATGCGATTCATAGAACTGGTCACCATAAAAATTTGTGTATTTCTCATTAGAAAATGTTGTTCTTTTTCTAAAATAGCTGCTTTTGGGTATGTTTTCATGAAGGAAGGTATTAATTATTTGGTCTCCGATTTCATCGGAACATGATTATGATCGGAATCGGAAATTATTCTGAATTTTTTTTTCTAAGAGAACTCATTCCCAAGCTGCAGGACCATTTGAGATTTTGACAATTTCGGTAAAAATTAGCGTTCATTGACCGCGGTTATCGATCATATCACTTAATCAAATTATTTAGTTTAGGTACTCGTTTGACCCACAATTTGGCGTTCTTTAATTTCTTAAAGAATACGTTTTTTCGCTTTGATGCACTCTTTAGTAGTAATACATGAAAAAAAATATCAGATAAATCTGGATTTTTTGGCTGCAAAAAGTTTCCTCTTGGTAATTCGTGTTAGCAATTATAGCAAATATGTCTCGTAAGTAGCGGGACATATTTAAAGGAGTGATAGCAGAACTCCATAAATACTAAAATGTTTATATAAACAATGGTTCGATTTCAGCAGGAAAATAGAGAACTAAAGATTTATGATTTTTTTAGTAAGTCACGGTTTTTGTTGAATAGGAAGTGATAACAAAAAAACTATTTAATTTATGTAATTAAAAATTGCTTCACTGTAAACTAGACAAAATTTACTGTAAAGAAAAATAGAGTTTGATTTTGTTAAAACCATTTAAAGAGGATTTTTGAGCGGCTAAACTCAGCTAAGGAGTGGGGGGAGTTGGGTAGTGGTGGGAAACAGGTAGTGGTGGAGGGAGCACCTGGTACAGAGGTGTGCCCCATCCCGTCAGAAAACTCCTGGATCCGCCACTGCTGCTAACCAGCTAGTGATCCCTGTGTTAGTGAATTTTTTATGAAGAAGGCTGTTGTCAATTGTTAAGATTATATTATTATGTCGAACCTGTTGAGGAATTTATTTATACAGACTGTGATGCGAAGATTATATTTATGTCATACAAAACACTAAACAACCGGCTCTTTTATTGTTGTTGTCTTGATTGAAAAGTGAATTGTATTTGACAATTAATTTTTATCTATACTTGTACCAAAAAAACAATAATATAAAAAATCTGAGTATTTACACTAAATATCCTTCATTTACTGGCAAAATATTTAAAGATTGTAACTGAAAGTAATGGAGAGTGGGGTAGCTCAGTGAGAGGGTAGTGATCTTCCAATGCTAAAGGTCCTAGGTTCGAATCCCGGCTCATAGCAGAAAAAGTATTTATTCTGTTTCATTGGCTGTGGGGCGACACTGGGTAGGTAGACCCTCCTACAAAGTGGGTATCCTTAATTAAAATAATTAATTAAGAGAAAAACCTGACTGTTGAGAGTGATCTCGGTCAAATCACCTCCTTGCACAACCGTAGACCAAGAAACAGTATTCTCCCTAAATAATACTGAACCCTTCATGGGTTGTAGTGATAAAGGCTTTTTTTTTTTAACTGAAAGTAATTTCTAGATTTGATACCTTGAATTTGAGAAAAAAAGTATTTATATATATTTAAAATAAATATATATATATATATATATATATATATATATATATATATATATATATATATATATATATATATATATATATATATATTTATTTATTTATTTATTTATTTGGTGAATGGAATTTCCCCGTTTCGCAAATGCGCTCGCTGTCTTAAAAAATTCCTGGGTCCGCCACTGTATCATATTGTGAAATTATAATTTAAATTGAAACTTATTGATAATAATAATAAATTAATTGTTAAATTTAGTTGTTAATTGTTTTAAAATCAAAACAACCTGAAAATGTGTATCATCAGATTAGGCAATCCAAAGAGGGACAGAACAGAGAAGTCTATTTGAATGTGTGTTGTGTTTATATGATATAGTTATGTTTGAATATTTTGAACTATGTATTTTGTCATCTTTGGCTGATAATAGCTACCTTTCATTATTTATCATAGATCTGCATTAGGAAGAAATCGATGCTAATCCTCACGGCAGCCCTGGCCTATATTAATCAATATCGAAAGACCCTCTTCTAATGGTTAGTCACTAGAAAGTATGGCAGTGGATTTAGGAGTAAGTGTGGCCAGGTACAGTCTCCTAATGCGGTACTGTGCGGCTTTTCCGGTCGCCATTGCAGGTCCCGTTTTTATTCTCAACTGGCTGAAGGTGGTCCTCTCACTTCTGCAGATATTTGGTTTGCTGACTCTGTTGTACCATCGGACTTCTTTGTCCAATTTTTATTTACCACTCATATATTTTCTTTTCGTACTCCATGTAATCTGCACTCACAGCCTTCTGCCATTAAATTTCATCTGGTCATTTTTAAAACTAAAAAAATTGAACAGGATGATGATAGCATTTTTGTCTATAGACAGTTCTCTGTTGAGAATGGGTATCAAATGCAAGAACACCGTCGGTTTTGGGTTCATGTTGGCTCAATTGCTAGCGGTTACGTCTGTCATGGTAGCAATGGCTGCTTCCTTTTTCCCTGCATATTATTTCTTTTTTCATATCGTGCCTACTCTCCCAATAATCGCAACGATTTTGTTTTTCTCTTTCTTGATCAATCTTCTAGGTGAGCGTTTTTCAATGTTGACGGCTGCAATTAGCCCAACGCGGAATAAGTTGATTTTTTTAACTTCCCTTTACAAGGAATTGTGGCAGCTTTCCAGAGTTATCAATTCTCTATTTTCATTTCAAATTTTCAGCGTTATCGCATCCTCAATGTGTACTGTAGTCATATACTTTTTCTATCTTATAAAACAATTCCAGTCAGGAAAAAGTACATTTGTTATTCCCATTATTATATGGTATCTGGGATGGGTTATGCTGTATATTTTACTTGCGTTAAATGTCATACACATCTGTCACATGGTTAGTGTTAAGGTATGACAAAGATCGTAGTTTGTATTTCTTATGTTTTCTCAACCATATTTGCTCAATGCGAAAATTTTATAGTAATAATAGTCATGTTCTATAGAAACAAGGATTTTACGTAGTTTGACTATTTATGATGGTTCTTATAATCTTTTTGAATTACTTATTAAATCATAATAATTAGATTGTTACCAATGGGTAGATTCTCTACAAGCCTTGTCATGTCATATATTTATCTGTTTCACATATGCTGAATATATATTAAATTAATAGTTGTAAATTTAGTAAATAATAATAATAAAAAAATCATAATGATAAAAAAGTCAATAAAATATACAGGATACGTCATAAGTAAATTACAATATTTAAGGAATCGGGTCACAACGTAAATGCATAGAGAAATTGTAGTTATCAAATCCCAATATTTTTTATTAGGGAAAAAATGGACATTTTCTAATTTTTTATAACTCAGGTTTTTAAAAATAAAAACCAAGGATATGTCCTTTTTCTGCTGAGATAAAGTAAAGTCTGACATTTGATTCGTATTCTACGTTCAAATTGTTATAAATGAACGATGCTTAATATAAACAATCTAGAATTTAGATGATAGTAAAATAAAATCAATTTAAATTTAAAAAAATTATTGTCTTTTCAATTCTGTATCTTCACTAATAGTCGTCCCAAGATGTTTATTTCTTTGATTACAGGATATCCATTTGGTCAAGAGTAAACATGTAAAAATTTTATTTTAATATGCATTTCAAAATGTACAGCAAGAGTGAATAATTCTGAAAAAAAAATCAGATGATATGTGCATGTATAACATTGTCTATTTATAATAATTTTATTTTACATCCTAAACATTTTTGATATATTATGAAATTCTTGAATCTGATTTCTATGTTTTTGGAAGTCTAATTTTTTAATAAAAGTATTTTATTATTTTATACCTCAATTATCAATTTAAGGTGAATCTCAAGTTTTTGCTTACTAACTCTCAACTTAATTAATATGGACTTGATGCGTATTAAACGAGGGAGTTTTTCTAAAAGTGGAGTGTCTATAATATAGTTGGATGACAATAAAAAAAAAAAAAATCAATTATTAATAATTTTCTTAAAACCAGAGCTTAGTTTAGTCGCTCAAAAGTTCTAGTTGGCAGTGAAGCAATTTTTAATTCCTTACTTAAAAAAAATAAAAAACTTGGATTTCCTACTTTTCTGCTGAAAAATGGCCAATTGTTTTATATTAACCCTTTTTGTAGCTGTTGGGTTCTGCTATCAACCCTATAAAATTTTTTCTCTTGTCTCAGTTCTTAATGGCCAACTCTGGAGGGTGATTCTAGATAAAATTTACCACAAAAAAGTTCATTTGATGCATGGTCCGATTCCGTATGGAAAAGGAATTAAGACTAATTTTGTGTTTTTCTTAAGGTGGTCATGTTTTTTATTGATTAAAAAGGAATTGCTGAAAAAATTATCAAGTAAATTAAATTCCAATTAGACCATCTTAAATTAGACAAATTTATCTTTGGGAAAACAGTGATTACATCTACTACGGTCAATGATAAAAGTGGCTTTTAATGCAGGTCAAATACGGTACTGCTGCTGTTACAGTATCCACACATGAGCATCATATCTCAGTATTCCTGATTCGTGAAATAATGCGGCATAATGGTAGGCTTAGCACTTGTAACGTTAAACATTAACTGACGATAAAATACTTTATGTTAGATAATAATTGATTTGGTTTTGAAGAGCAATACTTTAGCTTTCCAACGGTTGTAGTAATGTTGGCTTGGGGTAATTACCTGAAGAGTTACGAATATTTTATTAAACGGCATGAAAAAATCCTTCCAAAAGGCCTCCCAAGAATTTATATTTTTTTATTTCGAAATAAATTCACTTTTAAGAGTTTTAGTGGACGCTAAAAACGAATTTGATTTTTTTAAATATTTTTTTTTTACGAAAATTAAAAATTTGTACGAGAAATGGTATTTATTCATCTGGAGATGGTAGTTTAATTTTACCTTGAATGCAATATATTAATTATTATATTATATATAATATTATTTTTATTATATTGTGACATAATTATAATTATTATGAATTATAAAAGGAAGCATAATATGGCGAACTATGAAAAATTGAAAATAAAAGGCTCAAATTATTGTTGGGCTTATATGAAGCTGAATAAATTGAATATATATTATGGTTACAAATTGGCAGTATGGCGCGATGTATAATATAGATATCTAAAGAAATAAAAAATTTACCCGGACTATGGTTTCAGAGCTGGTCTGCCGTTAGGTGGACCGAGAGCATCTCCTAGGTTTACATAAAAAAATATATCGATTGATATATAATAACATAAAAATCCATGCAGAGCAAATTCAGAAAACATTAATATAAAATAATAATAAATTTTATACAATTTATTTTTCTCGGCTCCTGGGCCGCATTGACAACAACCCTCGGATATAAGTCAAATATTTTTCGACCTAGTATCACAAAAAAAGATTTCGTTGAAATCGGTGACCCGACGTCCGTAACCTTCCCTTGTCAGTCATTTTGGAAAATGTTTTATTTACTTGAATAATTGTATCAATAAAGTTTCCAAGACATTTGTGGTAGACATTTGCTATAAATTATAAAACGGAGATCGCTACAAAGTTATGATTTTTATACTCCTGTAAAGTTAGAAAAATTGAGTTAGGTAGTTTTAAAATTTATATGACAAAATGATATTAATTAGTAAGATGTTTATAATGAAATTCAACAAAATAGTCCATGCAAATTTTGACAAACTGAACTTCACCATTGTCAATCTTACTTGTTAACGCATTATGCATAAACCTTAATCATCATACCTGACTGGCTCATTTACTATTTCAAATCCATAGAGTATATTACACACAGTACATAGCACATCGTAAGAACAGTAGAGGATCGAATATATTGAACTTCACTAATATGATTGCCAGGAAAGTCAGTGGAGCTTGCACCGTTCTGTTGTCAGTACTACAAAGACACTTGACCTCCCTCAGATATTTATAAGATGGTCGACCGCCTCAGGGTACAGCAGTGGAAGCCCAGCTATGAGAGCTTTCGACGTTTGCTGGGAAACCTCCCCTCTGTTTTCTATTTCGAAGATCTTTGGGATCGCTCCTTACAACTCCTTCTTCAGGCTTTCTCTAATCCACACACCGATAACAGTTCTCTTTCTGAGTCTCATATTAGGAGATGCCTTATACGTCGGTGTGTACATGGAAAAAGTCAACGACTCCTATCAGTTGTCTGGTTTTTCACTTATGTTGGAGAGGTTCCAGCTTATGATGGTCATCCTTACTGTAGTAGTGTGCATGATGAAATCCATTAACAACGTCAAGCTGATAAGGACTGTAATGGAAACGTTGGGATCTGTTGATGATTATCTTTCAAGATTATATTTCCAGGAAAACAAGGAGAGATATTCTATGTACTTGACGCTCTTCGTACGCTTTTTCTCTCTCTTATCTCTCATCATGGTCGATTTCGTGATAACTAAAATGTATCGGAAATTGGATTCAATATTGGTCGAATGTATCCTCATGTACCCACTAATCATTATAAATACAGTTGAAACACAGTTTATAGTTTTGTTAAATGTAGTGCAGAAAAGATTGATTGTCGTGACAAAAAAATTAAATGAAATTACAAAAAAAGGTGTCAGAAACATCAACCTGGAAATCCTGCACACCCTGACAACAATTCACAGTACCCTTGTGGACATATGTGAAGACATAAACTCCTTATACTCACATCAGATCCTGATGATATTCTCAGGAATATTCATACTCACAACGACTAATCTTTATCATGTAGTTGAAAAGCTTATCGTATTCGTCGCTAAGAAAGATGCAAGACCCCTAAATTTTGCCACAATTACGACATATCGTGTTATGGTGAGGGCATATGAAGTATGGACCGTGGTAAGATCTTGTTCCAAAGCCAACGAAAAGGTAAAAATAAAAAAATTATTTCATCACTAATAGTAATCATTAAAAAAAAAAAAATGCGATACTGCTTTGAAAATATTCGTATTAATTCGATAAAACAATCTAAGTAAAAAATATATCGTTTTATTATCTGATAAATCAGCCATGTTCGTACATTTTTTCTTTTGGCTTTTCAAAACTTTAGATCTCATATCGTATATTTTAGTTTATTTACTCCCCGTCTTGCCTAGAGGTAGTGTTGCCCAAAATTGGTCTTGGTCTTGCAGTTTCAAGACCAAGACCAAGATCGCCTAATTGTAGCAACAGCAAGACCAAGACCGGTAAAAAAATCGATTTTTTGAATAAAAATTAAGGGAAAATAGTTAATAATACTAGAGAGTTTAGTTACTGTATGTAAAGAATTGCTATAACCAATACACTTTTGCATTTAACACTTCTAATATTTCCTTCGGGCTTAGTTAGGTTTTTCTTCTCTAAAAAATTACAAAATATCTCTATAACAACAAGCTAATTAACTTGTTAAATTAATATAACAACAATAGTTAACTGCAAGACTGTTGCAATACACTTGTGCAACACCACGATTAAGAAAAAGACTGGAGTGCACAAGACTAAGACTTATCTTGGTCTCGTTTTTGGGCTATACTATCTAGAGACAATACGGATTTGACACTGGTAGCATAACTGTATACAGTCACATAAATATTATTTCCAAAATTATCACCCACCTCTTATTGATTTCTTTTTATATAACCTTTATCATCTTCGTTGTCCGGTACTTCTTCTGAAACTGGCCCTTTTCGTCCTAAAAGGAAGTGTGGACCTCTTTCCTACATTGAACGTTGTTCCAAAGAGTGTTCTATTATAACAGCTATAACATAAGGTGTAGCTTTTTGTCGAGACAAGAAATTATCTTTCCGAATTCCCGTATGTATAACATTCAACGAATCAAAGGTGAAGTTTAATTGACAGCTACTATGTTGTATATTTACAAACAGTCCGACTGGTTAATGTTGAGGTTTCCTGATAAGGTGATTCAGGAGAGCTAGTTATCAGCCAACTGCCCCCGAGTCAGATGGAGGGAATGCCATAATTCTATCTTGGAGCGTCCCTAGACACTCTCCTATCTGGGCGGATACTTAAGAAAGTTGTCCTTTAGATTAATACTGTAAGTGATCGAGGGGCGGGTGACCGGTCAGGCTAATGAGTGTGTAGAACACGCGTCGTCGTACAAACTGATTAACTAAAGAAAATGTGGTAAAATAATTACGAGTTCTCATCCCACTGGGGGCAGGGGGGCCGAGCAGCCTATTCAAAACGCGTACTGCCCGGCAACCAACCATATGATAAATCGATGTTTACAAGGTATAAAATAATTACGAGTTCGCATCCAGGCCGGGGGGAGAACTTTTCACTCTGGGGACCCCTGGTATGTGAAAATCCACGTATAGCCTAAAAGGCGAATAAGGTGTGCAAAAAAGGAAAACTTATGCTATTGATAGTATACATTTGTGAGAGTACACTTTTTTCCCAACCTAATGGACCAGTGGGCACATGCGGAACTCTGACTGGGTATAAGAGCGCACGCTCCCTAGGCATTTATCAAATTTAAAGTAAAGCTAAAGTTATATTATATACATATACATATACATACATACAAACATACATACATACATATATGACACTTCAATAAGATGATAAGATGATATTTTATAATATTAACCATAAGCCAATTATGTATGATATTAATAAAATTTTAAATACTATTTCCTTACATTTCAGGCAAAAGAATTTAACACACAACTGTTCCAGCTCATGATAGATGATAAATTCAATGATATATCAAATGATGTACGTAAACAAAGTCATTTTTAACATTTCAAATAAAGTAGTTTATTTCTAATATAAGCAGATATGTAATTGGGTTTTTTAACTTTTCCGGGGAAAATATTATGCGGCCCTTTAGTTGGCTTACCGCCTAATCTACTCCAGGTTGACCAAACAACGAATGTCGATTTCCCTTTACTCATGAACATAATTTGAAAATTGAATTAATTCGCAAAAAATTAATATATAAGAATAATTATAACTGAGCATTGTGATTATCATTTGCGAATTTTAACCCATAATAATTTTTTTTTTATATAAAAAAAATTAAACCACAACCACAGTAGCAATAAAACGAATGCAGTCTTGTAAATATATATATATATATATATATATATATATATATATATATATATATATATATATATATATATATATATATATATATATTTACAACTTTTCTTTAATCGACCTTTGAGTATTAAATTTGAACTCCATCTCTGCCTGTCTTGGGCTATTTCTTTCCATTTATCTGCACGCAGCTCTGTTGTATCTTTGTTGATTATATCTGTCCATCTGCTTTTCGGCCTTCCACCTGGTCTTCTATTGAGGCATTCATTGTTACGTAGTGGCTGCCAGATGGATAGCTGTGGGTTACATGCCCCGTCCATCATAACCTCCGTGCCTGCATATCATGGAATATTGAATGACCAGTTTCTGTTCTTCTCCTTGTGTTAGTACTCTGATTCCAGATCGCTCCGGTTATCGTACGGAGGATTTTCCTCTCAAATCTTTCAACACTTTTTTTGTAGGGTGCTGGTCAGTGTCCACGTCTCACAGCCATATGCTAGAATTGGCTTTGCCATAGTATTGTACACCCCAAGTTTGTGAAGAAAGCTGTGTTTGCGCTAATTATATGCTGCATATTTCTGCTCGCTGTTCATTCATTGAGATTATTGTGGAGGCGAGGTATTTGAGTTTTTCTACTCTCGGGAAAGATTTTACTTTTACGCATATCCTGTTATTGGGGTGGAATTTTTTGCTTATTATTATTTATTTTGTTTTGTCTTCATTTACTTTTAGGCCGATCTGCTCTGCTTCTCTTATCAGTGTTGTAGCGAGTTTCTCAATGCCTTCTCGATTACTTCCAAGGACGTATTTCTAGCTTTATTTCCTACCCTTTTTCTTCTAATGTCTGTGTATAATTCGCGTATATCTCCAGCCTGCCAGTTATCCTCAATGGTTTGCAACCTTTCTTAGGAATTCAAATTGAGGAATTCCCCTTTTGCCGATCTTATAATTTCATTTGCCTTTTTCTTGACAACCATTTACTTGTCCCGAGCAACTTGACCAGTTGTAGTTAGGCAGAGGACTTTCATGTTTCTGCTTTCCTCTACTTTCGCATGCTTCTGTGAACTATATCTTAGCTTTTCGTTTCTCCTGAATACCGATCACTTCCTTAACTTTTTTTATAGATCTTTCTTTATTTCCTCCTAGTGTTGGTCCACCATTAATTCTAATCAGAGAGTGATATGAATCACATTCTGTTCCACGATAGCTTCTTACGTCTTGTATTGAGCTCTGATGTCTCTTGTCTACCCAGCACATGGTCAATTTGGTTTTTCGCTCCTTTAGGGCTAACCCAGGTGTACTTGTGGATATCCGTGTGTAGGAACATTGTACGACTAGACCTTTAGCTGCTGCCAGACTGATACATCTCACTTCATAGTCATTGCTATTTTCGTGAAGACTTTGGCCTTCGATAATGGGCCTGAATTGGAGTTCGCTTCCTATCTTTGCATTAAAGTCACCTATGAATAATTTTATGTCATGCCTATGAGCTTGGTCTATAATATTTTTTATAACTGATCGTAGACATCATCATTCACCTCTTCATCTTTATCTTTGGTTGTTGCATACACATTAATTATCGTGCTATTAACCAACGATCTTTAACTCGTAATGCACTAGTTCTTTCGTTTATTGGAGTGAATTTACGATTGATTCCTTGCCGTTGGACTAACTCTAAATCCCATGCCGGCTGTCACATTTTTGTGGTTTCTCTGGGAATAGAATAGTGTGTGGCCTTCTATAATGGTTTCACCACCATCTGGCCACCTTACCTCTTGAATGGCTGTTACCTGTACGTTATATCTTTTTAGTTCCTTGATTACCATTTTGGCGGTTCCTGGTCTGTATAAACTACTTACGTTCCAAGATCCAATTTATAGTCCAAGGTTTAAATCCGAGGTCGTTACCACCATATTTAGGCAGTCCGATTTTCGAGACTTAGTTTTGGTTTCGTAATAAGTTGTTTATTTTCGGGATAGAGTTATTAGCCCTATGCCCAATCCCCAATATGGAGGACCAGGAGCTATGGTTTAAGTGTGTATATATATACTTAGCCGTTTTATTCAGCGCTCAATTTATTTATGTTATGTGAACTCCAAATTTATACAATTTACAAATATTAACGGGGGAAAACGTCCTTATCTCTATAAAAGATGGTTTAGTTTTTATAATATGTTTTCAATGTTTGAACAGAAAAATATAATTTCAGAAAAAGCTTCGCCTTCATATCGCCATGAAGAGAGATGTGGTTTTCACTGCTTGTGGATTTTTTACACTTGATTACACTTTAGTTCATTCGGTAAGTGCATTATTTCTCAATTTATTTTTTTACCAGTTTAATTGGTTTTTTTTCTAAGTTGCCTTTACAGACGTTTTAGATTTTTGGCCGCCTCAACTAGCCTTATTCTTCTCTGCCTACATTGAGTTACTGCTTTCGTGTTTGTGGCATGAAGTTCTATACCGTGTTTGTTGATTAAACCTACCCACCTGGATTTATATCTGGATAAAAATCAGGAATATTAAGGGAGCAAAATACCTGAACAGAGACACTCTTCAGAATTGCAGAGAGTACCAAGAAGTAAGGAGCCATTCTAAGAAAGTGCTGAGACATAAAAAAAGAAAATCCTTTCAGGAAAACGTTAAAAACATCGAAGAAGCAAGGCTTAGGAATGAAACAAAAAAGTTCTTTCAGGGCGTGAATTGCGCCAAAGTTGGTTCTGTTAATGAGTCAGGTATGGTAAGAGATAAGAATGGAAAGCTAATTGTTGTGGAGAATGAGTTACAGGAGTTACTCAACCCTACAGATGGAGAAATAGGAACTCACGGAAGCATGCAATCAATAAGAGAAGAAGATATCGATGAAGTCATGCCACCTGATTCTGACGACATCGAAAATATTTTGGAAAAGCTAAGGAATAATAATCTAAGTCAGCAGGATCAGACAGAATGCCTGGAGAATTTCTCTAACAAGGGGAGAATCGCCTTTCAGAAGAAATTACTAAATTAGTAGCAAATATTTGGGAAATAAAAAAAAGCCGGAAGAATGGAAAGAGCTCCTAACTGATCCAATTTATAAGAGAAAAGGAGATGTAAGTGACTGTGATGTAAGTGAGTGAGAAATTACAGAGGTGTCGGCTTATTTAATTCTGCTTATAAGGTATTCTCTATTGGTCTGTACAATCGCATTATGCCACACGTGGAGAGACAGCTTGGAGATTACCAGGGTGGTTTCAGGACAAATCGATCAACGATCTATCAAATTTTTGTCCTTAGACAGATCATGGAAAAAATGAAAGAGTATAATAACTCCATGCGGATGCTCTTTATTGATTTTAAGATGGCATATGACACAGTGGTTAGAGAGGAGCTTTGT
Organism: Nezara viridula; assembly: GCA_928085145.1. Lineage (NCBI taxonomy): Eukaryota > Metazoa > Arthropoda > Insecta > Hemiptera > Pentatomidae > Nezara > Nezara viridula. The sequence goes on from OV725077.1 coordinate 114,467,980, forward strand.
TATGCAATGTATGAATTGGGCATACCAACAAAGCTGATTCGTTTAACGATGGCTACCATGGAAGGCATCATCAGTAAAGTAAACGTAAAAGGAAGAATTGGCGACACCTTTGCAGTTTGTTCGGGCCTCAGGAAAGGTGACTCATTAGCCCCAGTACTCATTAATGTACCCTAGAGACCATCATGAGAAGGGCGAGATTAAATAACGGAGGAACCATATTCCACAGAATGACCCAACTGCTAGCGTATGCTGACGATGTGGTTATTGTAGGGCGATCACTTCAAGCAGTGAAGAGTGTATTCAGTAGGTTGGAGAATGAGGCAGGGAAAATGGGGCTATGCATCGAGCAAGACCAAGGTCCTTGTTTTAAAGAAGAAAATGCTTGTCCATCCACCACAGCACGATATCTTGGGAAGCCATACTTTTCAAGCTGTATCAAGCTTCACCTACCTCGGGTCTATAATTACAATAGCAATAACGAAGAGGAGGAGATATTATATAGAATAATGGCTGCCAACAGAGCGTACTTTTCTCTAGCGAGCCTTCTGGAAAGTAGATTGTTAAATCGTTCAACGAAGTTTAGGATATACAGAACGATTATTCGGCCAGTTGCAACATATGCATACGAAACATGGCCTCTAACAAAGGCATCTGCTGAACGAATAGATCTGTTTGAAAGAAAAATACTAAGATGGATAATAGGACCTTAACTAAAAGAAGGAATTCCCTGCTTCAGAAGAAACAAGGAGGTATACTCAATATACGGTGATCTGTGCATCTCCCAATTCGCTCTAATGCAGCGAATGAAATGGTTAGATGAACGAATGAAATGGTGTCCGGAGAATGGATGAAGCGAGGACAGCAAGAAGGTTTTATCATGGGAAGTCAGAGAGAGTTAGGTCTTGGGGAAGACCGAATTCAAGATGGATAGAAAAAGTAAAATAAGACTTGAGCATGCCAAGACCGCTACATGCGTCTTTTGCGCCAATAATGAATGAATCTGTTTTTAAGCCCCCCATGTTGCCCAGCTAATGCTGCATTCATTGTTTTTTACAAGCTTCCTGATAGATCGCTTCGAATTACATACTCCCTCCTCCCCTCCCCCATCTATTCGTCCTTGCCTTCATATCCTGAGATATTCGCTTACCATTTTATGTAAGTATTTATTTATTGTTCCTGATCCTTAATGCGATAAGATTCTGATCCCAGGTAGATTCAGTTATCGTACGAAAGGATATTTCTTTTGATTCTGCTTTCTCTCTGGTAGAGCCCAGATGTCACAGACATATAATAGAACTTGCTTTATCTTACTGATAATAAGCCCTTAATTCAAAATTTCTGGAATTTCTGCTTAATATTGTTATACTCAAATTTATCTAAGATGATAATTTATTAAGTTCATTGCGGACTCAACTTTGAATCAGTCTGCATTCGGAATTGACAGCATCCACGAAGACCCTGTTATTTCGGTTTATCTTTATTTACTAGTAGGCCAATTTGCTCTGCTTCTCTTATCAAATTCACTAATAGTTTGAAAATTGCTTCTTCGTGATGACCCAAAGTTGTAGAAAATATGACAAATAATGGACAATTAACGTAGCATTAATTTCCTTTAACAATAAATGGAATAACAATTCTTTTAATTAAATTAATGTAGATATCTAAATAATATATTTATACACACATATATAAATAAAATATATTCTAGAAACACTACTTAAATGAGTGAACTTCTATTTCCAGATGATAGCAGCAGCCACCACTTATCTCGTCATTCTCATCCAATTTGGTAAACCAACTTCGAATTCAACTCCCGATACTTCGAATAATGGAACTCTCCTGATCAATACAACCGACCTTCCACTGATGATTTCAACGATAGCAACTGCTTAAAACTGTTTCCAATATTGTTATAATTCCTTCTGAATTCTTGATCCATTTTCCTTTCTTACTCTGCAACGAATTTACATTAATTCATCACAAAATTTATATTTATTTGTGAACGTATTTTCGTGTGTACAGAATTTATTGTTGGCATAAATTACTGTTCTTATATACATACAAAATAAAATAAAATAAATAAATGTTAGTAGAAACGATTATATTATTTCATTGGAAGAATGTTTACGGTCAAAAAGACAACCTGATAATTTTACATACGATTTAAAGCCCCTTTTCACGTATGACACGACTTTACCATCTGGACTGCTGCAGCCATCTTTTAGTCCAGCCAACGTAGAGGAAAATTGAAGTTACAGTAGGTCTTCAGGTGTAGACTATAAAAATAACAAATACAAAAAAAGAAAAGTTAAAAAAATATATGTAAAAATCGGGAGAATTTTATCCCTCTCACAGGTATCGATTTGTTTTAACATTTATTATATTCTAGATATTGAATATGATTATTTGATAGTCGAGTGTATTGTTTCGATATTGTGCTAAAACTATAGCATAGAAAAAGTAATAAAAACATTCTTGCTGGAAATTCAATGCTTTATAATTTATTAATTTTGAACTTAATTCTAGCCAGTTGATTTCACTATAGGTATACACTTAATTAATCACTGTACACTTAATTCACTTAAGCCAATAGACTCCATTTTGAGCATTCCTTGACTGTACAACATGTAAATATATAAAAGATAATTTTAAAATCACTTTAATAGTTACCCTCCTATAAAAATATTTATTCTAAAACTGTTCTGGTTTATAAGTTGGGGTCATTCTAATAAAATCAATAATTGGAAGTTTATTTGTGACTATCTGGTTAGAATTATTTTTAAAATGAGCGGGGCTGATTTCCCACAATTTTCATGTTTTGTCTTAATTTCATGCTGACTTCAGTTGACGTATGAAGATGAACTTTGAACACCACTTAGATGTTATATATATATTTTTTTATTGTTTTTTGTATATCTTTTTGTGATATCCTGAGCTTCAAGGAAACATCAAAGTAAAAAATCCAACATATACCAGATTTTTCTTTATGCCAACTATCCCTCTCATCTAAATATAGATTAATTTGTGGAATCATCCGTACCAAGCCACGTTTAATAACTTACTGAGCAAGTTTTCGGATTTGATTTTTTTGTAGGTAAAAACAACAACAAAAAATACAATTTTGTCTCATTACAGATTATTCTTAATACGGTTCAGCTACGATCACGACCCAATTATGTTCGTAAAGGGTAATCAATTTATAAATGTACACCAGAAAAACGAACTTTAAGCTTGAATTGAACAATTTTCGATAAGCTACAACTAGTATTGCTCAAATCCGAGACCGAGGCGTGTCTTGGTCTTGCAAAATCAGTCTTGGTCTTGCGCAAGAATCTCGCAACAGTCTTGCAGTTACTTATTAGCTTACTTATATAGAGAAATTACTGTAATTTTTTAGATAGGAGAAACCTAACTAAGCCCGAATGAAAAATTAGAGAATTTAAATGCAAAAGTATATTGGTCATACCAATTGTTAACATATAGTAACTAAGATTGTCAAGTATTAATAACTATTTTGCCTTATTTTTATTTAAAAAATCGATTTTTTACCAGTCCTGGTCTTGGCCTAGCAAGTTTGATGGCTTTGAATTTGGGCAACAATAGCTATAACAGGTAATTTTTAGACCCCTCTGCAGGGGCCTAAACATATTTTTTCGGAACAATTATAGGAAAATCACATTTTTCAACCATTCAAGGACCGGAACCCATTAAACAAGTTTCTTAAAACTTAATTTCACATTTAGGATTTTTTTCTGCTTTTGCCCCCACTGGCGTATGGCGGACAGATGATTTTTTTAAATTTAATTTTCGGATTCTTGAAACGTAAAATCTCCAATTTTGAGGGGAGTTAACTTTTTTTTTCTTGTTAGATTACAAAGGTTGACTATTGAAAATAATAAACCAAAAATAAAAAGGAAGTCTTCATATCCGGTATAAATAACTTCAATAATTACCCTTATCTAACAAAAAAAAAATATATCTCATCCCTTCATAATTGATTATATTTTCTTAATTCCCTACCACATCATCAATTGCTGATTATCAATTTATAATAAATATACATCTAATCTATACATATTAAAATGAATGTATGTCTGTCCGTCCGTCTTATTGTCCTTAGTGCATTAAACCATTCAACCGATCGCCATGAAACTTTGGGAAGTTGTTCCGTACACTCCTGGGAAGGTTTCTGGCATAGTACTTCTGTCTTACGATAATTTTATATATGTAAAAAAAATAAAAATGTAAATGTTTTTCTGTTCAAAGCCGCAAAAAATGTGTCGCTATAAACTGTAGCGCCAAAACGGCTTTACCGATTTTAACGAAACTTGGCTAAAGTCTTCCCCTTGAAACCCTTTTAATTTATGTGTATAACATACTTTCCCGAAAACAAGCTGAAAAATGTTACGATGAATTCAATATTTTATTTGACGATAACTAAAAAAGTACACAATTTTGACTGATAATACCCACATTTATTTGAAAGATTTCTGAATTGCTGACAAAATAAAAAAAAAATCATCGAAATCGGACGGTTCGTTGCAGAGTTATTGAGTTTTAAACATTTACTGCTTTCTCTTCAGAAAAGGCCGTTTCCTTTTGCTTCCTCACTACCGAACGTCGGCAAGCATTTTTTTTTTTTATTGATTAATCGAAAATTTTATAATTACTACAGTAATTGAAATTATCATTTGAAGAAGTTATATGATTCTCCTTATGTAGGTCAATACTATTATACGTTTTTTATATTAATTTTTTATTTAGTTTTATAAGTTCAACTCAGACTGTTTCTGATGATTATGAATGACGGCGTATTCACTCAGATGATTATGAATGTTCAATTTGAATCATGAGAAAAAAAAACATTAGAATTAGTTTAAATTGAAGCCATTTTACAGACAAATTTGTTTCCCAACTTTTTAAAAATGACAGATGTCCTTTGCTACTAATCTACTCATATGTGCTTTCTATTTTCTTTCTTTTTCATTTTGCCTGGCTAAGCCACAGGAGCGCGTGGCCGGGTAAAGCTATATGAATATATACGTGGTGGCGGGTAATAATTAAGTTATTTGTTTTCATTATTCCAAGGAACATCAACTCAATTGAAGGAAGGTAATTATATCTTCATATGTAACGTATGTTTCATAACTGAGTATGTGTGGTTTAAAAGTGAGTGTGTTGTTTAATCAAAGTTCCATTACAGTTTGTGGTTATCGGCCCCAAGTGTTTAATAATTCTTATGGCAAAGGTTATGACCAATAGTTGAACAATCCCAGATTACTTTCCGACACACTGTCTTCACAGTCCATTCATTTAGTAGTTTGAACAGAAAAAAGAATTTTCCTCAACGGCTCTCTATATTTTTTGGGGTGCTGAATATACAAATCAAGTTATCGAGTATATTCGAATATGGCTTCACCATAAAAATGACAAACAAACATACGATTTCAGAAGTTGTTCACTTATAACTTCGAAACAACACATTCTAGAGAAAAATCAGTTACATCAAAAGGAAAGCTATAAGCAGATCGCTATGGACTTTAAAGCATATTTCGGTCATTAATATTTTGATTATTATGAATTTCAATGTCTGTTATAGTAACAGTATATATAAAAGCAATTTAATTTGCTTATGCATTCTGTACTGTTATAAACATAGTGAATTGGCAGAATCAAAAACATTGAAAAGATAAAAAGGGCTTAAGTTGAGTGGGGCAGATTACTCGTATTACGTGTGAAGTACGCCTTCAATTCCGTGAGCTTTAACAGCCCTCTCACATATTAACATGTCTACATGAGGTATATAGGGAATTTGATGCTCTTTCAAATTCTTCGAGAGATCCATATGCGTTTTGGGGGAAAACCAACGAAAACTGATATTTCTTGTAAAATAAGCAGTCAACATATAATTCCTTAACCGTTAATCTTACATCAAAAAGCTATGCAAAATAATGATTTTAGATTTTATCTTCTTTAACTTTTCACATACCAATAATTTCGATAAAATAGATATTTTCGGGGTCATGTTCAAAATTCTAAAAAAAATTCTGGAATTTCGCATATACTCGTATTTCGGAACGCAATGTAAAATTTCGTTGGGTGACATAAAATTCAGATTCATCATCTCAAAAAACATAAATATACGATAACATGAGAGAAACCCAAATGCCATCCGACTTGCCTAATTGATGATTTTGACGTCGTCAATCTTTAGCGCGCTTTAGCGGCTAAACAAAAAAACAGTGATCTTATTCTACATTTATTTTTTAGAAAATTTTATCAGATTTCTTTTTGATGCAACTGATTTTTCTCTAGGATGTGTTGTTTCGGAGTTATAATCGAAAAACTGAAACAGCTTCCGAAACTTTATGTTTTTTTGCAATTTTTTTGGTGAAGAATTCTTGGCTGAGAAAAATTTTTCAGCAATTTTTTCCTGGATCGACTACTTTCCATTCACCAAATGACTGGACTGTTACGAGACACTCAAAATCGCTTTTTATTAAATCTGAAATAGAATTTATTGAAAGAAAATCTGTCAAGTGTGTTTAAAACATTCGTCTGTTATTTCATTTTCGAAGGCATTGATTATGTTTTTATCCTCATTTTTATACGGTGTTTTGAAAATTCGTTATGTAACAAAATTAAAAAATAACAATTAGGTGTGATGCACGCATTTTTTTCTCTCGCAACTTTTATTTACTACAAACTTTTTAGAAATATACAAATTAACAATGATCATCTTAAAACATCAATTTCTTTATTTATTAGCAACGGCAATATTTCACTTACTATATTTTTATCTATAGTCCAGCGAATGAAGAAATTAAGGCACATCTTATTCATTTAAAAGGGTTAATTACAAAGTATTAGTCATCAACGTTGTGAGTCAGTCTTTGGCGAAGGTATTGTAATTTTAATACATTGTGTATTATATTATTAGTGTCATAAAACAAAGATATCGGAAAATTTAGCTAAACCCTACCGTTCTATCTACAAAAAGTAATTTAGCCCAAAACAGTAATTTAATTTTAATAAATTTGTCGAAAAAGATATTGTGTCTAAATAAAACCATTATTGTATCGTCCACACCTCCATATAATCTATATACATATACATATATATATATAAATATTTATATATATATATATATATATATATATATATTGATACATGAATCAAGTATCGCATAGTTAAACTTGTAATTGATTGTAACTATTTGTATTCAGAGTGAATATAATAGGCCATAATCGAGCAATAAGGTGTGGACAGGATTTAAACCGGATGGAGCAAACCAATTACTTGGCAGGCACATCATAGTGGACAACAGATCAGGCGATGTTTAACAGTGATTGAAGTTTACGATAGAGATATGGATATCAGTTAAAAATAAGTCCGAAAGATAGAAGCACTTACTGAACATAAATCTCAAAAATACATTAAATATCGGATATATTCCTATTCCATACCGACAGTCTTGGGTGTCATTCGTCTGTCGTGATCAAGTAGCAGCTAGCAGGAATGACCACTTTGAGATGAGCAGTTAAGAAGATATCAGAAACATTTGTTATCAGTGCTAACAATTATTATACAGTCAATATAAAAGACCAATGTTAGTGAGTAGTTCATATATTTATTTCATTGCAATCATAAACCCAATTTGATGCTGCTGTATCAAGACAGCAAACCGCAAGTACATTAATATTTTTATTTCTGAAAAAATAATATAAAATATATTCAAAATAAAAAGAGCTCAATAATACATTATTCTTTTTATATAATTATATTACTAGAAAAATAATTATAAAGCGCTTAAAATATGTATATGTATATGTATATATATAAGGTCATTTATTCAATCATAATGAAAGAGACAAGTTTAATATTGGAATAACATATAAATAATTGTTTCAAATTAAATTTATCAATCAATTTATTATCCTTTAAAATCTTATATTTCATGGTTTTTCTTACATTTATCGAATTATAATATTGAAATTATGTTAACAATTTCTTATTTAATATCTAAAAATTTCTTTAATGTGTACTTATTTTCTATTATTTCTATTTCCTGATAATATTTGCTTTTGTTCCTTGTTTAGTGACCAAAAAGTATGATATGATAAGAGAAATTTTATATATGAAAACATAATTATGAAAGTTAATTATATATTTTATTGCATACTCTTGCCAGTGGTCAGTTGAGTGTCCATTTGGTGACTCTTCACAAGTGGACTATAGATCTTAAGACAAGCGGGACTTAAATTAGTTTATTAATTTTAATGATCACTTCAATTAAATCAGTTAAAGATAACAGACAAACAGGCAAGGAGAAAGTAATAATAATATAAATTCCGGGGGGCGGTGTGGTCGAATGGGCTAAAGCGTGTGCACAGCACCGCGAGTTACCCGGCAACCAGATATATGAAGTTTTGAGAGACAAAAATAAGTACGAGTCCGCGTCTCGGTGTTGTCGGAGGGGATGAAATTCCCCGCCCTCACCATCCGGCCCGGGGAAATCCCGTATGGCCTAAATGGCGAGGTAGGGAAGAACAAAAAATATATATATATAAATACAATAGTTAAATTCAGGAAGAAAAACATATTGTTATTTTTACAAGCTTACTCATTCACCTATATCATCATTATATTTACCAAATTCGAGTAAATGCTAAACTGTTAACTCAAAAGAGTAATTAATTATTTTTCCGTTAATTTAATTTATATTTTAGTTCAGTCTTTGTACATTGAATTAATATAAAGGTTTATATACATGGATATTTTTGATTTACACGCGGTAGCTACGTTACGTCATAATCGGGGCAATGTTTATACATTATTCAAACTATTAAAAATAAATTATTAAAGATAAGAATTTTGATAAGTAACATTTTAGGTCATTTAGGTCACATCACTTTCGTCTATGTGCATCTCTTCTCCAAATATGATCAAACCAGCTTTTACTAAACAGGTTGTCTCCTTCTAGTTCCAGTGCAAAAAAACCTACTTCCTTATTAACATGAACCTGCTTTGATAAACACATTTTTCATGATGAACACATTTAATCTATAAAATATTTTCCCTAATCACCATCATTTGATTGAGGATAAAAAATTTTAAAAAATCTTTGTCGATTACACAAGTTCGTTATTGAACATAATACCAAAATTATATTAAAGACGTATCTCATAATTTTAATTTGTCCTGATTCAGACCCATGATATAGATTTTATGTTACTATAATTATGGGAATTCATGGGAAATGATCATTTATCCAGCTTATATTTTATTGCATTTTTGTATTGATGAATTTGTTTGCTGAAAGCAAAACTATTGTATCTAATTTGTCCTATAACTATGAGAGGTAGTTATTATTCAAAATAAAACAAATCAAATATACTTTAGAGGAAGACATTTTGCAAAAAAGGCAATTAAGGTATGGTATTCCATATTCGTAAGGATCTATGGTCTAGCTGATAATTAAAACCGTTTATTTTACTTTGATATAAAGAGTTTAATCATATTAAAAAAAGAATAATTATTGAGAAAAGTGTAAAAAAATAGTTATATCAATAATATGAGGTTCCATTAAGCCGATTTAAGGGGAGAGGTTTCTGTAACGTCGCTGGCATATACATACGTTTCTTCCTTAAATACGTAAATTCAGTTTCGTACTGCATTCCATTTTTCAACTAAGGTGTTAACACACACACAGACACAAACAATTTTGTGGTAGTTGGAAATATGGACAAAATAAATCTTGAAACGTTTGGTGACGATAAAAACTGAAATTTTAAAATTTTCATTTTCGCAATACTTGCTCCTATTACATATTGCATATATTGTTAAGTAAATGTAAAAATATGGACATAATTTACAATATCTAATTGGTCATTGATTGACTATTGACTTTTTTAATATCGTTTTAATAATTTATTTTATTTGCTTTTTTTTTTGGCAAATTAATTAGTTTCCAAATTACGAAATTTTTATCGTGGCATTTTCGACAGTAAATGTTTGTTGCTTGAGCGGGATTTAATAACTCATATTTATGGAGATTAAGAAGTATCCAATAAAACTTTATTATTTTAGTAGGATTTATCTATTAGTAGAACTAAAATGTGGGGCGCGTTTCACACAAATTTCACTTACCGCTCTACAAGAAGTTTTTGAAGCACATTTTTAATTGAGGTAAACCTTAAACAACATATTTTTGATTTCAACACTCATTAAGACCACCCAAATAACACAAACCCTATTTATTATTATATCCATTGTAGACAATAAAATCCTTGTAACTACATCAATCTATTTGAATCACATAACTCCAGTCATTGAGCTCAATAGACAAAGAGAGATGTCAAAGTACATATATTTAATTATTTTATTTTATTTTATTTTTTTATTATTTTAATGGAATTTACAACTGTATTACATAGAAAATATAATAAGTAAATGTAAAATTGGTAACATGACATGTACAACATGAAGAGAAACTACCCATTGGTAGAACTCAAATTAAAGTTCTATATTAGAAGATCCCGAGGTCATCTTCTTTTCAGACGCCTCGGAGGGATATTTAATTATGAATAAGTTAGATCATACAGCACGATAAAAATTATAGGAATTAAATCTCTTTGAAAATTACCAAAATACAGCTACTTGATTTTAAATACAGCATAATACAGCATACGGCATTTGAGCCGTGTAAGGAGACATCAATGTAGATAAGATCAAGCTGATATTAAAGATCACTTAATATAACACTGATATACCGAGTTCAATAAAAATCGTATGAGCCGTTTTTTAAAAAATCGTAAAAATGTTTGAAATCTATGATATAAAGTGCTACTTCCAGTTTACTTATTTTTGAAATAAAAGTTGCTGTTACATCCCGGTCATATACAAACCTTAAATACACAATTTCAGTTTCCTATGACTTTTTGTTTTTAACTATACTGTTCGCATTAACAAACACACATACATATAAAATTTCCCGAGGTTTGATAATTGGGACCTCAAAACGTGTATTTCTGTTGAAATGGGACCTCAAAACGTGTATTTTCGTTGAAATGGTACCTCAAAACCTGTATTTCCGTTGAAAACTCAGATTCGAAAATTTTCACGAACGCAATACTTTCCCTTACTAAATATTTCATATATAGGTAAGTGAAAGTAAAAAATATATAAACATATTGCAAATGATTAAAAATGCACATTACAAAGGTGAACTCAGATCTTGTAGTGGTTAGATAACATTCGGTTACATAAAGTTGTTCAACTACTTCTTCTGAATTAATAATTGGGCCAATGTTTCAAAGCATCAGATCAAGCACCAGTGGCTACCTAACATTTTTTTATGAGTATATTCCTTTCTAATTAATCGCTATTTGGTGGATATCGAGGAATTATCTTAATTAAGAGATACTTTCCCTTCTGAAAAAAGCTCTAACATAAAAATATGACGCAATAGATTAAAAGTAATTTTTGTATTAATAAAAACCCTGATGATGAACAATAAAATAAATTCTCTAAGAATCATACTGGCGTACAAGAGAAAAAAATCGTTTGATGCCTAGGATTTTGGTACAAATATTTTGCTATATTTGGGACTTTGGATCTAAATATACAATCAGGTTTTTTTCCTATAAACTCTACTTTTGGACGTAAGTATGAAAAGATTCTTTAAACTAATACAGAAATTTATTACACAAGTTCCTGCAAACGTAAACTTCCTCATCTTGAAATGAACATTTATATTTTTATGATGGCTTTCTTCACTAACGGATCCAGGATTTAATTTTTGGGGAGGCTTCAGACAGGAAGCCAATTAAATGTTATCAGACGAACAAAAATACTTTTTAAAAATTTTTTTTTTCATAAAACATGGTTATAATTCACCACATTTCTTTGGTGGGGGCTTTAGTCTGAAAGCCCCTCCCCCCTCCGTAGATCTACCTGTATCCTTCTTTGAATTAATTTTTGTGATAGAGGATTAGAAATCTTGCAACTATAGAGGTCACTTAGAAAATTTGGGGGAAAAGAGGGAGGGAGGAGGAGAAATGGCAATACAACGTGGCAGCACTATCCCATATGAGGACTGTTCATAAAAAAGTATCCCAGTTACTAGTTTTTCAATTCACAAAAATATTATAAAACGAGTGATTTGATTTAATCTTACAACTCATACGATGTTTAATCAAATAACTTTATAAATCTCGATATTACTGTTTTTTTTTTATTTATTATTATTTATGAAATTTACAACTGCACAAATCAATCACATTCACATTCAGCAAATGTGATGCATAGAAATATATGACATAACAAGGCTTGTAGAGAATCTACCCATTGGTAGCACTCTAACAAAGTATCTAATTACTAGGATATTTTCTTTTCAGACGCCTAGGAGGGTTATCAGGGATCGAGAAGGGACCAAGGTTAGAAATAAGAGGATTAGAATGGTTCTGAAGTTTATTATGGAAGGATAGATATCTGGATTGGGCCAAATCAGAAACATATGTAACATTCAGGTCATTATGGATTATTTTATTTGTAACAAAGTAAGGAGCATTAATGATTTTACGCAGGATTTTGGATTTTGAAGATTGTTTACGAGAGAAATTCGGTGGTTTAGTGGAGCCCTAAAGCTCAGAAATTACTTTTAAAATAGGTATTTTAGCTATATTTAGTGTGGATAAAGATGGATAATTTAGCAGAATCGTAGTTTTCTAATATTTATATGAAATCAGCTAGAGGGATCTTTTATGACTCTAAAAAGAAAAACAATAGTTTAAAATATAAACATGTTCATATTTTTTGCATTATTAGTTAATTTTTTTCAAAACTAAAGATATTACAAAAATATAAAATGTTCTCTTAGCATGCAATGGAAGCTATTATTTTAGGATCTCCACTATTTTCAAAACCAATTATTTTTTCTTTCTATGTCGTTTTCATGGTGAATCCGTGCAGGAGGCTTCATCGTATCTGAAATTTAGAAGATTTACTTTTCAGAATTTCAGCCTTTCTCGGCATATATTGGAACTAAGGCTTGTTTCTAACAACGATTCTAGCTGTTAGCTATTCAGTTGTTCAATAAGTTGTTTATATATATATGTATATATAATTTTAAAGCGTTTTTGGAACTTTTCGGTTTCCAGCAAGAATTGACAACATTTCCCTGATTGGATTTTGTGTAATCTTAAAATTATCTAGTGAATATTACCTCTTGATATCTATTTAATGTCCTTTTCTAAGGAAACTAGTGCATTATAAATGATTTCCTTCCTTCTTCGACTACCACGGTGTTAAATGCACCACGTTAGCAGCTCCATCATAGACCTAAACCGAACACAATGGCAGCTTTTTATTTATTATAATTTTTTATTGAATGTATCAATCAAAAGATGAATAATTAAGATCATAAACAATAATAATATAAAACATTAACAGTGATGAAGATGACATTCCGTGGCGAATATGACATAGGGGATTAATTTAGATCCACTAACATGACCTCCATATTAATATTTATACGATTATAAGTTGTCAACTGAATCAAGCGTTATTCGATTGTCAATATTTTTCCAAATAATTAATTAACATCATCTTCCTTTTATTCTCAACCCAGAGCATAAATAACTTCGAGTTCGAGATAGGTTAAGAAAATTGCATCCCAGAAAGTTTGAGGCTGAGCCTGGAATTGTAACAGAACTTAATCTAGTGAGAAATTGATTTCAGAACTTTTAAATAATATTACAGTGAAAGTAATTATAATTGGTCTTCCTGTCTTCTTACAGTAACAGTAATCTTGTGGTCCTTTCTACAAGGTGAAAGAGAAAGGCTAGGAAGCATTCGTCCAATACCTCTATTACTCTGAGGTGTATCTGATTTCGTTGCTATACTGTATCAATAGGGAATTCCCTTAATCACATAAGCGCACATATTGGTGTATTTGTCAAATTATTTTAATCCGTCATTAAACATTAATTAATTACTCTATATCTATAATTATTTACTCTATCTATAATTAATTACTCTCTATAATCCTTGTATCCAACTCTTGTATAAATATTAATTTTTATTCCCAGTCAGCATTTTTGAGGCATATAAATATGGAATACAAGCTCGCCGAATTCGCATGTAACATTTGACCTTTATTTTGTGTCTGATTTTTATAATACTTTTAAAATATTCGAAATTTTGAACCCAAAGCCTAAAATAAAAGAAAAACGAATATTGCTAATAGAAAAAAATATTATTCAGAACTAAAAATCCCATACCCTAAACTTGTGTAAACATTAAATGAAATTAAAAAAAAAAAAACTAGAGCCGGTGTGACTTTTGCCGTGCCAGCTTGATCCTTTGCTTAATGTGACAAGAGAAGGTTAAATGTCTATCTAAAGTGACGCCAAGGTAGACGATCGAGGTGGAGATTTTTTGATCAGCTCCTCCAATGGTGAAGTGTGTGGGTTAAGGCTTCTTTAACTTCTGAAACGACATGACAATAGAATCAGTCTTCGCAGGCTTCACTCTGATACCGATCGCTTCTAGTTCTTCTACAATGCTGGCTGAAGCATTTTGTGCCAGGGTGAGTGCAGTCCCCGCGTTGACGCTGGAAGCATAAATATATGCCACCTATGGAGTGCCATTACTGGCGCCGTGTAAACGACGAACAGTATTGGCTCCAATTGTATTCTCAATTTTTTGTTTCCATTATATCATCGTGTGTAAGATCGCAATCAAATGTGTTAAATATAAATTTCCAACTCTTGGAAACTAAAACAGTTGAAATAAAATATTAATAAATAAATAAAAAAAAATTTGCCTACAGAAATAGTGAAATCTTATTCATTAGAAATTGGCATCTACTAATATTTTAACCAATTGTAAGTTTAGTAGGCAGTTACCTTCCACACCTTCAAACGAAATCTACTTGCTTTAGGAGCTGTATTGCGTAGTGAAAGGTAGTCAACTATTGGGTTGGCAAATAAGTTCTCTCGGTTTTTCTGTTTAGTTTTATGTCACTATGATACAATTCATATCTGATGAATTAATCCCTAAGGTGGAGTGTTTATCCTGTTTGTAATATGTCAACAACTGTATCCTTTAACTTTTATTGAAACTAGCTTAGTATTGTGTTTGCTATTACACTGTGAATATTGAATAAAATATTCATGATCAAGATATTTTGTAGTATCATTTTAAAAAAGATATGCGTGCTGCAGGAGCTCATAGAAACATTTGCATTGTTTATGAGAACGGTGCCTTAACAGAACGCACCTATCAAAATTGGTTTGCCAAATTTCATTCAGAAAATTTTGACATCAATGATACTCAACGGTCTGGTCGCCCACATGAAATTGAAATGAGCAATGTTAAGGTCATTATTACTCAAAATCCCACCCAATCAGTGTTATGGCCCTAAACGTGTCGCACACAAGCGTAGAATACTATTTGAACAAGCTCAGCTATGTTTCCAGGCTTAATCTTTAGGTCTCTCACATGATTTTTTTTTTTCAAAAATCACAAAAAAGTGTTATAACTTCAATACGACTTTAGCTATCTACAAGAAATTTACGGCCACATAAACTATAATTAATAACATCAGCAGGACCTTCGTAAACAAACTACAGATGGAGATAAAATAAAAAAATTAAAAATTAAATAAAAACCTGTAAGGAGTTTTTGTTTATTCATTCCTTATGTAGACATTAAATAAAAAAAAACAACATTCATATGGCTTTGAAGTGCAATAATTGAGCTTTCCAACGGATATAGTAACATAGAATTTGGAAAACATCCTGAAGAGAAATAAATAATCGCATGGGTGTTGTGTTCCACCAAGACAACGCTTGGTCCAACGCCTCATTGGTCACTCGCAATAAATTATTGAGCCTTGGATGGGACCATTTTGCCCCACCCTCCCTATTCACCAGACCTACCTCCAAGAGACTACTATTTATTCAGGTCTCTACAGAACTCCATGAATGGAAAGAAATCACAAAAGGAATAGGACATCAAAAACCACTTGAATCAGTGTTTTAACACTAAACTCCAGACATTCTATGAACATGGCATGATACAATTAGTGGAAAGATGGGAAAAAGTTACATTAAATAATATTCAATATATTGTAGATTAAAAAAAAACATTGTGTCTATAATACGTTGAGTTTTATTTCACTCTGAAAAACCGAATGGACTTATTTGCTTACCTAATACTACATCAAGCATAAATAATCGTAGACTTTAATTTCCTTATCAATCCACCAGTGTTTTAGTAAATTTGCTAGTACTTTTTCTTAAGATGAATAGGATTTCCTGACTTGTATATATAAATTATTTATTTATTATTTGAACCATTTTCGTTTTTCGGAAATGGGCAATTTGTAATTAACACATTTGATCACGATGATATAAAACAAACCAAAATAAATTGAGAAATGCTTAAAACATTCTGAAATTTTACTTATTGTTAGTAGTTTGAGCTTTAACTGTTTCAAAATATTCACGAGATCTCACAGAGCTAAAATCAGTACAGCCGTGCGCTCAAAAAAGCGATAAGTACTTTTTAGCGAATAGATTAAATCAGATTTTTACATATTGTATTTCAAAACACTCACGTGGTAGGTATCACCAAATCACCTGACATACCTTTTAGAGGATAACCTAAACAAATACAGTTCCGCGTAGCTTCACCATAGTCGGATAAAATGTAATTTCAAACTACATACTGTTTACATATGAAAGTGAGTCAAAAGATGCGGTTGTTAGAAATTGTATCGTTTAAGGATACCTCCTCTTATCGTCATTCTTGTTGTCACCACGAAACTTCGTTAAAACTATTATACTTTATCCAACTATCTCCACCAAGGCTATAAAGTGAAGTAATTTTATTTCTTGCCTGCGAGTAAGTAAACCAGATACCCAAAATAAAATTCAGTGGGAACTCATTTTGAAAGCGTTCTTCTTGCACATTTGTACCACATGCAATAAAATACCACTTCATTGCAGTTTTATAGTCCACGGTATTGATCCTATTTTATCAAATTATTAACATCCTCCTAAAACTTCGTGAATGCCTTCATCTTATCGTTACCTACAACTTTTAATTTACAAATTAAAAATTTTAGAAATTCTTGGAAATTGTTCTCATTATATTAATTAATATTAATGAGGTATTAAAAATTAATGAATCCTCATTTGCTTTCCACTTGAATCGTAAGATAATTTGATCGAAAAATAGTGAAAAAAGGAAGAGCTACAAAAATATTAGGCCGGTCGGCTTAAAAAAAAACTTCGTTATTTTCACATGTTGAGAGTGGAAACGTATATTAGTAAACGAAGAAGCTACAAGAATGTATATTAATTACACATACCCCAGGGACGATCCGTCAGGATAGTGAAAAGGATAATATGGCTAGACGTACTATCCTTATAATATCATCATAGTATACCCGCCAGGTACCGACCTATGCCCACTAAGGGATATATAGGACCTTCTGCTTTCCGTGGAGAAGTAGAGGATCGTTAGAGCTCCATGACTCGATGTAATAGCCCTTCAAGATTCTTAACGAATGTTTAGACTGAGGATACTTTCCAAGTCATTTGAGAATTGCGGTCATGAGACTGTTCCACAAGAGCGGAGGTAAGGACGAGAAATTACCTAAGGCATAATGTTTGATATGCCTTCTCCCAGTCATCAGTCAGTTCCTGCAGCATATGATTACAACCAGTCTTAGATAGATCCTTAGAAGGGCGAGTCATTCTCGTCAAATCGGCTCGACCTGTGGTACAGGAACCACTGGAGTATTGCTGAGAGTGCCTAGAGACGTAGAGGAGGGGGCGGTGAAAAATGTACTATTCATATTGTTCGACACGTCCTCCGCCTTCGATAGCGTTAAGTGGCCCTGCGTTCTCCTACGGCTTCAAGGATTTGATATTCCCAGCAACTTGCACTCCCACTATAATCATATACAATAAAAATAAATTTATTATTAATTAATAGCTAACTGTTCTACAAGATCAGTGTAAGAGATTAAAATGGAACGAGCAGTTTTTTTTATTATTCAAAACACTCTGTAAAGAAAATGAAAAGATTTTTTATAAAAATGGCATTGTGTTGTTATCATCGGACATTTCGTTTTTCCAAATTGTTTTTGATGAAACGTAGAAGTGTGGAAATTAATTGAGGTTTCTGACCAAAAGTACATGGATCGTTGAAAAAAGAGTATTGCATTTGGAGCCTAAATCTAATACATTAAATATATTCGGACTGTTTTGGTTCTTAGCGCAACTGTACACCTGATTTCTAATGATACATTTGATTTTTAACGATATATCAACTCACCAAATATATATATATATCGTACCAAAATATCAAATTCTGAAAAATGTTAAAATTTTATAAACAAATATTTTAAATGATAGCATCTGTTATCATAGTTTTTCCTAAATATGTATTTGAATACATTTATTTGAATCAATAAGTGATAATTAATTTACGAACCCTTGTGATGATATACAGACCATCTTTCTCAATTTAATTTATCGAGAACATCCTGAGCATGAGTGGGATGCAGTATAAAAAGTTTCGAAAATAAAAACTTATTTAAAAAAAAAATATTTATTATAAAATGAACATCACAGTGATTATTATATATACAAACAGTTTACAATATTAGACAAACATATTTTTTACATTTACACACATTTTTTTTTTATGGCCAGCGTAAGTAATCACCAATGGTGAATTTTCTTCGAGTGATGAACCAGTTTGAGTTTGTACACGGGAACGGGCACTGGGTACGGCTTTTCAACTGGGTATGGTACCTTCTTCACCACTTTGTACGGAACCAGTTTCTCTACGGGGTACTCGACAATCTTCTCCACGGGGACGCGGACTTCCTTCTCGACCTTGACAGGGACCGGGATCTTGATGTGGTATGGCTCAAGTACCTTGTATGGCACGGGGACCTTGATCTCGTGATGAATCGGGTGAGCTACAGGCACCTTCAACGTCCTGTGGACGGGAATCACTTTGGTACTCTCGTGGAAATGCGGCTCGTGGTGATGCAAGAAGCCACCGCTAAATCCACCGCCATACCCGCCGCCGAAGCCGAATCCACCACCGAAGTCGTGCCCACCCAAGTCCAAATGATCGTGTTCCTCCTCTTCTCCACTGAAGGATTAATAATAAAAATTAAGAGAACAATTTTTTTAAACAGTTATTATAATATTTTCATAACTTGTACTCACCCGAATTCGAACCCTCGCTTCACTCTTGTTTCGCTTTGCGCAACATGTCCAACCGCAAAGGCAAAACAGATACTCAAAATTAAGGTTATCTGAGAAAAAAAAAATATAACAGTAAACTAATCAAAAAGTAACACACGAATGTATAAAATAGATAATAATTTGATGTGGGATGAAAAATAAAATAAAATGAGATCTACTTATTGATTCAAATAGCCTTAGATCACTTATTAGAAAGGAATAATATTTACATTCAGAGCTTGTGATGACTTGAAATAACATTTCATGATAAAGTAATCATTATATGATAAGTCCATTACGTAATATCGTAATTATTATATACTTTTAATCTTATAAAAAAGCGATTAAAGTGAAATCAAACATTTAATCCTTTCTACACTTTTTTTTAGCGAACCAGGAATCGAAAGTAATGGTTTTATTTTATCTTTGGTTCGATTCTAACATATAAAAACATTTATCTGTCTTAGCCATTGATTTGTATCAAGCAAAACTTTAATAAAAAAAAAAAAAAAAAAGAATGTACTATGATTAAATAACTAGACAAAAAGTCAATGGTAAGTAACTATTTCATATAGCTATCAATAAAATATTTATTGATAATATTGATTTTTAAGGAACAAAACTTCTTGAATAACCATATCAGTCTTTATTGGACTGCTTCTTCAGGGAAGAGAGATACTCTTATTCAATGGTCACCAAGCCACTTTGGTCAATGGTAATGAATGAAATGGCAGATAAAATCGCTAAGATAAGCTCGATATTGAAGCAGTCTTAAAACTAGATATCGTTCTAAAGAACTAATAAAAAGATAAAAAAGGCAAATCAGTTTCTAATACAGGAATCTATAGAGGCCAATACTGCTAAGATGCAACTTTGAATAAATTCGAAAATACAAAAATCACAGAAGAAACAACTTGGTAGGTAAATTCAATTAAACTAAATTTTTTGAGTTTTTACATTATTAATTAATTATTTAATTAATAGTATACCCTTACAAATGTTTAAACATGATATTAATTATTTATTATTTAGCAGTTTCTTTTTGCGATTATATATAAGTGACCAACTGTTAGCTTGAATACTAATGTATTTCTAGCTGGTGTGAGATTAGTATTTATTCCATATCAAAAAAGTTTTCAAAATTTTAGAGAATAATTAAATCTCTTAGAAACAACAAAATTCAAGTCTGACTAATATAAGTAACATTTCAATCATTAGTAATTTCGTTGGAATTAGAAATTTTTGTGTGTGTATATATATATATATATATATATATATACACAAAAATTTCTGGATACATATATATATATATATATATATATATATATATTATATATATATATATATATATATATATATATATATATATATATATATATATACATAAAGATATATGATCCATTTCATACATGATTTCTTTATATATGATCCATAAAACAGACCTGCTAAATAGATTTGATAAACCAAATTATTGGTTTTATTTTAATAATAACTTTGTAAGTCTTTAGAAATATATACATATATGTGTAGCTCTTATAAATTTTGATAGCTTTATTCCATTATTGAAATTGGACCAGTCATATCAGCTGTACTAAGATATTTACTGGAATCCAAAATTTGAATACTGACACTCACAAATAAAATAATACTTTACAAAAGCTAAGAGAAGGCTCACCGTGTTCATTGCGGGCAGTGGTTGTGATCTGCTGAGCTCCTGTAATTACTGAGCTATATATCGCCGCTCTACTCCCCACCCAAGTCGTTACGTATTGAAGTTGCCGTCGTATGTAACGGAAGAGTGTCTAGTAAAAGTACCAAACAGTCACCGGGTTATTAGGACATCAATTAGAATAGAAGTGGTATCAACCGCATAATACACAAGATAATCGATCTATTAGCCAGTGTTGGTCCACATTCCAAAATTTTCTTAAAACACTGAAAATTCTGATTAACTTCTTACTACTTTTTCCATAAAAACTGGAAACTGAATATAATTTTCACTATACGTCCTAAATAGAGACTATAGAATTCTAACTACAATTAGAATACTAATTCTACAGATGGGTGTCCACTGCAACTGTGAACGTTCGTGTATGGTCGTTCTCGCCAGGTTGCAATTCGGTCGAGGGATAGGAAAAACATTGAAGCACGCCGAAAAAAATTTAACGACCGTTAAATTTAATCGAGATGGGTTATTCGGTTAAACGGTGATATGGTAAAACGTGAAAAAAATAAATACACGGTGGGCCAGAACCCCCAAACGTACACTCCCACATCCATATAAATTGCATATCTTTGTGTTCCTTGTAACTATTTATTTAAAAAAAGCCAATGTTCCCCAAAAAAAAGTGAACGAACTGCCCCAAAATGGCGTCTAAATATAGCGGACTGACGACTTTGACTTTAGTTAGTTTTTTGGACACTGAGAATCAGCATTTGGCTTAATTTCATCATAATTAGTCTTTTATTAAAGGTGGATAGTCAGACAATAAGCAAACATGAAAAAATATTCAAAAATAATTGGTTTAGGTAGGAAAAAACACAAGTAAAGTCAATTTTGTCAACAACAAAATTTTCAAGCTATCAGATTCGTGTAAAGCTTCCAAAATTTTGTCTGACTTTATTAAATCTGTTACCTACAATGTGGTCTGAAACTATTAATAATTAGTAATTTTTGGCCGTTTTTGCGATTATTGAAATTCTACCACAGCCAAACGCTTTCAGTTAGTCACTTGTTGAGAAACTACCCACTGGTAGCACTCTAAAAACAAAATGTGTTTACAATAAGAGATCTCGAAGCCATCTTCTTTTCAGACACCTCGGAGAGTTATCAGGATACTTCGGGCATCATGTCGCCCGCATGTTATCTCGATAGATTTCTAAATATTGGTCAAGTTTTATTAAATCAGATTCCTAAAAAATAGTCTGAAACTATTTACTTCTCAAATTCGTGAAAAGTTTCCACAATGTTGTCAGAATTTATCAAATTAGTTACATACTGAGTGATATAAAACTATTTCAACTGTTTTTTTCCTGATGCTGATGGCATATTTTTTGGTAAATGTTTCAAATTTCACGTCAGATTCGTGAAAAGCTTCCAAAAAAATTATTCAAATTTTATAAAATAACAATACTACTGTGCTCTGAAAGTATTCTAACAGTTTTTTTCCTGCTGCTGACCACGCAACTCCTGGGGCTTTTTTAGATTTTTAAAGCTGTCAGATTCGTATAAAGCTTCCAAAATTTTGTCTGACTTTATTAAATCTGTTACCTACAATGTGATCTCAAACTATTCCAACTATTGGTTTTTTGCCTGCTGCTGATCACGTAATTTTTGGAAGTTTTTGTGATTATCGAAATTCTACCACAGCCAAACGCTATAAGTTATCGGTCTGACTAGAGGAGTTTTGGCATTAAGGTTATAATCTCTACTGTTTTCAATTTTCAAACCTTCTGCCGCTGATCACGTGGTTAACTCTTCGGTCCTTCCCGGACTATGTTATGAAATTGGAAAATATTACCTACCGCATTCCGCAGAGCAGTGTGAATAGATATTGCATTTATTTATTTTTTATTCTTACGATTTTGTCTTTGAGATGAATTCCATTTATTACTAATCACGGACACACTCCTCCGTATATATATATATATATAAGATAAACCAAATTAAAGATACTTCAAAGAAATTTTGAAGATTCGGCACACCGGCACAGCGACATCAATAAGGGTAAGGCTTAATTGATATTAAAGAACATTTAATTGTACATTGATATACAGAGCTTTATCGACATCATTAGAGTCGTTATGAGAAAATCTTAAAAATGTGTAAATCGATGAGACAAAGTGACACTTCCAGTCAGCTAATTTTAAGGAAAAAATTGCTATAACATTCCAGATATAATATAGGTATTTTGGCCCATCTTAAATACGTAGTACCCGTTTCGTACGAATTTCGTTTCTGGCCTAGGTGAATCACTCTCATGATTCTTGTTTTGAGGTGCTTAATTTGTATTTTATGTTTGGCTACTTTCCACCGAAACACCCTGTATATTACATATGTAGGTAAGTGAAAGTAAAAATATATCACCTTTATAGCTCCATTTGTGCTGAAATTATTAATCAGCAATAATTGGGCAAAATATTCTTCCGTAGCAAAAAATGTTTAGCGTTAATTTGTAAATCATGTTTTGATAGTTTGATTGAGAAGTTCTTCACAATTTATTTTGTATTGTTACTAGTTAGGACCATCTGAAGCAGAAAAAACATGTTTGCCTATCATTAAGTATTTAATCAGATTTTTTGAACAAAATATTTTCAAAACAAAATACAAAATACCAATTTTGCTGAAATCATGCAATTATCTTTTACAATCCCTAGAGGAAGCAAGGTTAGAGACGAGAGGATTCGGATGGTTCTGAAGTTTATTATGGAAGGATCGGTATCAGGATTGGGTCAAATCGGAAACATAAGAAACATTAAGGTCATTATGGATTATTTTATTGGTGACAAAGTAAGGAGCATTGAGGATTTTCCGAAGGATTTTGGATTGTAAGGATTGAATACGAGAGGAATTCGATGGCTTAGTGGAGCCCCAGAGCTCAACTCCGTAAGTCCAAATAGGTCTTATTGTAGTCATGTATATGAGTCTTTTGTAATTGACTGGGAGGTTAGAGCGTTTATCTAGTAAGTGCTGGAGTAGTCGGAAACGTCGAGCTGTTTCTTGTCGTTTCAGTCTGGTATGAGGATTCCAAGTTAGGCGTTTGTCTAAGTGGAGTCCAAGGTATCGGATTTGTTCAACAGGAATAAGTGGGGTATTATTGTAGGTCAGGATAGGTTTACGTCGAAGGGTAAAGGTGATTTGATGGGATTTATTAAAATTTATTTTAATCCTCCAGTTTTTACACCATTCTTCAAGGCTTGTGATGTGTGATTAAAGAGTTTGGGATGCAATGGTTGGGTCATTATTAACGGATAGGGCACATGTATCATCGGCATACGTGGTAATAACAGTGTTAGGATGGGTTGGGATGTCAGCTGTATAAACTGTTTAAAGGATAGGACCAAGAATACTACTTTGAGGAACACCAGCGGACTGGGAAAAGGGGGATGAATAAGTATTGTGATTTACTTTGAAGTATCTATCAGTTAGATAGGAACGGATAATGAGGAAGTATGTAGAATTTAGGAATTTATGGAGTTTGTAAAGTAATCCCGGGTGCCAGACTCGATCAAAAGCCTGTTCTACATCGAGAAAGACTCCCGTGCAGTACATTTCACTCTACAATGCAGAGGAGACAACATCCACCACACGATGCCATTGCTGGATAGTGGAATGGGATCTGCGGAATCCAAACTGGTGATCTGGGATTATGTGATTAGAATCTAGAAATGGGTACAACCGTTTTAGGATGAGTTTTTCCAGGACTTTGCCCATGATGGATAAAAGAGAGATAGGACGGTAAGAGGATGGGTTTATGTATCATTTTGATAATAGATAGTTTCCAAGGGTCGGGAAAATATGTGGATCGGAGTACAGCATTATATATATTAGTAAGGAATAGAATGGCTTTCCGAGGACGTAGTTTTGGGATCTGGGATGTAATTAGGTCATGTCCAGCAGCTTTGCGGGAAGGTAACCTGTGAATGATGTTGGATATTTCTGAAGGATGAAAGGCTTTAGGTGGAAGAGACATTTGGAGTGGGATATCCAGTTCTGCTTCAATATATTCAAGGTGATTTGGGTTGAGAATATCGGGATGTGGATTAAAGGTTTTAAAGAGGTGGTGAGCAAATATTTAGGATTTTTCTTCGTCCGATTTGGACCAGGTTTGGGCTTCAGTGAGTAGTGGATGGTTGCAGTCTTTAAATTTCAGGAGCCTTTTAGTGGTCGTCCATAGTGATTTATCGGTAGGTGTAAGTTTTTCAGTAAAATTTAGTAAATTTTTGTATTTTCTAATTTCTGATTTTAATTTGCTAGTCAGTTGGGTGTAATGAGCTTTATCTGTTGAATATCTAGTTCGACACCACTTCGATCTTGCTCTGCGTTTTTCCTTTAAAAAGATACGAATAAGCTGTGGCAAATTAGTATTTTGTGGGTTGTTAATCTTGTTGATAAAGGTGTTGTCGAGTCAGTCGAGAGTATGACAGTGTCGCCAGACACATCATCGAGTAATGTGCCTGGTGTCTGTGGAATATCAGAAGAGTAAATTGAGTACAGACCCGGACCTAAAATACTGCCCTGCGGTACTCCCGCGCCGATTCGGCAATAGTCGGAGTATTTAACATCCTGGTTAACAATAAAAAATCCATCCTCAAGATACGATCTCATGATTAAATAGTATGTATGAGGAAAGATCGGTTTAATTTTACAAAGTAGACCATCATGCCACACTTTATCAAAGGCCTGTGAGACGTCTAAGAAAGCTGTTGTGCAAAATTCCTTCTTTTCCAATGCCACAGCAATTGTATCAACCACTCTATGACATTGTTGTATGGTAGAGTGTGCAGGTCTAAATCCAAATTGGAGATTGGGAATAACATTGTTTGCTTCTAAAAATGGATAGAGCCGTTTTAATAATAATTTTTCAAATACTTTGGAAAATAAGGGTAAAAGACTGATAGGCCTATAGGACGTGATTTGGTCTAAAGGTTTGCTTGGTTTCGGTATCATTTTTATGATTGAAAATTTCCATACTAGAGGAAAGTAAATAAGTCGAAGGATAGAATGTAAATAGCTGTCAGGAAGATTAATGCTTTTTTGGGTAGAAGTCGTACAATTTTAGGTGTGATTAGGTCAAAACCAGGAGATTTTCTGCGAGGTAATTTTTTAATACAAAATTCTATGTCCGAAGGAGTTATAGGGGGAGGAGGTAGAGAAAGGGGAAGAGGAAAAATGAGGATTTGTTGGACGTCTGAGCAGTGCTGTTGGTCAGGCAATTCTGCATGTGGATGAAATACGTCTGTAAGATCAGTAGCAAATAAGTCTGCTTTAAGGATGGTAAATACTCCGACTATTGCCGAATCGGCGCGGGAGTACCGCAGGGCAGTATTTTATGTCCGGTTCTGTACTCAATTTACTCTTCTGATATTCCACAGACACCAGACACATTACTCGCAACTTACGCAGACGACACTGTCATACTCTCGACTGACTCTAATCCGATCACAGCATCTCAGAAAGCACAGATTCATTTAAATCTTCTACAAGACTGGCTTGATAAATGGCGCATAAAAATTAACATTAAAAAATCTAATCAGGTTACATTTACACTTAAACGCTCGGATTGCCCTCCACTGACACTTTACAACACTCCTTTGCCAAATCATACAGAGACAAAATATCTAGAACTCACAATGGACAGACGACTGACCTGGAAATCACACGTGACTATATTAAAAAAGAGATTGAACCATCGATTGTCACTACTAAGACGAATGCTACACCATAAAAACAAACTATCACTTTCTAACAAAATTACTATATACAACATGCTACTAAAACCAATATGTACATATGCCTCTCAGGTGTGGGGCTCATGCAAAAAAAAACACACTTACAGACTATTCAAATTTTCCAATCAAAATTTTTTCGTTATATCACTCATTGTCCCTTCTACTTAATCAATAAATCACTACAAACACCACAAGTGACTGATGTAATTAAAAAATATTACAAAAATTTTCATGACTCCCTAGCTGGACATCCTGATCCACTTGTACAACATGTACTTGTACCACTACCACAGAATCCACTAAGAAGACTCAAACGCCTCTGGAGCAGCAAACACATCTGCTAGATTGAGAGTCACGTTAGGAGTGCCTTCACTGGGAGGTTTCTCCAATCACTCATTCACGCTAATCCTCAAGAGGAGGTTCGCTAACGGACATCACATTTACAAAATATGCCAGAAGGCATTTGTAAAATTGCTCAATAAATAAATTTATTATTATTCATTGACTTATTTTGGTTTATTATTTTCAATAATGAACCATTGTGATAGGCCAAATAATTCAAACACTTAACCCCCTCTCAAAATTTGAGATTTCAAGATTCAGGATACGTAGAATTCGAAAAATGAATAAATATTTTTTTTTTTGTCTATCCGCGGTCCGCCGTTCACGCATTTTCACCGAAACTACTCGACCATTTTTTTTTCAAATTTGGATAAAAATCAGAGCTCACCCGAAGATGATCCTCCTTCATCGACATTACTATCCGCCTTTTACTTTCAAAATGGCTGCTGGAAACCTGTTTTGCTACAGACTGTAGCCCCTAAACGAATGTACCGATTTCAATGAAACTTCGCTAAAGTTATTTTCCTGGCGTTCTTTAAATTTATCTATATAATATACTTCATCGAAAAGAAGAAAAAAGTTACGAGGGATGCTAAAATTAAATTCCGAATAACTCAAAAAGTATATACTTTTTTTTAGATATTGCATATGGTTTTTTATTTGTTTACGGAATTAAAAAAAAAAATCGTTAAAATTGGACAATTATTAGCAAAGATATGGTTTCCTTTTTTTTTTTTTTTTTTTTTTGTTCTTCTGACAAGGTTATATCCTTTGTTTTAGTTTTTGAATTGTTAATGTATCACTGAAGTAATGCTAGTTTTTTTTTAGCATATTACTAATGATTAAAAAAAAAAACGTTTAGTCCAATAATTGGAATCACCTTTTATTTACTTTTCTTTGTAACTAGGAAGGTTATCTTACTTTAGATGTACAATTGTTTGGAAATAATAAACCATTGTGAAATAATTAGCAGCTTTTTTTCTAATGGAACCAGACAAAAATTTCAATTTAGTAAATAAAATTTACAGTAAGCACAATAGGATGGAAGTAATCTCCCTTAGGGAGTCATTAAATACCGTCAATATTCCCACTCCTTTTCACCATTATATTTAAGATAGGTTCATGTATATACGAACCATTACTTAGTTACAGACTTCTCAGCATCAGTACTTTACTTACACAATCAATAATACTTTCATTATATTCATTACTTAAATAATACTGACAGTAATAAATTAATTGATTCGGTAAGCTTCATCTCATCGTATTGTACAAATATATTATTTACAAAAATTCTTGGACTAAGGGAGAAGAAAATCTCGTAATTATCCATTTTTCTTCACTAGATACGTAAGATAATTCGAGCATAAAATCAAGAAAAAAAGGTGCCTTTCAAAAACATTGAGCCGTTTGGCGTGACCTACATCTTCAAATTGTCAAAATAACGAGATACATAGGGCAAACGGCCCAGTAATTTTGTAGGTCACCTTTTTTCTCAATTTCGTGATCAAATTATCTTATGATCCCAGTGAAAAGGAAGTGCTGTTTATAATTGTTTAGTATCTAATTAAATAGACAGAGTTTACCGATCCCCAAATTGAAAATGTCCCAATTCCAAGAGTTTTTGTAAATAAAATAGTTGTAGGTTACGATGAGATAAAGCTATAAAGTAAGTTTCAAGTTAATAATTTGATAGAAAGGAGTTTGTAACACGGACTATAAGCTATACTGTACTTTTTGAAAATTTGATAATGCATTATCAATAATGAATGGAATTTATAGTAATAATGAAGAGAAGAATAGTTGGGGTGGTCAGTCAAAAAATAAGGCAAAAATAAATGATAATATTTATTTTTACATATGCCGACGTTTCGACCTGAAGTTCAGGCCTTCATCAGGGCTAAGAAAATAACCAGATAACAAGGTATGAGAAACATAAGTAGTAATAGTAAAAAAAAAAAAAAAAATTATTAAAAAAAATTAAGTAAAAGTAAAGTTTTTTTTATATATATTTTTTTTTTTTTTACCATCACTACTTATGTTTCTCATACCTTGTTATCTGGTTATTTTCTAAGTCCTGATGAGGTCGAAACGTCGGCATATTTAAAAATAAATATTATCATTTATTTTTGCCTTCTTTTTTGACTGACCACCCCAACTATGCTTCTCTTCATTATCCACGACAGTCAACCATTTACCAATTATAGTAATAATGCATTAGTATGTCACTAGTTCTACCCTAAGAACTATTTTTTACTAAAACTCAAAACCAAAGAAAAATAAGGGTAAATATTAAGACTGTGGTGGTGAAAGACACATCTGTTAAATGTTGATATCTGAACTTGGTAGACTGCAACGACTATTATATCTTTAAAAAAATCATAAATAATTTACACATTTAGACAATGATGATCTAAGGTTTATTATGTCTTTAGTCCCAATAAACAAACCTTATACTTAAGAAGATTAGCTTATACCTTACAATTAGATACTTCGATAATAAAAATTCAATTTAATACATACAGATAGATATAAAATTATTAAAAACATATATAATTGAACACAATAGCACAATGGCTGGTTAACTCTTCAAATTGGTGACTGATCAAATCCTCGATTGGCATATTCATTTGGACTTCGTTTAGGACAATAAGGAAACTCAGGATCTCCTGGGTAGACTCCAGGACGGTTGGGTACAACACGCCACCCACCTTTTCTGGTCCAATCATTAGCGTTATACTTGAAATAGTATGTTCCTCCATATATCAAAGCCAGACCCATTAAAAATTTGCTAGTACAATACCTTGTCCACATAGCAGCATTTGCTCCTATTACTGGTTTCAATATTTTATAAACTGCATTTAAAGGTGCCCTGTAAAATCTCTTAATAGGATTTGTTAGTTCTCTTTGTAATTCACAAACTTCTACGGGTTCACAATCTGATAAAATTTGATCTTTGACCCATTGTGCCCTCCATCTACGCTCCTCATCAGTCATACCCCGTAACCTTTCTCTTTCACGACATAACTCAGTTTCTAATGACATGGGTTTTACTCCTCCTGTAGGTGATGCCATCTTCTCCTTTTTTATGTTTTTTAACAATTATTTATTATGGCTGAAAAAATATAAAAATTGAAAATGAAAACTTAATTCAATCACAATATTCGTATTTAAATAATGAATAAATTTCCCTTTATTTAATACACCACTTATTCTGACATTTTCATTTAATATTCTTAATACAATTGGCATAGTATTTGCTATTTCAAAGATTAAAAATCAGGTATCATTGACGTAACTATATATAAAATGATAAAAAAAATTTAAGAATAAAAAAAAAATTACTGAGGAATACTTAGAATAGTTTCTTCGAATATTTAAAAAAAAAATAATATGTCAGGCATATTAATAATGTATTGTATGCATCCAGATACAGTATATGTTATATAAATGTGTCTTAAGCTTAATGAAAACAGTTTACCTTGACAATTTAAAAACCTCTAATTTAAATAAAATCAATAAACAGTAAACCTTTGGCATGTCTAGGCATCTGTTGAAGGCCTAATGATTGATGTTTTCAAGATGGTACCAAAAGCTCTTCAATAAACAAATTAAGAGAAATCGTCTAGAACCTAAACTTTTCATAAATAAACTCAAGATAAAAAAGAATGAAGCCAATCCATAATGTATAACACACATTAGTAATAAAAAACGCTACAATATATGAAAAATTTGTATTGACATATTTACTAGTAATCGTCTATTTAATCTTGATTCTCTTGAAAGTATTAAAATACCTTGGACATTAGCACTACCTTGGACATGGGCAATCACTTAAAAATTTGTCAGAACTGTGATTAAAACTAAAAAAAAAAAATCTGAACTATAGAATACATGTTATACAATTTCAGCAACGAGTAGTATAATTAAATGAGCAGTTGTATAATTTGTAAAATGGGGATTAGCCCTACATTGGGCGAACTGGAGGTACCCCCTAGTTATTATTTAATATTGTTTTCCCATTTTTATTTTCTATTTACAATTCCTGATGTTTTTCTCCTCTTTTCCTTTTTGTTTTGCCTATCTCTTACTCTACTACGAGCACGCCAACAGGTTGTTAACTATTTCAAGGAATTGAGGTTTTAGCCTGGCTATCACGTTCTCCAGATTTGAACATCATTGAGCATTTATGGGATAACCTCGGAAGACGAATAAGAGCGCGTGCAACACTTCCTCATACACTGCAGGATCTTGAAAGGGCTCTTCGGAAGGAATGGGCTATCCTCCAGCAAAGGGACATTTACCGACTGGTGGAAAGTATGTCGAGGCATCTTCAAGAAGTAGTGAATGCAAGAGGAAGAAACACGCGCTATTTATTTATTTACGCGATGATGTTATTAATTTCATTTAGAATAATAATGGTTCGTTTTTCATTTTTTTTTTCTCTAATCTTTCTTACCCAACCACATTTTGTTTACTAAAGGTAAAAAAGATTACAAAATTCCATAAATACTAAGTATTATCTATAAATATTATGTATCATATGCAAATACAACTTTTAGATATATATTTTTTCATGTTTTCATCTAAAAATATTTCTGCTTTGGATTGGTCTATTGATTTTAATGAATAAATAGGTAATCTTTTTGTTTGTTTTCAATTAGGAATGTCAATATAGAGGACAATAACCCTTAATCCTTAATTCAATGAAATGATTCTAGATTCCAATGTTTACTTTCTATCGAATTAAAATGTTTATTCAGTATCATTAGTTCAGTGCCGTTTCTTGCAGCACATTTCTTAGTCTCCGGCTTTTAATTTTTTAAATATTAACTTTTAAAAATGCCTCTTAGTGCTGAGGATGTTGCGCGTGGTGTGGCACTTATTGATGATTGCTCGAGAACACAGCCATTGGACTATGGACGAATGGAGTGCTGTACTTTTTACAGATGAGCCAAGATTCGCTCTTCGATCTCCAGACGGGCGTGAAAGGGTGTGGAGAAGAAGAAACGACAGATATGCAGCCTGTAATTTTTCCCAGAGCCAACCTTTCCAACGTGGTTCCTAAATGGCGTGGGCTGGGATTTCAATGGAGCGCCGCACAGAATTGGTTGTTGTTCGTGGAGTGTCTTTGACGGCCATTCGCTATGTAGATGAGATTTTGGAACCTCATGTGTTCCCTATCCTCAACGAAATCGGCGATCGTTTTATTCTAATTCACGATAATGCACGCCCACATGTCACCCGCATAGTGCAGACGTTCCTTCAACAGAACAATATTGAGGATTTAGCCTGGCCAGCACGTTCTCCAGATTCGAACCCCATTGAGCATTTATGGGATAACCTCGGAAGACGAATAAGAGCGCGTGCAACACTTCCTGATACACTGCAGGACCTTGAAAGGGCTCTTCGGGAGGAATGGACTATCCTCCAGCAAAGGGACATTTCCCGACTGGTGGAAAGTATGCCGAGGCGTCTTCATGAAGTAGTGAAGGCAAGAGGAGGAAACACGTGCTACAAAACGATGATGTAATTAATTTCTTTTAAAATAATAATGGTTCGTTTTTCAATTTTTTTTCTCTAATCACATTTTGATTATTAAAGGTAAAAATGATTATAAAATTCCATAAATACTAAGTATTATCTACAAATACCATGTATTATATACAAATACAACTTTTTTTACAAGTGGGTGAAATATTTTTAGATAAAAACATGAAAAAATCAAGTGGGTGGAATTTTTCGCCTGTCACTGTATATATTTAATTTGTCCAGCTTCATATAAGCTCAACATCAATTTGAGCATTCCATTTCTAATGTTTTCACTGTACATTATATTATGTTTCCATTTCTATTTCATAATAGTTATAATTATATCACAATGATTCAATACAACAGATATGTTGTACCGAAACAAAGACACAAGGGTATAAATCTCTCTTTTGTATTAGGAGAATAGGAGCTCAACACATATATAATTAAATAAACAGTTGTATAATTTGTAAAATAATTGCCATAGAAGAGCAGCACTGTCAAGGCTAGAGGACTGGGCTAAACATTTGAGCTCCTGTAATCCTCCTACTCTCTTAATACTAAAATAAAATAAAATATGACACTCACTAAAAACTTCTTTTACCCCAGGGGGGCCCAATTCGAATTGAAAGGTTCCCCATCTACATCAATCCAGAAGAAGTAAGTGATAGTCGTCATGGTAAGGAAATATCTAAATAAACCATCCAGGATTTCAGCACAATCAACGAACGACTTTACATGCTAAGGCTCAAAGGACGTTTTTTCAATATATCTATAGTAAGCTTCTATATCCCATCATAAATTTCATGCTATGTTAGAAACAATATTCGAAAAGATTCCCCTCATTATGGTGTCAAAATGGTGATCGGAGATATTGATGGAAAATAAAACTTAATTTATTTATTGCATTTTTAACATATGTTTGATTATTATGCTTTGTTAATGTTCATTGAATAAAGGTGACCTTTCAAACTTTTGGTTTCTGATTGTATATATAACCCTAACAGATATGAATCGGTATCAATGAACTGTAATATTGATTTCCGATCAATTTTCTTTTAATATACCTCTAATTGGGTAAGCACATTTTTTGCATACAACTATGCCAGAGAGTCAGTGAAGCAAAGTCCTCCATACCTATGAATTAGTTAATTGATCAGAATGACAGAGAAATATCATTAATATGATTATTAAGGAAATGATGGAGACCAAAGTAACATGGCGACAGATAACTCACAGAATCAGATAAGGTTTAAGAATTGTTATGATAAACTGGGGCATATTTACGACAAGACGATTACAGGAAAAACAAGGAACAAATTATAATAGTACATTTATCATTTTCTATGAATTCTATGGTACAGACTGATTTCTCCTATGTAAAGAAACCCAAATTACAATTAACTAGAGTTTACGATAAATGCATTTTATAAACTTACGTATGTAAATTGAATATTAAATAAATATTAAATGTATTAGATGTGTTAAATAGAATAAAAGTAAAATAAAATAAAATCACTAACTACAAAGGAAGATTAAAATTTGCTCTTATTTTAACAAGTTAAAAAACTCGACTTACTGTTTTCTATTTTAATTAAATGTTAAAGTAAACTCGTTAGGCCAAGCGCTGTTAATGAACCATTCATAAAACGGAAATCTGAGGTGTTCAGATAAGAAATAGAGGGTTATGTTCCAACTAAACACAATCAATAAATATCTCACTCCACATTTCAACTTCGTTACCAACTTGTAAACAAAATATTTTGTCAGATGTTAATTTAACAATCAGACAAATGGTACATAACCTTTGCCCAGATTATTAGTTAATTGATTTGATAATTAATTACAATATTATTAAAGGCAATTATATGAACCAGTGAAATCATAAAGCTGCCATAATATTTGACATACGACCTGAGACAATGAATGGCCCAAAACGAGATGTTAAGCAGACCCTACACGGTAATTCATGAATGAACGTCACAAGAAGTTCCAAGATTGCCCGCTATCGCTTTGATCATGAAGACCCTTACACGTTCAATCATTACTGATCATTACTTATGTGAAGTTTCCACTTTTTTTTCTCTCCAATTTATTGCCTACTTGACTATTTAAAGAAAAAATAGTTGAAAATGGTTAATAATAATATAGACTAGGGATATAAACAACTATTTACTTTTATGAAATTATTTACTTAATAACGAGACCTAGGTAAACTAACCTATCTAGTAGTAAGGTTAGTCTCATAGAAAATCGTTTTGACAAAAGTTAGTAAAATATAAGTCTACTACTTACAAAAATTAAGGAAAGGTATTGCGAAAATAATAAATTTGTTGAGGAAAATGGGAAAAGAACTGATAAATATACACAACGTTAAAGTTTTTTTTTTCCTAAAGTAAATTGT
The DNA here is from genome assembly GCA_928085145.1 of Nezara viridula. Classification (NCBI taxonomy): domain Eukaryota; kingdom Metazoa; phylum Arthropoda; class Insecta; order Hemiptera; family Pentatomidae; genus Nezara; species Nezara viridula. The sequence continues at coordinate 114,502,987 of OV725077.1, forward strand.
GAAGTTTCCTCATTTTTTTTTTAATTTGTTGCCCACTTGACTATTTAAAAGAAATAGTTGAAGATGGTTTAAAATTATAAACAAGGGATATGAAAAATTATTTAACTATTTACATATAATGAAAATCAGAAATTTATAATGGTTGTGAGGCCTAGGTAACCTAACCTATCCAGCAGTATGGTTAGTCTCCCCACTACTTTTACCTCAGTCCCCCCTCCACTTCTCGTGAATGAACCTTTGATTTCCGGATGTTCGGAAATCCGCAGCGCACCACCATCAGTACTTCATTCACTACCTTACACGACAATTCGGAACGTCATTAGTGCAATTCCGATTGACCGTGTAGGGTCCCCTTTAAGTGCTGAGATGGGCAAATGCGACTCTTGAGAAACAAGTGCCAAATATTTTACTCAAATCGAATGAATATTGGGAATTCAATCAGTACTTCAGTTAATCGTTTGACATCAACCGAAGCAGTAATTAAATTTTTGGATAGTAAAAAACGGTCAGTATTTGAGTAAAATACTTGGTACTCAGTTATCATAGTAGCATTTGCCCATCTCTGGTAGAGCGTAGCAGGGACCTGGGCAATTCCTTCAAAAACTTGTTCAGGGTGCTTAAGGTGTGAACATATATGTTCATTTGTCTAATAAGGTGTGTGACCACACTTTAAATCCAATTATTAAATAAAGTAGGAAAAATCCTGTATTTGAAAATTTTAATTTTGTATTTTACAGATGGTAAAAATTCTCAAGACAATTTATTCTATTTTTTAGGAAATTACTTTATTGAGATATATTACAATCTGTCACATTCAAGGACAATGGTAATAATGATAAAGAGTAGCTCATTCATACTATGCACAATAAATAAAAGTAATAAACAGCAATAAAATAATACTAAAACGTAAATGTATATAAACAAAAAGATACTAAACTAAACAAAAATAAACTAAAATTTTAAAAAATAAAGTTAAAGTTAAAAATTAAAATAAAATTAAAAATTAGAATAAATAAAATATAAATATGAATTTATCTCATAAAATGCTACTGAGATATTTGTATGAGATATATGTTACAGAAATACATAAAACACTGAGATATTTATTGATATGTAATCCAATCTATATAAAAAAATTTAACATAAGTTGCATAAGAAATAAATATAATTTGTCTTCTACTTTCCATACTGCAGAAGAATGACCACGTAGGTGATACCCGCTCCGATTATCTGAAACAATATTTGACATTGATAATATTACAATAATTAAAAGAAAGAAATATATTATTTGTTAATTTGATTATTGATTATTTGTATGAAAGAATAATTCTGGTTTAACAACATTCGCTTTTTTGGAAACCAACTGTTATCTTTTTATAACTTTATAGACTCGAATAGAAAACAAGATGGGGCTGCTGCCCCTTCCAACGTGGGAAACATCTAAGATAAAGTATCAATAAACATAAACAAAGAATTTCTATAAAAATCTAAAAATTACCAAAGACTCTGCAATCATGGGCTTAGTTTACTTCTTGTTTCCTAACCCTAATTACTTGCAGTTGTCATTAGGGCATCCTTGACGCAGTCCAGACTAACCCTAATGACAGGATAAACAGGGTTCTGAAAACTATGATTTCATCTTATGTCAAAGATAACCATCCATCACGGGACAGACATATCGCTAAGTTCGGCTTTGCGCTGACAACAGCTACACTCCATCCTTTCTTAACTTTCGACGCGAGTTATTCAGTCACGGCTCCCAATACGTGGTTAAGAAATATCTAATATCGAAGAGGATCTAACGTTAATGCTGGAAGATGTTGGTTGCGGCAAGCCCAAGAAACCAATGCTCGACGTTATAATCTTAGACGTACTCCAGTCAAGTAGTTGATGGTCAGCAAGTATGGGCTAAAACACACTCTCTCGGACTTGAGTAAATAATATACAGCCGAACTCACACCGATATATATCGGTAGTATGTAGTCAAAGAATATAGTCAAAAGAATTTTCTCCGATCTGGTGTATCAGGTAGTCAGGTGGTCAATGAGGCTGGATCGTTGGAGAACGGACACATCCAGGATTTGAAAGCCGATTCACCAGAGGGTGTAAACACTGCAGAAGAATGTCCTTCGCCATCTCCAGGAATTAAGGAGATTGTCACAGTTGATAAAATGATTAAAATATAAGAATTTGGAAAAAAAAAAAACAGGTATTGGAATTAATTTTGTTTTAAGGAGGAGGTTATACAGATCGAGAGTTGTGAGAGAAGCTGAAAACGATCAATGATTATTTTTGGTTTATGTTGTTCCTGTTATAAATAAAATGACTTATTATGGATATGTCATTAATTATTTAATATCACCTACAAAGAAGAAATAATCTGTATTGAAGAATTCACTCCCCTTTCACTGGATAAGCCCTTATTAATTATAATTTTGTCATAAAGTATAAGTTTAAAGGAACGTTACAATTTCAACCAAAAGAAGCAGGATAAAAGTTACGAGGGGTGTTAAAAATTAGATTTTCAAATAACTCAAAAAGTATAGACACATTATTGCATGGCTATTTAATAGTTTATGAAATTCCATAATATATAAAAAAAAGTTGTTGAAATCTAACAATTTGGTGCAAAGATAGAATGTTTTAAATATTTTGCAGCAAAGCTTATTTCATATGTTTTGGTTTTTGATTTTTTGAAAGTGCTATATCAACTTAAGAATTTTTTTTCTAATTTTCGTAGAAAATTAGTAATCATAAAAAAAAAAATATACATATATCTAGGTCAATATTAGGAATCATCTTTTATTTTTCCTTAAGTTACAAAAAAAGTAATGCTACTTTCGATATATAATTGTTTGGAAATGGTAAACCATTCTGTAATAATTTCCAGATTTTTTTGTATATAAAAACATTATAATGAAATATCCATTTAGTATTAAATTAAAATATTAGCTTTTTTATACTTCGTATAAATTTATACTTTAAGAAAAGTTAAACAACCAGGAATTCGAGAAAAACTTTCGAAAATGAGTAATTTTTTTATTTAAGTGGGTGATCAGAAAATCAATTTTCTAACCCCACCAGGACTGGAACTCGCAACCGGAAGATTAAAATCAATAAAAACTCTTACAGTTATTTTACAATTTACTTACTGAGCCAATTAATGAACTGTTGATACGAAAAAATCCTAAAGCCGAGAAGGTAACATCTCTCTTTGCAATCATGTGGAACTCGAGCATTTTCTGTAAAACAGAAATCAGATTCAATTAATAAGTAAATAAATTAATGTAAGTTTTTTCTTTTGTTTTAGGAGAAATTATTTTTAACAATATAAAGTAAGGCTGTATTATTTCACCATGTTTATTTTATTTTTTTGCATTGGCTACGTTTCGAATATGTTGCCATTTTTAAGCCATTTGATTTAATAATACTCCTTATATACAGTTCGAAATTGGATTATAGTCTCTATGGAATTGTTCCACAGAGACACTACCAATATTCCAACACTTCCATAGAGAATATAATCCAATTATGGACTGTTCTGTTTATAACGAGTATTATTAATTCAAATGGTATCATAGCCGAAACGTAAAAAAATGTAAAAAAAAAAAGCAAATAAACATGGTGAAATTGATGGTGAACATTTTAGAAGTATGAACTGAAATGTTAATAAAGTATTTTTCTTTTCTACTTTCACTTTGTATATGCAATATACATAAGTATTGTCATAAAATTTTCGAATCTGAGTTTTCAACAATTCACTTCATCTGAGTCCAAATAACTAAGTATCACAACATTATCTATTGTGCGTAAACAGTCTAGCTTAAAAACGAAAAATCCTACCAAACTAAAATTACATATTTGAGATAGATATATATTGTATATATCTGGAATGTTATAGCATATTTTTTCTAAAATAGGCTATACATGTTTTAAGGTCTCCTGAGTTCAAATAACAAAGCCCTTGCAAAATAATCTGTCCATGTCTTTCTGTGGGTGTGTGAGTGGTTAGCGTAGCTCAAAAATAAAAAGTTGTACAAAACTAATAAGACTTGGGAGCCCCGCTGATGATGGGGACGATAATAATACATAATTAGTATTATGTATTTAAGATTGGTATCGTCAATAACAGACAGTATAAATAATAATACTTTTATCAATAAGTTTAACAATTCACAAAAGACTGACTTGCCACAGCATATTCGTATCTTATTGAAGGAAAAACGCAGAGCAAGATCGAAGTGGCATAGAACCAGATATCCAACAGATAAAACTCATTATACCCAACTGACTAACAAACTAAAATCTGAAATTAAAAAATACAAAATTCAAAATTTACTAAATTTTACTGAAAAACTTACACCTACCGACAAATCACTATGGACAACCACTAAAAGGCTCCTGAAATTTAAAGACTGTAATCATCCGCTTCTTACTGAAGCTCAAACCTGGTCCAAATCCGACGAAGAAAAATCACAAATCTTTGCTCGTCACCTCTTTAAAACCTTTAATCCACACCCCGATATTCTTAACCCAAATCACCTTGAATGTATTGAAGCAGAACTGGATATCCCACTCCAAATGTCTCTTCCACCTAAAGCCTTTCATCCTTCAGAAATATCCGACATCATTCAAAGGTTACCTTCCCGAAAAGCTCCTGGACACGACCTAATTACATCCCAGATCCTAAAACTCCTTCCTCGGAAAGCCATTCTATTCCTTACTTATATATATAATGCTGTACTGCGATCAACATACTTTCCTGACCCTTGGAAATTCTCTATTATCAAAATGATACATAAACCCAAAAAGCCACCAGAAAACCCATCCTCTTATCGCCCTATCTCCCTTTTACCCATCCTAGGCAAAATCCTGGAAAAGCTCATCCTAAAACGCCTGTACCCCATCCTAGATTCTAATCACATTATCCCAGATCATCAATTTGGATTCCGCAGATCCCATTCCACTATCCAGCAATGCCATCGTGTGGTGGATGTTGTCTCCTCTGCATTGGAGCGCGGAATGTACTGCACGGGAGTCTTTCTCGATGTAGAACAGGCTTTTGATCGAGTCTGGCACCCAGGACTGCTTTACAAACTCCGTAAATTCTTACACCCTACATACTTCCTCATTATCCGTTCCTATCTTACTGATAGATCCTTCAAAGTAAATCATAATAATGCCTATTCATCCCTTTTTTCCCAGTCCGCTGGTGTTCCTCAAGGTAGTATCCTAGGTCCTATCCTTTACACAGTTTATACAGCTGATATCCCAACCCATCCTAACACAGTCATTACCACGTACGCCGATGATACATGTGTCCTATCAGTTAATAACGACCCAACAATTGCATCCCAAACCCTTCAATCACACATCACAAACCTTGAAGAATGGTGTCAAAACTGGAGAATAAAAATAAATTCCAATAAATCCCATCAAATCACCTTTACCCTTCGTCGTAAACCTATGTCCTCTTGTCCTACAGTATCCTTTAATAATACCCCACTTATTCCTGTTGAACAAATTCGATACCTTGGACTCCACTTAGACAAACGTCTAACTTGGAATCCTCATACCAGACTGAAACGACAAGAAACAGCTCGACGTTTCCGACTACTCCAGCACTTACTAGATAAACGCTCTAACCTCCCAGTCAATTACAAAAGACTCATATACATGACTACAATAAGACCTATTTGGACTTACGGAGTTGAGCTCTGGGGCTCCACTAAGCCATCGAATTCCTCTCGTATTCAATCCTTACAATCCAAAATCCTTCGTAAAATCCTCACTGCTCCTTACTTTGTCACAAACAAAATCATCCATAACGACCTTAATGTTCCTTATGTTTCTGACTTGGCCCAATCCAGATACCTATCCTTCCATAACAAACTTCAGAACCATCCAAACCCTCTCGTTTCTAACCTTGCTTCCTCTTCGATCCCTGACAACCCTCAGAGGCGTCTGAAAAGAAGATGGCCTCGAGATCTCCTTTTGTAAATACATTTTTAGAGTGCTACCAATGGGTAGTTTCTCAACATGTGATGTCATGCTATTTTATTCCTTTGTTCACATTTACTGAATGTATTTTTACTTGTAATACAGTTGTAAATATCACCAATAAAAAAAAAAAAAAAAAAAAAAAAAAGATTGGTATATGCCTGAGATCTTACAGCAACGTTTTCGTGAACATCGGCTAACTGGAAGTGCTAATTTATACTATCGATTATAAATATTTTTATGATTTTCTCCAAAACAACTCTAAGCATTTTGATTTAACTCGGCAACTCAATGAACTAATGAATTAAATTAATTTAAATAATGTTTGATACCATCTAGTTATTATGCTCATTTATATGTCTTAACTGGGATTAAATGCCTAATTTTCAAAATTTCTCTCTCTAACGTACCTTATTTTATTTAAAATAATTACCCATCCCATATTTTAAACTAATATAAAATTTTTAAATATAAACTATGTAAGAATTTGATAATTAACTAAAGATAAGTGATCGTAACAGAGAACAGAAGAAACCCGAGCCTGCACCTAAGCTTGGTTAGAATAGGAAGCTAAGAGTTAGAATAGGCTTCTATATGTAATAGGTGCTGAATAAAATATAGGCTCCGATAATATTATGCTCATATAGATGTACCGTTTTATTTTCTAGCATTGGTATTATTTTAATATTTAATTATATAGATCACAGCATAATAAAAATTAAAATTTGTATTTATACGAATACTTAAACCAATAGAAATACCTATAATGAAATATAAATACAAACAAAGCGACCTTCTTTAACAGTGGCACTCTTGCTGAAATAAAAAATAGGCCAATATAAATACTGATTCCCTTGTCTTCACTAATTTTTGTCTGATATAGATTTACTAAATTTCTTCTGCACTTTAAGGTTCCATTAAGTTGACAAGTCATTCATCTTTCAAGTAAACGTTTGAAATGTTTAGAGAAGTGTTTAGTTTTAGAGTTCTTCAAAAAACTAAAAAAATATAATCCGGTTCCCATGGAGACCTGCCCAGAATATTTAGTTAAGGTTAAAAACATGGATAAAAAGTAGTGTGAAAATGTCCTGGTCTTACTTACACAGTCATGATCTTGATCTTACAGATTGTAAAACTGTTACAATGCACACTAAATTACAATGTGCTCTATAATTGTCTAATTGGTATAAAAAAAGATTTAAAAAACTATAAATATGTGTAGAAATGATATTAATCTTTATTTACAAAGTCGTCATATGCCCCCTCAAAAATTTTGGTGACGCTGACGGAGCAACTTCTGGACAAATTTAGTCTATCGTATTACAAGTGAGCTAGGCATCGCGCTGATTTGCATTTTACGGCTGGGTAGAGTAGTCTCCCCTATGCTGCTCGTAGCATGGATGGCCAATTACGATATTAAATTATTCAATCATAAAGCAATAACCAATATTAATAATTTATAATAATACGGAAATTATAAAAATGATTAATTTACGATTGCTAACACTTACGTCATCAGGATTTGCCAGTAATCTTCTGTACAACAGTTTATTGATTTTTCTTGCCTAGAAAATAAAGTTAGACAGATTAGAGTTATATTTATTTTAAACAAAAATAGAAGCTTTATTTAAAAAGAGTTTTATAATGTATTAAATGCTGTCATCTTACTAAACCTTGCGACAAAACCAAATGATACAAATCGGTTGGTATATTCCCATATGTGGAGATCCTTTTTAATACTAAAGGCCTCAGTAAGGTTAAGGCAGTGGTAAGGCTACAGCATTTAGGAAGTTTTAATTTTTTTTAAATGTTTTGGCTTTAATAATTATTTTCAAAATCCTACAACATGACCTCAACATCCTACTTGTTCTAGACCTTATCCCAGAAAAATTCAGCAAATTTCACTAGAACCTTACCTATCATCCAAATCCTCTAGCACAACCTCTATCAAGCACCACCCATCCATAATCCTCCAAGAGGTTGTAGGCAGTGGGCCCGCAACCTTTTGTAATTTTTATACATTGGAGTTCTGACAATAGTCACATTTTCCACTCAAAAAATGAGTTTAAGTGGCTAAAGCGCTCTCGATCAATCTCCACTGGCTTTCGTACCAGTAATCAAATCCTTCCTTTCCGATCGATCCCAATATGTAATCGTCCCAGATCAACCTCCTTCAAAGACACTTTCCTTATCTCCTACTCTGTTTGCTATTTACATTAATGGCCTTCCCTTCCTGATCCATCACTCCCAATACCACATCTATGCTGACGATTTCCAAATATTCCTGTCCTTCATCACTTCTGTCCTATTAGCTGGCACAAAAAAGCTTCAAGAAGCTTTAAATAGAATATATGACTGGGCAGGAGCTAACAAGCTGAAGTTGAAGCGGAAAAGACCAAGCCAATCCTAATAGGCTCCAATCACCTCCTCAAAACTGTTCCTGACTTTCCAACCCTGTTCTTACATGATAATCCCTTTAAATTTTATCCCACCATCAAAAACCTTGGAATAATCTTTGATCAAACCCTTTCCTGGAAAAACCATGTGTCCAATATCTCCCGACGCACTGTTTCCACCCTAAAACACTTAAATAGCCTGCGACAACTTTTTTCTTTTGAAATTCGTAGAGTCCTGTTCACCTACTTAATATTTCCCCACTTCGACTATTGCTGCACGATATATGGAGGCGTCTCTGGGGACCTCGAGGCGAAACTAAAACGTTTAATAAATTGCTTTGTACGATTCATCTTCGGGATCCCAAGAGACCCCCTTGTTTCCTGTTTCTATGAGGAGTTGAAATGGCTTTATCCTTCCTACCGCCGTAAGTATTTCCTGGTATTCTTCCTCTTCCAAGTAATTCACTCCCGCCTTCCATCATACATCTCCGAGCTCCTTCAATTTAAATCCTTTGTCCACTCCCGCAATACCCGTTCCCAGTCTTCAGATCTATATATAATGTCCCACCGAACCGCTGCTTTCGATAAATCTTTTATTATTCGATCCTCTTCCCTATGGAATTCAAACCTTCCCCACATCCGTCAATCCAAAACCCTTCCTACCTTTAAATCCCGACTGTTTAATCTGTTTATTGATTTATTAACCTCTTCCTTAGCAAGTACTTATTCCAAGAACATTACCATACAAACAACATGCCCTTAAGTTCTATAAATTATATATTTTTAAAATAAACGACATTTCAATAACAAGTTTGGAAAAGTTGCGCACCGCTCACCCGGTCGATCACATTTCAAAGATCATTGCTTTATTGGTCTTATTGTTAACCATTATTGTCAGTTTTGTGTTTTAAACTTCTTTTTCATGAGAATAGTATTTAATTTAAGATGATGAAAATGAAAATCCGTGAAAGGTTCGGTAACATTAGTGGAAACGTGTAACGTGTTTAATGAAATGTTTCTCTTCAATGATAATCTTTATTATATTCTTTTTGTCTAACGTGTTTGGTAACTCTCTCATCATCAAAGAGAATTTAATCCGATAGTAGGTATTTGATCCATCTTATTTTCTTACGATGCAGATTAAAATCTTTTGTCAATCTTATGTCAGTACTTGAAAGCTTTCAGTGCTCGAACCACGGTTAGTAAGAGAAAATATTACAAATTTTTATAAATAGATTATATATATTATTTTTAGTTTGTATAACTTTATACATATTTCATTTTTAATATTATGTATTGTAATAATAGTTAAGATCCATGTACCATTAATCACTATAGTTTATTATTTACCATTATCGTTGATATAATATTGTATCTCAGGTTGTATTTTAAAATTTTCAGTCCTGAAGATGACCCCATGTTTGGGTTGAAACGTTGGCACAAATAAAAAAAAAAAATTATATAATGACTGCGTCCTGACTATTTATCTCCCATGATATGTAGAACAGTCGACTAACTTCTTTCAATAATTCATTAAAACCTTTTCATCATATATATTAATAAAAATGTGAATGTTCGTTTGTTCAAAACCGCTAATCTCCGAAACTTCTCCACCGAATCGCTTTGAAATATTGACATGTTTCTAACGCATTGAGGAGTGTTTTTATAAAAATTTAATCAGCCTCATTTCTTTCGTTTCGGAATAGCGGCCCAAAAACCTGTTTCGCTATAGTCTGTAGCGCCTAAACGGCTGTAACGATTTTAATTAAACTTGGCTAAAGCCTTCTCCTTCAAGTCCCTTCAATTTATGTTTATAACATCCTTCTCCGAAAAGACTATGAAAAAAAAGTTACGAGAGTTCAAAATTATATTTGCGAATTACTCAAAAAGTACACAATTTTTGTTTAATTATAACCATCATTATTTGAAAGCTTTTTTTATTCCCTGCAAATAAAAAACAGAAATCACTAAAATCGGACGATTTGGTACAGAGATATAATTCTTTGAACATTTAGTAATTTTTCGTGGGAGATTTAGAGACCGATTGCTTCTTATATAGACAATTATGTATTGCAAATTCTAGAGTTGGAAAACCAGACAATCTCTACATCTATACGCATCTAATGTATTTTCTATTTCTTTTTTTATTTAACCAGAATGAGCAACGCGTGGCCGGGTCAGCTATAAGTTTAAATTAAAATACATTTCTTTCTAAGATTTACGTTTTCAATTGTCACATTCACTGAGGTTATAGAAGGTATTAGTATAAAGCTCAACTTAGATACCACAGTTAATATGATAATGGAAAATATCCATCTTAGGAAGAAATCTATTTTAATTTAAACTCATTTATTAAACTATTGACTAATGTTTTGACATGCAATGTAAGAAAATAAGATGGAAGAAATACCTACTATAGGATTAAATTGATGAAAGGTGAGTAATTCGAAACGTTAGAAAATAATAATATAATAAAGGTCAATATGGAAGAGAAACTTTTCATTGTATATACTCAGTAATAAGTTTAATTTTGAATCTGGATTTACTTTAAACGATAAATTCCAGAAGCTATATCCTCTAAGATTTCAGAGGTTCATATTTTTAGTTTTAATTTACGAATTTAAATTTCCATTATTATGAATTAGCTACTGACCTGGCGAACAATTGACAGGAACGGAATATAAATCACGAACAATGGGTACATTGTGAGAAGAAAAAGACATGCGGTTTCATGCCCATCCAAACTTGAAATTGCGTACCAGAAGCTTAGTGAGATTGATGATACAAATGACCATGCAGTTATAGCCAGTATTTGGGCTCCAAAGTAATCTTCTAAAGTTCGACAGAGTATTATTAACTGATCAAACTTTCTCAAGAGTTCTACGTCCTCTCTGATATACTTAAGGTGTTCAATAGCGGATGCCAAAAGGGAAGTAGTTCCGGTAACTTGATCAATGATGGAATAAAATACGATGTAAACATGAATGCGTCTCATCGTAACACTCATCAGTGCTTTTAAATTGAAATTATAAAACCATCCGCTGATTGTAATGAAAATAACTGCCATGCTGCGGTATTTGATACACCATCTGCAATGATAGTTCCAAGTAATGCCGATTCTGTGGGAAAACTGTTCAAATGCGAGTAGTTCTTTAAACAAATCTATTAGTCGTTCGATTTTGAAATATAAGCAAACGAAGTTGATAATAGAAGCAGGTAGCAAAAGACACCAACGAAGTAATCCGAGATAGGCATGAATTTTCGAACTGTTCTTCTTGAAATCATCTAACGCAATAGCAAAGTTTATGATCAAATCAATAAAGAAAACTAATAGCTTCCATGAAAGTTTACAATTAAGATCCAAGGGAAATGTTCCGACAAGTTTAGGAATAGAGAAAATCTCATTGAAGGCTATCTCCGTTGAATATTTACCACCGCTCTCCATTCCCCTGAATCACAATGTTAATAGCGCTGCTAGATAGAAACCGTATGATAACAATCAACTGTTGAAGGGATATATGTGTGATCGATGGATGCTATTAGGTAAAGTGGCAAGGCTGGGTTAGTATTTATTCTCTAAATATTACTTGTAGTGGAATGAAAGTATTTTATTATATTAGCTTTTGGATGTATCCCTAGCCATACCCTATTCCAGGCGTCTCCAACGTATGAAACAAAATGTGCTTGTAAGGAACCTTAGCGTATAGTGGAAGGCAACCGACTCCTAAACCAAGTATATTGATATATTAATTTTTTCACTCCTAGACGTCAACTTCACGACAATCCATCAATGTACTTAAATAAATATATAGCTACAATCCATCCCTTTATCTACAGTAGGCCAATTTCTTATAATTCAAATTATATTTTTTATTTAGAATATTATATTATTATAAGGTTATATATATATATATAAAAGAAGGAAAATAAAGAATATAATCTGGATGGAGAATATAATAACAAAAAATGGAGGAAGAGAAAGAGGAAAACAAAAATGTTAATGAAAATTAATAAGAATGGTCATGCCATTTGAAGAATGGTCATGCCCTAGCTACCTATCATATGATTATTTCGAGCATGTTAATAAATTTTTGTGATGGGAAGATGTGATTTAGATGTCCGAAACATTTTTAGGACATTTGATTAAGATTTCTTTAAGACATCTTCTAAAACATCTTCTAAGACATAAAAAATCATATGTTAGACATCTTAAAGGTAACTGACAAAAAAAATTATTTCAGAGATTGATGCTGAGTGGTATTGGGCTCGGTGTTGGAAAGAAGCAGATACAGACCGCGTCAGGAATTATTATTTTAAATTAGTAGCTTTCAGTGCTCAAACCACGCCCAGAAGATGACCCATATGTTTGGGTTGAAACGTTGGCATAAATAGCAAATTTAATTTTTTTTTAAAAAAGACTGCGTCCTGAAAATTTATCACCCATGATATGTAGAACAGTTGACTAACTTCCTTCCTTAATAAATTTAAGTATGTGTAGGTCTTCTTTTCATGTAATTTGTAAACTTCACTGATATTTGTTTATTCCTCCTTAATTTAGATTTTGTTCTACCTTATGGAGAATGTAGGATTCTTTAACACTGATCAAACAAAACATTGAATTAGTTCAATAGATTTTTGTTCCTACCGTTTTTCAAGTGAAAACATACCTATTAAATCCGTATGCTTTTTCAATATGTATATACATACAGTACTAGGGATTGCTTATCGTGGACTAATAATCAAATACGCAATTCCCAAATGTGGAACTCTTCCACATTTTTGTTTTCAGATCATTCCATGTCAATTCAACACAAGGTCCGAACCCACAGATTTTCTTGAAATATGTCACTGTACAGAATAGATGTCTATTCGTTTTTGAATTAGGCGCAAAAACAAAATTTAAAAAATCAGGTTCGGTGCTCCCATCACACAACTTTCACTTACCACCTTTCTTTCAACAGAAATAGGGGTTGTCAGACATAGGGAAGTAAAAGTGAAAATGACAGACAGGACTTCATATTATTTAAAATAATTAATTACCAAAGGTTTTCCACAGCGACCTAATGTAGTTTGTTTATGATTATTTTGTCACTAATCATTTCCTTTTAGCACTGCTAAACATACAATTTTTAAATTTTTATATTGCTAATCTATACTAATGATTATTTAATAATATCAATGTTATACATGGTGGGCCAGACTCCCTGCCCTACATCTCTCCCACCACTTACATCCCTATAAATTGCATATCATTGTGCTCAATGTAACTATTTATTTAAAAAATGAACACAGCCCCAAAATGGCGTCCAAACATGGTGGACTGGCGAATTTAACTTTAGCTAGTTCTTGGTCAATGAGAGTCAGCATTTGGTTTAAGTTCATCATAGTCGGTCTTTTATTAAAGGTGGATAGTCGGTGAATAATATGAAATGAAAAAATTATTTGCTTAGCCAGTAAAAAATAACAGTAAAGTAAATTTATTTTGTTAAAAATTGAAAATCAAGGGTCGTTTTTAATTAAATAGCCACCAATAACGCAAAACGTGCTGAAATAAAACATCTGGAGAACATATTTCTCTTTCCAAAACACTAATTACTTTTTAAAATATTAGAAGCAGTTCTGTAGAAAATGCACTGGCCTAGGTGCCTACAAGTCTCTAGCACACCATTCAGTACTCATAAATGGCTTAATTATAGTGCTATAATGATGTTTTTGGTACATTATATTGATTATATTAACAAACAGATATTAATATAATAATTTAATTGTCCAAAAACATTTTTAAATTTATTATTTATTTATTTTTAAAAATTTAACTTCCTTTATTCGATAAGTAGGTCATTTAAGAAGGCCTATGTTGTAAAAATGGTATAAATATAATAATAAAACTAAATTCAAAAATACTTTGCTGAATATCTTGAATTTTTTATTTAACATTTGCAATTCAACACTTTGTTTTGTATATTTACTGATTCTTAGAGGTAATTTAAATTTTATATACTTCTCCGGAAATGAATCATTAATACCTGTTTTATAAACCAAAATAAGATTTACCTAATCTGAACTACATATAATGAATAGTTGATGGGTTGTTCAGTAAAACTCACATACCACCAATAAAAAAATTAATTTTTATTTCCCATACCATTATTTCCAGTGTTTCAACTGCCTCCCGCAGTGCCACATCCCACGCCCTGAAGACGACCTGCAAAGTGGGTCGAAACATCGGCAAAAATGAAAATAATTAATATATTTTAATTTTTTATTTATTTGATCGCACCCTCGACTAACCCCTTCTCATAATTTTTATTTCCTTTATTATTTTCGGAAGTTGGATCATAACATAAAAAAAATAGGAAATTTTAATATTGAATACATTATTCTCTCTACACAAAAAAAGATGGAAAGGAAGAAGCTATAAGTTCTTCCAGGTAACCTGAAATATCCCTCATTTTGAGACAAATTACTAACAATCATTTCCGGTTACCTGGAAGAACTTATAGCGTTGCCCATTCCATCTTTTTTTTGTGTAGAGATAATAATGCATTTAATATTAAAATTTCCTATTTTTTTATGTTATGGCCCAACTTCCTTACAACATAAAGGAAATAAAAATTATTTTTTTTATTGGTGGTATGTGAATTTTACTGAACAACCCATCAACTATTCATTATATGTAGTTCAGATTAGGTAAATCTTATTTTAGTTTATAAAACAGGTATTAATGACTCATTTCCGGAGAAGTATATAGAATTTAAATTACGTCTAAGAATCAGTAAATATACAAATCAAATGTGTGGAATTCAAATGTTAAATAAATAAATCAAGATATTCAGCAAAGTATTTTTGAATTTAGTTGTATTATTATAATTATAACATTTTTACAAAAGAGGCCTTCTTAAATGACTTCCGTATAGAATAAAGGAGGAAGTTAAATAAAAAAAAAAAAACTAATAAATTAAAAACATTATTTTTTTAAATGTTTATGGACAGTTAAATTATTGCATTAATATTTGTTCATTAATACTATCAATATAATGTACAAAAACGTTATTATAGCACTATAACTAAGCCATTTATGAGTACTGAATGGTGTGGTAGAGGTCTAGCCACCCACGCTAGTACCCTTTTCTGCAACTTAAGTGCATTTTATACAGAACTGCTTCAAATATTTCAAAAAGTAACCAGTGTTTTGAAAAGAGAAATATATTTTCTAGATATTTTATTTCAGCACGTTTTGTGTTATTGTAGGCCGTTGACACTTGATTTTCAACTTGAAATTTTTTTTTGTTAAAAAACGACTTTACTGGTGTTTTTCATAGCCTAAGCCAATTATTTTTTCATGTTTTATTATTCTCTGATTATCCAGCTTTAATAAAAGACCAACTATGATGAAATTAAGCCAAATATTGATTCTGAGAGACCAAAAAACTAACAAAAGTCAAAGTCATCAGTCCACCACATTTAGACACCATTTTGGAACAGTTCGTTCACTTTTTTTTGTAAGAACATTGGCTTTAAAATAATGGCTGTATTTTAAAATAAATAGTTACTAGAAACACAACGATATGAAATTTATAGGGATGTTAGGGGGAGGGAGTGCACGGTAGGGCAGTCTGACCCACAGAGTAAAGTACAAAGCTAAGATATATCATGAACTAACCACCATTCCCACCAAATGAACAGAAATTGACATATATGTCTACTTGGAATATTTTGAAGACTACTGACTAATTGGACTGACACAAGACAACTAGTAAGCTCTATCACTAGAATATTGATTCGTCACATATAAATTTCAACTCCTCAAAACTTTCTTATAATGCACACCATCTGTCCAGTAAAGGGATTTTATCCAATAAATAACAAGTTATACCAACTTTAATAACACAACATAGGAGGAGCTAAGAAGAAAAAAAAAAGTTTTACCAATAAACTATATTGAAGAACTGCTTCCAAAATATTTAATAAGACTTAATTTTTAATATTTTTGAAAAGACAGAAAAAATATGGTTTTGGTACATTTTATATTCCAAAGATAAATAAAGAAGCAGGTACATAACATATGAATCACTGCTTTTGTATGAAAAGGATATTTGAGAAGAAATTATAAGATATATAAATAAAACTTTATTTAAATAAATCTGTAATATTTATTCATTATATGTTTTGATAGTGTCATTACTCATAAATACTAATAAAAACTATTATCAGAATGTAGCTTAATAAAATAAATACACATATACACATTATAAAAAAAACAGCATATAACAGTTTAAATGTGCATTCATTTACATTATTGTATAAACTGGTCGAATAACAGTATAATGTAATATACAATAAAATTTTTAATGGAACAATAAGGACGAGAGAGTTCCAATTCCAACAACCCCAATAAAATCTTTCAATATTTTTTTTCTATTAATATTAATAACAGCCCACTGTCAGTAGTACATTGTTTATACATTCCAAAGTACAAAACGCAAGAACATACATATCAGAGATATAAATATTATACAAAATATGTATGTACTTATATTAGCACATTGCATAATGATTAATATTTTTTAAAATAATCAGTCTAGTAAAACTGAAAGCTAAAATTTCATTAATTAATATTTTATTTTTAAAATGTACTTTCATCTATATATTCTTTAGTATGCCAACACATATAAACTGTGTATTTAAAACATATAAATTGGTGTATTTTATACATCCTGTTAATCTCATACAACTAATTTATTCAGAGGGTATCTCTTTTTCTGTTTTATACAAATATAAATTATTAAATGGATTTTGTATTAAACGTTTTTTTTTTATTTCTTTTTTTATGACAACAAAACATAAACTTAAAAAGTATCAACAATGAAAATTAAAGATTAACCATATTTAATTATTTATTTTTAAAAACAATAAAAAAAATGCTAAGACTAGATCATTTAATTCCAATTCCGAATGCCTGTTGAACAAAACAAATGTAATGCTCATAGTGACAAATTATAGATGCACAAAATATATTTAAAAGTTTAACCTTGCCAGTAAAAATTCCAAGTCAGTTTCTAAGGTAAATTGATCATGAATTTCCTGCTTAGAACAGTAATTCCAGAAGTGGTATCAACAGACATTTCTTGGAAGCATTATACAATAAGATATATACTATTTAAATAAAAAAAACTGAAACAATTACTTTGGTCAAAAGTACCCATTGGCAATGTACAACTAATTAGTTATTTCATATCAGGCAATAACATAAACAAACATTACTACTTGTCATAAATTGTACAAGTAATTTAAAATTTAATATAAACAATAACTATTCCAGCATTCATTTTTTTTTTTTTTTTGTTACAAGCAATTAGTTTCTCTGATTCACATCCGAGACAATAACAGATCTAACTTACTAATTAAACTTTTATCTTCTCTTTTCTTTTAATATATGAAATGGATCATTTTTAGTTCTAATTTTTATTTTTATAAAAATTATCCATTGTATAGAACCAATAATAATATTCATGGTTCTCATTTATACATTTGAAAATGATTAATTATTTTATGAGAGCACTGTAGTGACAAGTTCTCCATATTATTATCAAAAATTTTGAAATAAAAAAGGAGATAAAACTTTTAAGTAGTTGACTTAATAACATCCAATTCATTTTTATTACTTACTTTTCTCAATTATGTATTTAGAACTCCTCATAATCATACAAAAAGAGAGGTGTAGATTAGGAGAAAGTTTTAGCAGTGAACACATCAACACTTACAATAAATATTTCTTCAGTGGAGTCAAGTCAAATAGCTACTGGAAAATCATATAAGATTTCCAAGTTCATATATAAAAGTTAAAACATTATTCAATAATTAACAACAAAAAAAAAAGAAAATATTTCATATCAACATAACCCAATAATCTAAGCTAATCCATTAAGAATCCAAACAAATACTTTTAAATGTGAACGCCACTGATGGACATAAATAAAAATTGAATGCTCACAGCACACAAATTTTACAATCTACCAAAAAATTACAGCCGTGAATTATTAGGGCAGAAAAGTTAAATCAATCATTCAAAGTAAATGTTTAGTAATTCAAGATCAAGTTTCGTATGTTCTAATATCAGTATTCGATATGTTCCGAAACTAGTATTACAGCCAATCATAACATAAATGGAAATTAATAAATCCAAAATTTTCAACTATGGAAATTATTATCAAATCAATTGTTCTTTGGTATACATCAGTAAACTCTCTTTTGTCTGGCTTTTTCTTTTTTTTTTCTGGAACTACCAGTAGGAAAATAACCATATTTATTTTTTTTAAATAATATTTTAATAGCACTGTTAAATAAAAATCTAACCTATAAAATCAAGACAGCAAGTATAGAGGCATAAAAAAAAGCATGAGCTGATGGCAATGGAAGTGGTGTAAGAACACAAATAAAAAAAAAAAAAACACTCAACACTTTAGTGATTAAAAAACTCCACAAACTTTCAAAATTCTTCATTTGGAATAAAAGTGATATAATCCAATAGTCCAAAACTAGCTACAGAATTTAAAATTTATTTAAAGAAGTCACACTCAAGCCATAACTTATGGAGAGTGTTATATAATTATTTTATATCAGTAGGATAACATTACAGTTACTGAGTTTCAATATTTACAATAAAAATAAAATTATGCAGTAATTATCAAAAAATACTCCTAAAACTCACATTTTATGCCCTTGCACTTTATAATTAGTTAGTTAAAGAATATTTGTATCTTGATATTTTGTTTATTCATGGCAATGGCAGCAAAAGGAGAGCCTACTGTATAATGTAAAAAAAAAAAATCATTAGACATATATGAAATGAAATTAAAATAAAAATTAAAAAAAAAATACTGACTTAAACATTAAAACATACATTTATCATTTCATGAAATGTTAGAACTGCATTGATGTTATCAGTCACAACACTAAAAAACATATTGTTTCTTATAGAAGCACACGTTTTTTTTTTTTCAATAAACAGAAATTAAATAATGCAGAACTATATATTGAACTTAGAAATATCTACTTGTATAAAAATATTCAATAGACAAATTTATAATGCTAAAGAAACATGAACTATGCAAATTAATGACATTAAAGTCATTAAAATGCTCAATAATATGGGTTTTCTCTTTGTGAGAGGATTGGCCTTAGAAAATTTTTTAAAAAACCCAAGACACCTACTTTGGCAATCAAACTATTTTAAAACCTTGGATTTTAGGTTGTATTAATAAATATTGTTAATAATCATAAAATCTTTAAATAATTATTAAATATTATGGATACAAATAAATTATAAAATAAATATATAACAGACCTACTATACAGATCATTTGTAAATAAAAAAGGAACTATTATAATACATAAATAAAATATATAATTACGGTTCATTATGAGAAAAATAAAAATACATGTTACTTACACAAAAAATAGTTCATATAATCTTCATTAAAAAAACAAAAAAACAAATAGCAGTTCATTTCACTGATTAAAAATGTCTTGAGACAATGATGATCATTCACTTGAAATGAATTATCAAAATTAACACTTCTGTTATTTAAACATGACTTAAGTCTTGTCATTTAATTAAAAAATATATAGAACTTCACAAATTGTTTATAAATGTTAGAAATGCATTCAAAATTAATAAGATAAAACATTTATTTTAATTTGGCGACAAGTGCATCGATGAACCGCAGTTTGGCTTTAGCATTTTTGTATTCAAGATAAAGGGTGTCCAATGATTGCCTATCTTCTTTTTGAGGCTTTCTGCCAGTCTTTGCTTGAAATTCTTGTTCATATTCTCGGAGGTTTCGTCTAAGACGTTTTTTCTCTTCCCTTGTAGTCTTGGCCAGCTCTAATAACTGATGCCTGAAATAACAAATTAATGGAAAAAGTTATTATTTTAAAGAGATAATTTTTATAGGAGTATTTATTTAATTAGTACTAACAATTTTTTTTTAATCAACCCAAGCCAGGATAGACTGAATACAAAAGATCTAACCTTTTTTATAAACAATTATATTTTCTATGCTATCTATTTCATAATTTTTTAAAATTTAGCTTTAAAATAGATAAATTAGATTAAATAGATAAATATATTCATAGATGGAATTCTAAGTAAGTAGATAAATTATTCTTATCCATTTATAATTGGTCCTCACATACACTCAGAAAGACTAGAACACATGAGTGGATTTTCTATGGATATAAATAATGAATTAATGGTAAATTATATAAAGGTTTAGTAGAAATTTAGATTGACAGTCTTAGTAATTTTATATAGTTTTTAGTAAAAATATAGGGTTGATAAAGTAAAATATTGAAGTATTTTTGAATTTAAATTAAATTATAAATAATAAAATTTGATGTATAGTCAGGTTGGATATTTATTTATCTCACAGGGATAAAAGTTTATAAAAACAAATGTTTGTAACATAAAATAAAAATGAAATATTTTCTTTATATGGTCTTCAGCGGAAAAGAGTTTTTGCTTTAGTCGGGTGATCCTTCAACAAGGTAAACATAGTTCAGTTAAGTCAGAGGAAGAAAATCTAAGACCAGCCCTATTATAGTAGTATAAATGTTGGTGACTAAAAAAGCACAAAATCTGTAGTTCTTCACTGATGAACAGACAGGAAAGAAGTCATGTGAAAACATTAGAAAACAGTAAATTATAAGTTTAAATTGGAACTAATAAATTTATTGTTATTTTATGTAAAATTATGTATGAAAATCAAATTAACTATTATTCACGGATATTCCAAAAACATTAAATCAATCTGCCTTTTTTTCTTTTTCTTTTTTATGTAAATATAAAGTTTCTCCATTAAAACAAATATCAATTTAAATTTTCCTTTTTTTTTACTATAAATTAAAAAGTTATAATGTTCATTAAAAATAATATAAATATTCTGATAACAAAAATAAAGTTCTTGTGTACATAAAATAAAAATGTAACTTTAATATAAATAAGTTGTTGTTTTTTTTTTCCCCCTCCCCTACCTTGCCTTTTTGGCTATACAGTGATTTTCTGAGCCAGAGAGGAGGGTGGAGGATAAATGCTAGAGTTAAATGCACCCGGCACCTTAATGTTCAAGTTATCAGGTAAACACATTGGCCCACTCAGCCACCCTGTTCCCAAAATAAGTTTGTAATATAAATATCTGTTTTGTCAGACTTGTTATTGAGATTTAATAAATTTGCAAAAATTGCCTGGCAATTAGTATTTGATGGTTTTACAGCTCTATGACCAGCATAAATATATTCTTCAGGTCTCTTCTCTTAGCAATGAGTGCCTGACTGGGGAAGGCAAACTGGCCAACTGATAAGAGTCACAGAGGTATTACTCTATATTAATTCTTGTCGCTCATAAATGTCTTAAATCAATTTGACAGTCTTCTACCAAACTAGTGATACCATGATTCTAAAATTTATCTAACTAAATTCAAACTAATGACGAAACTAAGAAAAATAAACTGAATACTTACGGAGGAAGAGCATGAAGATCAGCTAGGAGTGACTCAGAAGGTGAATCTTCTAGAGTGTCAGAAGAAGCTGTAGCTGCAGGTGTTGTAGCCCTAGGCTGGGCTGGGTTGAATTCCATTGCTTCATGTTCAAGTATAGTTCCTAATTCAGAAACACTCTCCTTCACCTTTGACTAAAACCAAAAATATTATAAGTCTTTAAACGGACTTAATTCATTTAGGAAGTATGAATAGATTTCATAATTATATGAACACGAAAATAAGCAGAGATTTAGGATCATGCAAACTGCATAAATTGCAACAAACCATAAAAAATAAAAACGCATTAAGAGATTTTCTATATTTATTCCTCACGAAGGCGTTAAATCTAAAAGTTTTTGATATGATTTTGAAGAGCTACATCTCAGCTTTCCAAAGATTATTGATTCATTGAATTCCTGAGGAGTTATGAATTATTTAGCGAACGGTAGGGAAAAAGATTCCAATAGACAGTGAATTGGTAATGATAGCAACCAGATTAACACCTGTATCTTTGTCTTCTCATCTACAGATATATATATATAAATGAATGTATGTCTCTGTCAGTTTGTCCTTTATGCATTACTAAACCATTTATCCGATCGCCATGAAACTTTGGGAAATTTTTCTATACACTTCTGGAAAGGTTTCTGGCATAGTACTTCTGTCTTACCATAATTTTATATACGTAAAAAAAAAAATAAAAATGTAAATGTTTTTTTGTTCAAAGCTGCAAAAAAATGTGTCGCTATAAACTGTAGCACCAAAACGGCTTTAACGATTTTAACGGAACTTGGCTAAAGTCTTCCCCTTGAAACCCTTTTAATTTATGTGTATGACATACTTTCCCGAAAACAAGCTGCAAAAATGTTACAATGAATTCAATATTTTATTTGCCAATAACTAAAAAGTACACAATTTTTGATTGATAATATCCATATTTATTTGAAAGATTCCTGAAATGTCGATAAAATATAAAAAAAAAATCATCGAAATTGGACGATTCGTTGCAGGGTTATAGAGTTTTAAACATTTACTGCTTTCTCTTCAGAAAAGACCATTTCCTTTTTTTTTTGTTATTTATTAATCGAAAATGTTATAATTACTACAGCAATTGAAATCATCATTTGAAGAAGTGATATGATTCTCCTTTTGTAGGTCAATACTATTATACGCTCTTTATATTCATTTTTTATTTTCTTCCCAATGTATTCTGGAAGTAGTATGGTACATTTCAAATATTTGATTTGCTATTATTTAAAAAGATTTAACTCTTAAGTAATACTTATCACCATTTATGTTCCTTTTAGAAATCAGTTTTTTATTGATTTCAGCTTATTTTATTATTTAATAAATTCTTTTCTCTAACATTATGTTGGAATAAGGTTGTGCCGTTTACTTTCATGAGTATGGTTTATTTTTCCACTACAATTTGTACAACTCTATATTTAATCAAGTTGTTATTAAGAAGAAACAAGCATCTTAGGAGGGGTAGACGAAATCTTTTGA
This sequence comes from Nezara viridula, assembly GCA_928085145.1. Lineage (NCBI taxonomy): Eukaryota > Metazoa > Arthropoda > Insecta > Hemiptera > Pentatomidae > Nezara > Nezara viridula. The sequence goes on from OV725077.1 coordinate 114,526,427, forward strand.
GGAAGGTGGAAGGCAGCTCTAATGAACACAAAATGAACGCCATGATAAATAGTATAGAGCAATTTCAATGCATTGCCACGATTGATATTTGCAAATCTTTAACATTGAAACAGTATCCTGAAATATTTTTAACCGCATGTGTTTGCTTTTACATCCAACTGATGGTGCTTTTTTAATAAATATGTATAGTTTCACCTTATATTTTATAATAATAGATATACTAAACCACGCCCGTATTTGAAGCAAAATTTCAAGGCAATGGGTGAAGAACTTCCTTTTATTTAAGAGTTTAAACAATAAAAAATTTACATTTTTATTTGCCGTAAAATGACCAACACAAAGTTGAACATTAAACAATACATTAAGAATGTGTATTCACTCAGATGATTACGAATGTTCAAGTTGAATCATGAAAAAAAAAAAAAATCATTAGAATTAGTTTTAATTGAAGCAATTTTACAGACTAATTTTTTTTTTTCCAACTTTTTAAAAATGACAGATGTCCTTTGGTGTTAATCCACTCATCTGTGCTTTCTATTTTCTTTCTTTTCCATTTTGCTAGGCTAAGCCACAGCACCCTGTGGCCGGGTAAAGCTAGCATATATATATATATATATATATATATATATATATATATATATATATATATATATATTACTTTTTTCCCCTTATATTATTTATTTATTTTTTTATTGTTATAATCTCTTATTAATTTTTTCTCATTTTTTATTTTATATGTATATATTTTTTATCTATTATTTTCACTTTCTTTTTTCTTATTCTATTTTTTTATTATGGATAAGGCCCTAATGGCCTAGAACTTTTGTGCCTATAACATCAAAACAACCAACCAATCAACCGTATGCTTCTATCTGAAAATGTGCAGATTCAACTGTAAACTTGGCCCAATGTTGGAGGGAAGTTAGGGATTGGTGGAAGAATAATCTTATATTTATATTATTGTAATAAATAGTTATAAGATTTTAAGCTGTATTCTGTTGCTAGGGAATACCACCTACTGCCATTAATTCAATTAGATGAAATTTTCTGGGATTGGGCTTTGATACTTGGATGGGCCAATATCGATTTTATCAAATTTCATTTACATCTTTCACTTAAATCTGTCACATTCTTCTGAACATTTTGTTTCCAAATGATAAATTGATATGTAATGACCCTAGTTGGAAGATTTTTTTTTTTTAATAAAGTATTCTATAAATTTTGAATTTGTAGAACATTTGAATTTTTTTTTCCTCTAAGCGTAATTAATAAAATAATCAATTTCTGAAGATCGTAAAGGGCCTCGAAAACCTTTTGGATGTTATGTAATAAATATCTTCCATTTTTTTTAAAATTAATTTTAGTAATTGATTAGCTTCAGATCACTATTGAAATTTTATTGTTATTTTTTTTTGTAATAAAAATTGAAAATAAATGTTTTCTTACAGGGGCATGTCGGAGAAGAGTCCTTTTAAGAGTTCTGTAGCGATCATATAACCCACGAACAAGTTCACGTTCCTCCTTGGACTCAGGTCTTCCATAAGCTGCTTCAAGGCCAAGTAGAGCCTTTTGCATAACACACTTTTCTTCTATCACTTCTTCAGGACTCATATTTTCAATTTTATCACTACGCCCAGCTGCAGCACGCCTATCAGCTAACTTCTGAATATGATGAAGAAATTAGAGTTAGATAATATGAAAAGAATAAAATAAATAATAATAAAAAGGGAGAAAATTACCTTTTCTATATCGTTGACTACAGCCTCTTTAATAACAGGTTTAGACTGATTTTCAAAACCCATGATTTTACTGCATTCTTCTTTTGTTGCTGGAAGAAAAATGAATTATACTTAATAAAATAATGTAAATTTCAATACACTTTCCAAATATCATTGCAAGATATAATTTTTTAAACTATATTTTAATGTTTACACTTCTTTTATTTTACTGAATTAATTTTTTTCCCACTTACATCTTACATTAGATTTCCTATAAACCTTTTTATGAATTTGTTTCAGATGTGTTTTATTAAACAATACAAAACAAATCTGATCTGGTAATGGATAATCATTTGATTTTCACTTTTTTCTGATAAATTTAAATCGAATGGTAGGGAAAAAATCTAATAATTATTGAAATGATGTAAAATTTTAACTAGTAGAATGTTGTATCTAAGTTTCTAAGGCCAAGAAACTAACAGTATTTAAAACTTCAAATGCTTCTAAGGAAGAAATTTTGACTTTAGAGTTATATGATTTTTAAAGTAGATGAGAAGATACCAATATTGGTACAATTGATTTGTATTTCTCACTAGTCAATTAACAATAATATTCGTAATGGTGGACATATTGCAGCCTTTAGATAAAATAATAGAAGTTAGTTGGGAGGAGGGGAGGGGCGTACAACAGGGCTTGTTATGTTATAATGGAAAGTAACTTCTAACAATAACTAACATACTTTTATTTATATGAATAAATGCAGTAAAAGGATTCAACAATATTTGGATTGTTAAGAGAGATCAATATTTAAGTATTTATCATTATTACTTTGCCTATTTTCCAGGTTTAGATCCAGTCTTCACCCTTTTACTAGTTATTTGAATAGTTATATTCATAGAAGTTATATTAAGCTAGATTTTCAGTCATTTTCTACAGCATTAAAAAATGTTGTTCTTTACAAGTTCCAGAAATTGGATAATTTAACTTATATGAGAAGCATTAAAAGTGCCTCTATTGGTGTGTGTCTGGAGAGAGAGAAAAGAATTATTAATGCTAATAGTTTCTATTTTGGGCTTCAAATATGTCTATTGCAATATTTATGAGACATATAAGAAAGACTGGTATTGCAAAGAGTAGATTTAGCAGAGCAAGATGCCAGACATAGCTTGAGCTTTCATGACTGGAGGGCAACATCACTGGATATAACCACTAACTTGGCGAAGGTACCTTGAAGAGGCTGTGAGTGACAAAAGATTGTGATGGCATGTTACTTAACATTATACTAAAATATGTTGATGATTGTTGAATATTCAATTAATTAACTTTTTCCTAAAATCTACCAACTTATCTGAAAAAGGAATTATAGAATATTTGTTCATCTCTAGTAGCTGTCACTCTTTTATAACATAAATAACAAATTAACTACCTAACTGTATTTATTTCAAACAAAAACAAGCATTATGTCTCAAAAAACTTACATTTGAGTTGCTTTCGAAGTTTACTCAACATAGCACACATTCTCTTGGTGTCAGGATTGGCCATTTTATCAGCATGAGAAGGTTTGAAACCAAATTCTTTTTCAAAACCATCTTCATATTTCTTTAGCTTCCGTTTCAAGCTAAACAAATATTAAAACAAATTAAGATGATTGCATTTAGTATTATTTGAAGCTGTAAAAAGTAATACATAATAATCTGCACAAAATGATATTAAAATTTAAACATTTTAGGCTTTAAAAAAAAAAAAGATATTTTACCAGCAAAAATAGAAAAAAAAAACTGATAATTTTAATTCGTCCCAAAACTATAACAATAAGTAATTGTGAACTGCAAAAGTAATAAATAAGAATACTTGTTACATTATTATTAGAATGTTTCTTCATTTTGAACCATTAAGAGTAAATAACTTCAATCAATTGTTAAAGTAATAGCAATTTTCAGGCTAGAAATAAGCACACAAATCCATTTAGAGAAATACAACAACATTGCATGGCTACAATCTAGAAACAGAAAATACCGTTTGTGGGAAGAAGAGAGTGTCTGGTAAGGGAAAGTGGACAGACTGGTGGACCAATGACTCCAACAAGTGGTTTCTTGGAAGAAACTTGCCTGAAAAGCATATCTTAAAGATAGAACTGACAGAAAGCTACACGTTTATCGAATAGCCAGGAATAAATGTAAGGTAGCAATACGCCAGGCCAAGAAGAAGTCGTGGGAGGATTTTGGTAAAAGACTGAGCGAGGACCATCGTGAATCCATAAGAACATTTTGGTGAAATGTTAAAATGTTAAGAGGAAAGCAATGGAAGCCCATTAGAAATGTAAAAGGTTGCGATGGAACTGTACTTACAGACAAGGAAAAAATCCTTGGCAGATAGAAGCAGTATTTCCAGGAACAATGCTCCGAAAACCCAGAAACAGACAATTGCCAAGAACAAGAGCCCAATATTCAAGAAAGTTCACCGATTATAGAGGAAGAAGAAATAGAAAATGCAATCCTTAAGCTAAAAAAGGTTTATCCGTATGCTTAAAAGAGGTAAAGCATCAGGAAGGGATGGAATTGCACCAGAGTATTTGAAATATGGTGGTCAATAACTTCGTAAATCACTTCAATTGCTATTCCAAGAAGTATATGACAGAAAGGTAATTCCCAGAGACTGGGAATATTGTATAATCCTCCCGCTTTATAAAAACAGAAAATAAAAAAAGGATGCATGACAGACTGCAAAAATTATAGACCCATTAGTTTGCTTTCAGTAGTCTATAAACTCTACACCTCCATTCTAGAAAGAAGAGGATTGTGGAAGGGCAATTAGAAGTGGAACAGGCTGGTTTTCGTCCAGGCCGACAGACGCAGGATCACATCTTTGTCCTCAGAAATATTGCTGAAAAATCTTGGAACAGAGATAAAAATTTGTATCATGCATTCCTTGTTCTGAAGGCAGCGTTTGATGTGGTCCCAAGAAAAGAAATTTGGAATGCCCTAACAGCCAATGGTTTACCTGGAGACCTGTTGGCGGCCATACAGTCAGCCTACCAAGGAGCCATGGCAGTGGTAAAAATAAATGGTATGAAATCGGAACCTTTTCCGATTGCGAGAGGAGTTAGACAGGGAGATAGCTTAAGTCCCCTTTTATTTATAAATGTGATGGATACAATCCACAAAATCTGCAAGCACTGAACTGCATGGAAAACAATTGGGAAATGGAATATGGGAACTGTCCTCGTACAAAGCCTTTTATAAGCGGATGACATAGTCCTAATAGCCGACACCAAGACCAAACTACAACAAGCTTTGGTAGAATGGAAAGAAGAGTTGCTCAGGAAAGGGATGCAAATTACATCCAAGAGTAAAGTGCTGGTTATGGCGAGGGAAGAGCAGGAAGATGTACAACTGATCTGCAACGGCGAGACACTTGAGATAGTGAGTGAATATACCTACTTAGGGACCGTAATTAGTCAGGTAAGATAGACGCTGAAATATCAAACAGAATATGCAAGGCGAATCAAATGTATTACCAGACTACTAATAGTATCATCGGCCACCGCGAAGTAGACAAGATGACCAAAATGCATGTATATAAGTCTGTTTACCTGCCTATACTCGCCTACGGCGGAGAAAGCTGGACAATGCTGGACAGGCACTCTAGTCGCATAATGGCAGCAGAAATGAGGTTCCTTCGTAGATCTGTTGGGAGAACTGAGAGAAGGGATCGCATTAGGAACGAAAGCATCAGAGAGTATCTAGGAGTTACCGAACTTAAAACCTCTCTAAAAATACGGCAACTCCAGTGGTTTGTTGGACATGTCTGCCGTATGAACGGGAACATGAATTCTATAAAGATATTAGAGGTTCGACCCACAGGAAGGAGACCACGCGGACGCCCCAGAATTACATACCAAGAATATATCCAAAGAATTGGAAGTAAAAGAGGCAAAACCCTCAATGAGATGAAGCGGCTAAGCAGGGACCAGGATGAGTGGTTACGCTGGATTGAGGCTCCTTGACGCTAACTAAAATGGCATAAGAGAAAGACAAAGAAGAAAAAGAAATAGGAAGATGCATTCAATGTCTGTTGATTAACAAATAAAATTCACCATGAGGAAAATAACAATGGTTTGCAAGAAAAGGTAATAAGGAATCATGGGCTTCTATAGGTATTAAGTAATTATACCATAACTGGTGATAATTCTCTTAGAAAAAGTGATCACAAAATGAGTTGTGTATATCAGACTTGATTTTGAACAGGGGACCCTAAAATGTGTATTTTCATTGAAAACTCAGGTTAAAATTTTTTCAAAATCATAATATTTTTCCTTGGTGTATATTATATATAAGTAAGAGAAATTTAAAATAATTATAATTAATTCATTCGGGCTATTATTTATCTTACAAAATGTTATATTTACTTGGTAATTTGTGTAGTCAAATCTGAAATAACTGGATCGTCTTCTGGCTGCATAGCAGTGAAAGTCCTCTTGCTCATAACAATAGAGTTGCGGGGAGACACCAATCTTTCTTCGGACTGTAATGAACAAAATAATAAGTCACATTTAAGTATCTTCTTAATAAAAATATACTATCCATAATAAACAATAAATAAAATAAAATAAACTGAATGATTACAGGAGTTAAAATGTTGTTCCATGCAGTCAGAGGTTCATTGTCATTTTCTTGAAACGTGTTCATATCCAGAGTAGGGCTTGAAACTCCAGATATTGGTGACGGAGACCTTTCCTCATCCTGATCAGGTTCCTGCAAATAAAATGCAGCACAAACTAATAATAGGTATATTGTAAAGGATGCCCTACAAACAATGGAAAGTATCTACAGTGATAATAGAAAGTAGATCTCAAGAGGAACAAAAGTATGTACATTGACCATCATCTAATTCTCACAGAAAAGCAGGAAATATATTTGGTTTCATGTTTAAATAGGTTTTGTGTTTTTTCTAAGTGTCACTTTTTTATTGAATACGAAGCATTAACTAATTAGTTACTGATTATAGCATAGTAAATTAGACAAAAAATTCTTTAAAAGTAGTGGAATTTGTCTTTGTTAAACCATATTAATGACCCTTCAAGCCAAGAAATTCTGCTAGATTCTGTTTTCATAAAATTATGAATCAGCCTTCGACTACACTACAGATTGCCCACTATTAGAAAACGTTTTTGTTTAATAAGCTTTGATGACCTGTTAAGTTAGTTTGAGGTCTATCTATTAAACAATAGTCAGATTTGCAAAAAAAAAAAATATGTTATTTACAAAGCTTTATCCTAAAGAATCAGTGTTTTCAGCAATTTACATTTACAAAAAACTATTAAAAAGTTTGCATTTTTATTTCTGTTACTAGGGATGTGCTGTTATAGATTAATAACTAAAATCATTTTATTTATAAATTGTTTTCCCTAAATGTGAATATGTAGTATAGTAGGAGCCTAATAAAAAAAATGATGAATAATCTATGATTTTATGAAAAAAAGCACTTTATATAATTTATCCACAAGAAAAGTCTCTTAACATTGTTTTAAAAACGATAAATTTTAGTGTTTTTAAAAGAAATTTTGGTCAAGTTTACTATGCTACAATTAATAATTATCTAGATTATAATGTTTTTCAATTTCTACTTCCTTAATTTTCACAATTGCAATTCTTTAATTTGCACTTAAACAAAAAATTGGACTTAATTAAAATAACTTGAATTCCTGCTTTTCTATGAGGAATCGGACAATGGTCTATAAGAATTGTTACTTACACTTACCTATATATGTAATATATAACAAGGGAAAGTTTTGTGATTGTGAAAATTTTCGAATCTAACTTTTCAACGGGAATACATGTTTTGAGGACCAATGAGTACAAACAACCAAGTCCCGCAAAATGGTCTGTGTGTCCATGCGTCTGTGAACCGTCTAGCTCAAAAACAAAAAATCATATGAAACTGATATTACCTATTTAAGATAGGCCTTAAATTCGACAGCAACTTTTTCCTTAAAATAGGTTAACTGGAAGTGCTACTTTATATCAACAGTGAAACACATTTTTACAATTTTCTCAAAAACACCTCTACAATTTTGATTAAACTTGGTATTATATCATTGTATAATTATGTGGTATTTAATATCATTTTGGTCTTATCCCCATTGATATCACTTTACAGGAAATAAATGCCCTATGTTTGTATAGGTCATCCTCTAAGGCACCTTTAATATGGATTATTTAAAAAAATGAAATCTTTTTTATTGACAGTAACATAAAAAATGGCTAAATATGAAGTTTGAAAAAATAAAATAACTGGAAACTGGAGAAAAAACGAAAATGCTTATCCAGATTGAAAAGAAATCTCTGGAAATAACAGTCAAAATGTATTTGTATAATATATCGTTAGAAATCGGAGAATTTAAAAAAAAAATAATATCAAATAAATGAAGTTGTAGAAGGTAACAGAGAGTGATGAACTTATTAGTGACGAATTTAATAAAATAAAGACAAAGTAGAGAAGGAGGAGGGGGAGAGCAAAGCCATAATCAATTGATATTTCATTTTTAAATTACAAACCTTTAGACAAACTCATAAATCTTCAATCGAGAAGGGAAAATTACAATTATTATTTTCATTTTATTCTAATGCACAAATATGCTAAATTTATATTATTAATTTGTCTTTATTGAAATAAAAATAACAGTAGTTAATTTCAGTGTATTACAGACTAAGCAAATCCACTCTGTTTAAAAATAACAAAATTTTACTACAAAGTTTAAGCAAACAGTCTTTCAACATTTCAACTCTTCAATATATTGTTTGAATTAAGAAATAAAGGGGTCAATTATTGCCCAAGCATATAATGATTCAAACAGAAAGACAATGAAGAATTCCATAAGAGGAGGAATTTAAGGATGTTCATAAAAAAAATAAATTCACTGATGATATAGCCAAAGAAATGGGAAGGTATTTTTGAAAAATATAATCCTCAGCTCAGTCCACAACTCTTTGTTCACTTTTTTTCTTTTCTTATTTATCCAATAATAATTTAACCACAACAACCGCCTATAATCCCACTATACTGTGAGTTCTTATACCAGATTCATTTGATACATCATTTGAAAAAAAGTACACCAAAATTGTCACATGTAAACTGATACCAGAGAAAAAGACAGATTGATATGGTAGAGCACTTTTTTGACATAGCCATTGCAAAAAATCTCCTCTAGATACCTGATTATTATCTGCTACAGACCATTACCTGATTTTCTCCTATGTGTTAACACTTTTGACAAAGCTCAAGCTGCTCTGACCTCAGAGTTAAAAAAAACTCGATCTTGTAAGGAGGTCTTAATAACAGATTACAACTTTTAAAAATAAATCAAATATAGAAATAGAAGATTGCTAATTAGAAACGCATCAATTGAAGACACACGGTATAATATAAAATAAGGGTATCCTTTATTTCTTTTCTTGTTCTCACCCAGTTAATGATATAAATGAGAACCTGATGTAAGAAAATAAGGTTTTATTATTATAAAAAAAAAATTTCAAGGCAAATCAACAAATTTTTATAATTAATATTAAATTTAAAAGCTCTTACTGTTACTGATTCAAATATTTATAACAATTGGAAACTTTAACTTAGATTGTCTTATTTAGTAATTAGAATAGAAGTGATGGCATGAAAAAAAGACAAGAACAACATTGAAGTTGAAAATAGGTTAAGTATCTGACAAGGTTATATACGGCAAAGGGAAAAACATCAACATAACATTTAATTTTTTAAAAAATCAGTATTCTGCCTAATTTACTGCAATTAATATTATATGCTTCAGTGGTAAGACCAATGAAAGGTTAAATGGTGGCAAATTTGCGGAATCAAAGAAAATAATAAGTAGAAAAAGTATTGAATTAAATAATTATTCAACTTACCAAGACACAACCCAGCATATATGAAATATTTATAAAACAAAATACAGCCAACATTTTTACAAACATTAAAATTATGCCATGAATAAAAAGTAAAAAAACTGAAAATCCCTGAAAATAGATTACGAAATTTATTAGCCAAATAAACAATCGAAAATGAAATATTTTGGTTCCAAGGTTTAAAACCATTTGATTAAAAATACCTACATAAATATATATATATATATATATATATATATATATATATATATATATATATATATATATATATATATATATATATAAAGCTTGTTTTCTTTTAGAAAATAATTTAATTTTTACTTTTTTTTACTTAAACCCGAGATCTTGAAACGTGGTTTTTGAACCACATTCAGATCTCCTGTAAGTTCCACAGGTCATTGGGGGCAAAATGCCTATGGATGAGTTAAGTTAATAGATAAATGACAATTATAATTAATGACTTATATATATACTTATATATTATATATATATATATATATATATATATATATATATATATATATATATATATATATATAATATATATATATATATATATATATATATATATATATATATATATATATATATATTATATATATATATATATAATATATAATAATTATAATAATTATATAATATATATATATAAGGTATGGATTTGGCATCTGTAACTATTTTGAGGCAAATTAAAAAAAAAAAATATTGAGTAAAATAAAATTATAAAATCGCAGATCAGTTATTAAAATTGAAATATAAGTCATTAATTATAATTGTCATTTATCTATTAACTTAACTCATCCATAGGCATTTTGCCCCCAATGACCTGTGGAACTTACAGGAGATCTGAATGTGGTTCAAAAACCTAAACGTTTGAAGATCTCGGGTTCAAGTAAAAAAAGTAAAAATTAAATTATTTTCTAAAAGAAAACAAGCTTTCACCGTTGACTAAAACACAATGGAATGTGCTCAAGGCTAATATATTCTTATATTACGTATATTAGAAAATATTCTTTATGTAAATATGAAGAAAACAAAAGCAGAAACTTTTAATGATCAAACATTTTACTTTTTGGAATAAAAAACTTAATTAAAAAATAGTTTAATTGGAAAAAAAAAAAAACTGACTACAGAAATTGCGAAATCCTATCCACCCTAAGAGAATGTTCTTCAAGATTGATAGGGAAATTGACATCTACGAATATTTAAAATTGGGGTAGTGGTCGGCTCCCATTCACTACACATTACGGTTCTAGGCAAATACCCTGTAGGGTCATTGGCAATACCTTCAAATTAAACTTTGTTATAAAATTTCATCACTTTTAAGAATCTAAATGTTTTTTTAACTGCTCTTACGCTGTCTTCTAAATTTTCTGTGGGGCTTTGTGCCATGTCCAATTTTTTTTTAACAGTTTCAAATATAGAACAGTCTTCTATAATATGTTTTACTGTGCTTTGGAAATTAGAGATCTCACAGGTCAGAGGATCAAGTCCTCTTAGAAGGTAAGTATGCAAGAACTCACGATGTCACTATGCTACCATTTCACCAGTAAAACTGAGTAAGCCACTGAGAGTTTAAAATTTTTTCAAATATTAGAATTTAGAACCAAGCATTCTACTTCCTTGTCTACTTTTGAAGCAATGGTATAAATTTTTTTCACTATTTTGTGCAAAAATTGTTTCAAACCATTCACGGTATTTAACTGAGTAATTACAGCTGCCAAAGTTAAAAATTGATCATGTCACCTACTAAAAAAATCTTTATGTACCTTTTAGCTTAAATTGTTTCAAATCACTTAGAGGATCTCACCGAATAATTTGAGCAATCAAGGCTGGTTGGCCGTGTCAATAAATCAAATATTATATTGGTCAGTGAACAAATGGCAATATAATATGGGAATAAGTACTTGCAATGAAATATGAGAGAGAGAAATGAATTTTAGTTAAAAATAATAGACTAAAACATGTAAGAATTACAATTGACTGCTTTGTTACCAAAATGGTTTAATTTCAATGATACTTTCTTAGATTTTGAAGAGAATTCTGAAACCAGTTTAATTAACATTAAGCACAAATAAATTTTCCTTTCCATCATAACTTTTTTCTCTGACTTTTCTGGGGGATGTGGTTATTTTTCCACTTAAAAGAAAAGATAATCTTCAAAAGAATAAATTTTTGTCAAATCTGTTTTTTTTATATTACCAGGGAGTATCCTTTGGCTTCATGGACAAATCTCCATTTCAAAAATTATACCAATGAAAAAGGTGTATGAAAGACAGGAATTGTTGAAGAGGAGAATAGTTGAAAACTTTCATTCTGAACAATTTTTTTTCCCCCCCGGGATAGGGATGCCCCACAGCCTCATGGAGGCCTATTGTGCGTCATTCTAAACTATTCAAACAGGACAGATGCCTTTGCGAACTTGTTAATATTAATAGGATCTATTAGTTTGCAGCACTTAGGTAGTGATACAATCACATCCAAAGTGAAAATATAGCAGTCTAGCGATATTATCACATGTACAGATAATGTGATAGGCTGTTACATTCTCCAAGCCGCACAGCCTGGAGGTGGAAGTCTCATTTATACCCAAATTAAAGAGGTGCTTATTGAGTCGACAGTGATCAGTGTATTGTCCTGTCACACACCTAATGGTGCTCCTGTCTATTACTTCTCTTGTGAAAGGGCCCTACGAGGAACAGCTTCGAATGAGTTTGTTTCCTAGTCTGTGCCCAATGTAGTCTAAATTTATTACACAAAATTGCCTTAATATGCCTTTTGGTACAGGCTTATCCCATAGATGGGCAAGTGGAACTTGCGTAGAGTTCTTCTTAGCAAGGCAATCGGCTTTCTCATTACCTGGAATGCCTGAGTGTACAGGCACCCATTCTACCCTCACCTTGTTAGCAATAAAGAGAAGGTTCAGATTGCCTTTACATTCATCTACCAACTTGGGGCGGGCTGCATAACTATTTATGACCCCAATTGCTGCTTGACTATCTGTATATATTGTTATGAATCTATTCATAATGCCCTCCCTTATTAGTGATTAGAGGCGGAACAGTTTGTGGAAAGAGTTCCACCAATGGAACAGTTCAGAATGAAACGAGATCCTAGGAAAGTTCGTTCAGTCGGAACGTAATCTAAGAATATACACTTCTTCAAGTTTTGATGGATACATGTTCGGCAGAAAAGTCAAATAGTACAAAAGGGATTTGTACCAATTAAGATTAGTGTTTCGATTGCCACCCAAGTGGATTAACGGAATAGTCTAATAGATTGTTTGCTTCAAAAGTGAACTATAACAACTAAATTTAATTTAGTGTTTGATCATAAAGAAATATAATTAAATAAAATATAATAAGATCCTAATCATAATTTTAAAATAGAAATTTGCAAATTTAAAAAATAATAATTATAATGCCAAGATTCAGATAAACTATTAAAATAATAATAAACAATTTATAAATAATATTAATTATTAATTAATTATTATTATAAACTTTATTGTAAAATTATTTTGTCAGTAGCCAAACTGAAACTTGTCAAATATAAAGTGAGAAAAATAATATACAAATAAGCAAAAATAATACAGGTTGATGAAAGGTATTGCCTACAAAAATCTCAATTTGATAAAAGTAAATATTGTTTTAAAAGAATTTTATTCATAGCATAAGGACAGTGGATACTAACCTTAAATGATTCCTTGAAATCAACAGTAGGGAATTCATGTGGTGTGCTAGGAAGACTATTATAAATGATAGTACTATTCAGGCGAAAAGATTGGTGCTTAAAAGTGTGCTTTTGCTTATGTCCAGATGTGGAATCATTTTCCTGAAAGAGGATATTATTTCTAGAATTATGTAATGTTCCTTTAGATAATTAATGAAAACTTTTAATTTTTTTTAAATAAAACAAAAAATTAATATAATATATATATGTATATATATGTGTGTGTGTGTGTGTGTGAGTGTTTTGAATTCAATAACCAAATTTGGCCTCTCAAATTTATATCCACAGTATGTTGTGAGTAATACTAAGTTGAGTTGGAAATCCTTATAAATAAATTTTATCAAAACTTAAATTGCATAACTAAATTAGAAAAGAGTACAACGTCTGGAGTCTACATGCTTATTTAAATGATAATTAGTCATTTAAAAGTATTAATACACTTTGAAAGTATTTCATATTATATTTTTAATCATTTAATTATTTAAAAAAAAAATTTTTATTACCCCTAATCTGCCATTTATGACATCCACTCAAGTTGTTCTAAAGAGATAACTATATCTATTCTAACCATAGTAGGAAGATTGATTCATTATGAAGGTTTGCCACAAAATATATTTTGTTGTGTTCAATCTGGAATTAAACTAGTAATGCCACTGGACTCGAGAATCTAAAAGCAGGCAAAGCTCTAACATGCTCGACCATCATAACCTGAATATAAATATTTTTAACATTAGTTTTCAAAATTTCTCTTTTTTTCTCTCTCTCTCTCTCTTAATAGTTTCCTCTGGTGTGAAATCGGTTCACAGTGGTGTGAGGAGCCTTCCTTCTTGCATAGCCAAATCCACAATTCCCAATCCTGGGCCCAACTGCTACCTCCTCCAGTCAATATCTCTTCTGTCAAAGGCCTGCTTGTTACCGACCTCCCAAATCTTTCTGGGCCTTCCGTGAGGTCTTCTTCTTTCAACTTTACTTTCCAAAACAATCCTGGTCACTCGGTTCTTTGGCATTCGAGAGACATGACCAAACCATCTCAAATGAATTTCTAAATTTTTATTATTTTAAAATAACTATTTATCTCCTGAAAGAAGCAAGATTAAATCTGTTTCAACAATAAATTATCTCTTTGTTTTATTACTTTTGTATATATATTTTTTTTTTATGTAGGCTCTACACAGCTTATAGATCATTTTTCCTTTGAACCAGCCTCTGCCTATTGTGTTACTGCTTTCCAATTTTCTGCTTGCAGCTCTGCAGCACCTCTGTTGATTAGATGAATTCATTTGGTTTTGATCTCCAATATGGTACCTAGCCAACAACTGAGGGATCCATTGCTGTGTAGAAACTTCCTAACTGATTGTTGCTTTGAGCTGCATGTCCCACACATCATAGCCTCCTAGCCTTTGTATCATGAGATATTGATTGACAAGTTTTTTTAAGTTCTTTAGTGGTCCTTTTTCTTACTTTGATTCTAGATTCCTTCAGTTATAGTGAAGTTTTCCTCACAAATCTTTCAATATTTCTTTCTAGGTTGCTGGCTAGTGTCCAGGTCTTAAATCTATATATAATAATTGTCTTTATTCTAGCATTGTACATTCTTAATTTGAGATTTATAGAATTTAAAAATCTATTGGCAGTTATATGCTCCAAATCATATTCATTTTGAGTTTAAAAAGAACTGGATTGAAGAAGTGATGGTTAATATTGCCCCTCCCCCCAAAAAAATATATAAAAATAACAAAATAGGAATAGTAAATATAAGATTTGTAACAATTGTAAAAAACCAAACTAGACTTGATTGATTAAAAAAATATATAAACTTTGTTTTGTTTTTTTTGTGTTGGTCTTCCCTACCTCGCCGTAAATGCCTTAAGGGATTCCCCCGGGCTGGAGGGTGAGGGTGGGGAATTTTAAAATCCCTCCGATACCGGGAAGTGAACTCGTACTTATTTTTGTCTCTCAAAACTTCATATATCTAGTTGCCGGGCAACTCGCGGTGCTGTGCACACGCTTTAGCCCATTTGGCCACCGCATCCCCAAAAAAATATAAACTAATAACCAGAAAAAGAAATACTATAGAAGTAAAAATGAAGTTACCAGAGCTACTTGACGAGATACTAGACTACTGACAATAAACCCTCATTACTATGAACTCAGACACAAGGATTTTATCAAGTAATTTGAACAAAACAATTATTTATTTACCTTCTGTTTATATTAGCTGCTTTTTTAATGGTTTAAATACTGGTTTAAAAACAATCCAAACTATTAACCTACTTATTTTTGTTTTGATTTGAATATTACAGACTTTGTTATAACAAACTAATGAATTTCTGGTCTCTTAGGGTTTATTTCTTGAATGACAGCCATAGTGTTAAGTATTATAGCTTAATTTAGCTAGCCCAATTATGTAAACTATCTTTTTTATGTGATTTATGTTGATTAAAAGAATCTCAACTAAAATAAAAAATTAAAACTATGGTAAAATGGATACTTACTTTAGCTTGAGAAGATCTATAATGTTTAGTCCGTCTTCTCCTTGCCTGCGGAGCAAACCTTTCACTGTTACGCCTCCTCTCATGCTCACTGTCATCATACAAATCACTTGCATAACCAACTGTAGTAGTTAGTTGTTCTCCTATGCTGTATTCCTCTTCTTTCCTCTCTGGTGAGCAGCAATTGCGTTCATGTAATGGCTCTGTAATTTTTCTACTCTAAAATATAATAAAGAAAATAGTAATTTTAAAAATATGAAATTTAGAATAATGCAAATGATTTTTACTTCTATATGGTTTTAAATTAATTAAATGTAAATTATTATAATTTAAATATATATATAAAACTCTTGGTGTTACAAAAGAGTACTTTCAATCATATCTTGTTAAAATGATTCTGGTTATTATTCTCGATTATTACTGTTATTATTAGTAGAAACTGATACTGCTATTGCTCAAAAATGTTTAAGGATAACATAAATATTGAAGAGAGAACTATTATAGGATTAAAAAATTATCACAATACAATGATCCTTAGTGGAAGCCTAAACCTTGTAAAATCACTATGGAACCACAACTAATACAATAGCAAATTTGAACAAAATCAGTGTCCCTATTATACAATGCACAAAAAGCAATGGCACAGCAACTAACTGGACAAAGATAGACCTTTTCTTACAGGTAATGAATGTATAAGAACTTCTTCAGCAAGAAGAATATGCCAAATATCAATATACAATCCAAATAGAGTAAAGATAATTCAGAGATGGAATGATATAAAAGATTCCAAAATGCAATTAAATCTTTCTTTTTTAGACATAGCATGAGTATCAGCTTGAATAATACCCATAAAATTTCAAAAATAAGAAAAATAAATAATTTATATTTGAAAATAATAATTCTTTAGTATCTTAAATAATAATAATAAGGCTTAGCGAACCCAAATGTTCTATGCCAATACCTCCAATCAATGCCCACATTCTTCCATCCACCAAATCAGCCTTAACGCAATCCACCCAACTTCGCTTTGGTCTACTCCTTGGACGCTTGCCAGTCGGTACAGAGCGTATTAACTTTTTATGAATTCTTTCGTTACTAAGCCTAGTGATTTTACATGCCCATTTTATTCGCCTTAACTTAATCACCTCAATTATATTAACCAGATACAGTTCACGCAATTCAGTATTGTGTAATCGCCTAAATTCTGCGGTTGACTCATTCTTTTTCGGTACGAATATTTTGCGCAATACTTTATTTTCAAAAACCTTAAGACGTTGCTCATCCCTTAATGTAAGCGGCCACGTTTTTTTCATCGATAAGGAACCGTAGGTAGGATAATAGTTTTGTAAATTCTAATTTTTAAGTTTCGGGACAGGAGGAGAGAACTAAGTAGTTTTGACAAAGAAAAATAACAAGAATTTCCTGCCTTCAGCCTAATCTTAATATCTTCTTCAATTTCGTTTTTTTCTAGTTATCGTAGACCCTAGATGCCTAAAATTCTGTACGTGTTCAAACACATTCCCTTCTATATTGATATCATCAAAATTTCACTTTTGCAGCTAACCATGTATTTTGTCTTATCCGCATTTATCTCGAGTCCTAGTTCTTTACCGGCTTCCATCAATGTTGTTTTATTTAGTTTTATTGTTTCCATGTCTTCGCCTAGCAGGACCAAATCATCAGCATACCCGACCATGGATATTGTTTCACTCAGGTTTGATCACCTTTTTCGGTATGTATCACCTCTTTAATGGCATGTTCTAATGCTAAATTAAATAGGACAGGTGAAAGAGAATCACCTTGTTTTAAGCCCGAACAAACTTCAAATTTCTCAGATAAATAATAATCGATTTTAACTTTATTACACTTTATTGAGACTATATTTGTATATTTTACAACATTGCTCTCCCCATCATAATATTTGGTCTTCCGGGCCACATTTGAACCACCGACCTATGGATGCAAAAATAGAAATTAATTATAATTAAGCAATGTCTATAATCTGCATTCCAAAAAAAAAATTAACAGGTGATTCTCGCTAGAAAATTTATGGTAAAGCGTCTAAACTATGGTGGTGTTCTGTTATAAAAGGTTTGATTCGATATTAAATAAAAAATAATCAATTCCGGTTTTACTGTTGGAGGTGAATCTCTTCTTATTCCAGCTGCCACTAAAGAACATAGAGACACCGACAAACATATAAAGCAAAGTAACTACTAGCTTAGGTAAATACAAATGAAGGTAGATGCTAACTATCTTAAAGGAACACCTCACTCAACTATCTGGATGCTACAAGATGGCTAGAGAAAAAAAAAGAAGCTCGATCTCCATTCATAAGTAGCCAGTGTAGTTCGTAGTGGATAGGGGATCTCATTCATTAGTATATAAGACAGGTGACTTTTTTAAATTTCAAATTAAACTAAATAAAATTCTCTCGATTCGTATACATATATCTTTTTGTGTAAATTAAACTTGAATTAAAACAAACAAAAATACTTACTAATCATAATTTACTATTTAGAATTGTGTGTAAAATAAAATTAATGACCTGAACAAATGGTAATATCAATAAATAGTATTTATAAATATCGTATCAATTGTTAACGGTCTAAATATACCGCCCACCAAAATTTATATTTGTAAATTTTTAAAATTAAGGTTGTTACTCAGGTGGGAGCAAATGAGCTATCAAGGACGTTATCATAGAGCAAGGAGAAGAATATATCCTTAAACGCGGGCCAATCTGAAATATTCCCTGAAAACGAAGGGATATTAATTACAGGGAGTCTTAGATGATAACTAGTTCCGGGTTGGGTTTTAAAAAGAAATTATTTATCACCTTTTGTGGATTCATCAAAATGAATTTGAAATTAGGAAGTTTTGTGGCTTTAATTGATAGAGGCGTAATTTTTGGTTAAATTTTGAAGCGTTTAATATTCTTATATGGCAGAAAGTTCAGATGATATCTAATGGTTTGCTGTAAAAGTTATGATGTATGAATAAAAATAAAACAAAAGAAAATAAAGAGAGACAAAGCAAAATACAGACTTCTTTTTCAGCTTCTATATGACATACCAACTAATAAATATTATAAAGTCAATGGCACTCATAACAGATTAACACTGGTATTTATAAAAATGGTATATTTAGACAACACTAAACAAGATTTAAACTGTCTATGTTATCATTAGATTGTACAAGACTAAAGAAAGGCACGCACTTAAATATTGTAGACTGCTAGAAAGATAATCATAAAATCATAGTTTATTTTTTATTATAGCAATTTATATTTCATTACGTACAAATATTAGAAGTGAGTTATAAATAATATCTTAAATATATCCTGAATAGGCCACATGCTCACAGATTTATGCTAATAAAAAAGAAAGAATACCTGATGGGTAATGTTCCTAGCTTTTGAGAAGTCTTCATGACTGTTTACCCTTCTCATAGAATCTCGACCATCTCCAGATATTTTTTCCTCAAGTTTTGTAAAAGGCCGCTCTTCACTATTAGAGCTGAAAAGTAAAATGGATTTATTAAAGTGTTAAAAGAATATGAAAAAAGTTATAATAAAAACATTAACCATAGACATTCAAGGTACACATTGTACGTAACCTTAAACACCTATTGCTTTATTAAGGTATATATTTGTATATATATATATATATATATATATATATATATATATATATATATATATATATATATATATATACACACACACACACACACACACACATATATTACATATAATTTTCAACAACAGTATGGTATTACAGAGAGACGTAATGGTTATTACTTTATTCTAACAATCTTAAAGCACTCTACAACACTAACACCCACACAGAAATTTAGATCTGCATAAAGTTGATATTGTTGCGACACAAGCGATAAAGAACAAAGCAGTCCAGCAAAGAAGAGCCATACTTTTTATTACATACCATCTTTTTGGAAAAGGATCCAATGTAGGTAGGAAATTCAAACAATTGTTAGTTTTAAAGCCAAGGATTTTGTGTGTTATGCATTACGGCACAAACTAGAAAACTACAACCTGCTTATTCCACAATGAGAAAAATAGCAGACAAGGCTGACAAAGAGAAATTCTTTGACCAGCATCAAAGAACTAAAAAACATTGGCCCAATATTAAAGTAATTACCATTAATATGAATGTGAAGGGAAAGAATTTAAATTAGAAATATACTAACAATAATGGACAGAGGTATATAAACTTCACTGCCACCCATGACCTTATCGTTGGAAGCACAACGAATCCTCATGAAAAACTTAACATGATTTTGTATTAAACTGTTGCATGCTCAGTATGATTCTGAAATACCGACTATAAAATAACTCTAAATGTTTTTTACTGTTCAGTAGTTAGAAGAATGGAGGGTCATTCGGAACAGAGGATGGCAATATGGCATTTTCAAAAAATCCCTTTTTTTAATTCACGGGAGCTTTCTAATAGTTTTGATGTGCAGGAATCTTCAATCCACACCTTAAATTATCTCCTTGTGACATGTGAGAAGAAAATCTAATGCTGTCTTGAATCCATTTTCTAATTTCTGACCTTTTTTCCGGTGATAGCAGTTCATTGAAGTCTTCAAATTTTGCTTGGTTATTACAATTTGTGAACACCATTTTTATACCTTATTGGGTTCCTTTAAATCTTGTCAGTTTTACTAAACCGGTAATGTGATGTTTCCCTAAAGTGTCATGTTAAGGTTAAGAAAAGTTATCATATGATTTTGACAGTTTGATAATTGATAAGTTATAAAAGCTTCATGTTTTAAGTCATTATAAACAAAAAATGATAAATACTCACTCAGTTAAACAATTATGTACATTAACAATTAATTAAAAAAATGTTGTTATATGATATTTAATTATTTTCCAAGTAGAAATAGTAAATAAATTATTTTTCAAAGGATCTACAAAATTATAATGAAAATTTAAACATCATCCTAATGGTAGTAGATCTGTTATTGGCTAAAATGTAAACATTGGAAATAAAATAACAAAGTTTTGATATTTTATATTTATTTATAAGTATACAATAATTAAAAATACAAGAAATGCACAATATCATTAATAAATTACTAAATAAAATTCCCTAATGAGGATTTTAAGTAAAAAAAGAGAGAGAAAATATCAATTAATATATATATATAGGTAATTGTGTAAGCATCAAAAAGTTAATATTAATTGTTAACCTATCATAATTAGAGGGGAAATATTGGGATTCATTCCAACCAAAGATTCATCACAATAGAAGTTCCAACTCTTCCCTCCTTCAAGCCAGATTAAAAAAAACCCGCACTGCTAGACTGCAGGTTACCATACTCATATACCTCAAAGATCTAATACCATAGTGTTCAAAAGATAAAAGGAATTACTCCATGTATATATTGATAAATTATTGTTGGTTATTGAAAGAGTATGATTGAGAAAATAAGAGTATGCTATTGGTTTTTTAGAAGTGGCAAAACAATTTGACCCAGAACAGAATTGACAAGTTTAAATTATAAATGTATAATTATTTACAAATCAAATTAGTTTTATCAAAACTTGAAATGAAAAGTTAACTTTTGTTTTTAATCTTTTATTTTCAATTGTTTTTATATTTTTTCTTTAGGAACTAGACATTTTTTCCTTGAAAATTTTCAATAAATAATATTACAAATCTCAAAATCAAGATATATAATATTATATATTAAATAACATGTTGTTAGACTAATATGGCCTGATGACACGCATTAATCGAATTTGGAGTGAAATATGTCGATTGGCAAAAAAATAAAATTTGACTAGATGATTTAGAGTTTGATAAGTTAAAAACTTTCCAATATATTTAATTTATAATTCTAATCTTTCCAACGTATTTGTATTTATAAAACATATAATTTGAAGTTTTTATATATAGTTATTATTACTATAATGAGTTGAAAAAGTAATTTTGAATGATCTAACAATTACTTCAATGAGTATCATTAGTTCATTTACTTTATTTCTGAAAACAACTTTAGTTAAAAATAAAGTTTATAATTAAATTCACTAGGGGATTGAAGAGGAGCTTTTGGAGTGAAGCCTTCCAAACACAAACAACATATAACATTGATTTTTTGTTTCTAAGAGTGATATGAGCTGAATACTTATAAGATAACAATATTCTCATTTTAAATTATAACGCATAAACTTCTAACTTCTCCTGTAAACTAAGAATTGCTACAGTAATTACCTTCATTAAAAACAATAAATAAATAAAATAATGTTACTCTCTTCCAAAAATGAAATTAATTGAATCAACATTTGTAAAGAGCTTCTGAGTTGTCCGATTGCTCAACATTGGCTTAAAAGTAAATGTTAGTTTAACATTTTCTAGATAAAGGAGAGGATTTGTTTACATCTTGTTGAGTTAAGGAGTATTATGGATCATTTGAATAACAATTAGCCAGTCAAGTATTTTTAAATAGAAATATTATAACTCTCTTACCGAACAAACTTTCTTTCCATATCAAGGGATGTTGAATCCTGCCTTTCCTTTCGTTTTCTTTGTTTATGATTTTGGTTGGGATCAAATATGATTAAAGCTTTCTGCCTATTGTCTTCAGAAATGTTGTTTAGTTCAGTTTTAGCAGAAAGATTCATACTTGTCTCCCTAGGAGTAAAAAATAACAAACATCACACACAAAACTAGGTTAATAGTAATAACAAAAATAAGGAAAGTTACACTGAGTTGTTTTACAGATAATATGAAAGCATTGAGAGGAGAAGAGTAAATGCAGATAGACACGTAAAAGTTAAATTAAACTCTGACGACTTTGGCAACAGCCAAGTAAATAGATTATTTAAAAAACAACAATATGACTCAATTTTCAAAATAAACAAAATTTAATATAGATACTCAAAATTTACTAAATACATATAAACAATATAATATGATCAAGCAAAACAAATTGAAAAGTTATTCAATCATTATAATTTATTTTTATTTTTTAAGTGTTTCAAATTATAATTCATTAAACAGTATATCTAAATAGCGATAAATTTTATTGATAAGAAGTAATTGTTAGAATAAAATAATGATAATAAATAATTTTTTATTATAATAATACAAGAAAAAGGGGATTAAGAATAAAACTAATAAACATAATATTACAGACGTAAATATCTATTAGCTCATTGCATAAAACATCAATCTATCATTAAAATAATAATATGAAGGCTAAAGGATATTTTAGTATGATTTTTTTTATTTTTATAGCAAAATAACAATTACAGACTAAGAGTTTGGGTGGAAGTTTCAAAATCAAAATAGAAATATTATTGAACCCTTGTATATTTAATTTAAACTTCCATAAGTTAGAGAGATGTATTGTATTAGAAAAAACAAAATAAACTTTTTTTTTACTTAAATGAAATTTCAAAAAAATTGAAATTTTTGCAAACAGATATTTTTATATAACCTACTTTTGCCCAAAAATACAACAAATCATAGTAAAATCATGATGTGCTTAATTTCTGATCATGTAATAGTACATGTTCATGCTATTGATACATACTTTCATAAATAATTTTGAACATACATTTTGTATACATTATTTTGCATTTAATATGCACATATTGCTAGTTTAAAATTTTACATGTAAGAAATTATATGAAATAGTTAAGAAAAAAAAATTTTAAATACGTACAATTAATTTGTTGAATATCATAACTCAATATTCATAATTTTTTTCAGAAGATGCATTGAATTGAAGATTATTGAAATTTTAAAGGTCTTGGTTTCCGTGAAAATATAATACAATTATAGAAATAAAATGAAAGGCCATAAAATATCAGAGAAGACATTATACTTGTTAAAAGCTGATATCATCACGATTGTTTCTGTGGTATTCATACAAAAATCGTGAATTTTGAGTTCAGAATGTTTTCAGTAAATAAGCAATAAGTCTTTGTTTAATTTTTGTCTTGAAACTGAATTTTTTTTTCTATTTAGC